>OV884020.1:2602500-3015289 GCA_930367235.1 Sarcophaga rosellei | reverse complement strand
TTATAATTGTATTATAATTGTATTATAATTGTATTATAATTGTATTATAATTGTATTATAATTGTATTATAATTGTATTATAATTGTATTATAATTGTATTATAATTGTATTATAATTGTATTATAATTGTATTATAATTGTATTATAATTGTATTATAATTGTATTATAATTGTATTATAATTGTATTATAATTGTATTATAATTGTATTATAATTGTATTATAATTGTATTATAATTGTATTATAATTGTATTATAATTGTATTATAATTGTATTATAATTGTATTATAATTGTATTATAATTGTATTATAATTGTATTATAATTGTATTATAATTGTATTATAATTGTATTATAATTGTATTATAATTGTATTATAATTGTATTATAATTGTATTATAATTGTATTATAATTGTATTATAATTGTATTATAATTGTATTATAATTGTATTATAATTGTATTATAATTGTATTATAATTGTATTATAATTGTATTATAATTGTATTATAATTGTATTATAATTGTATTATAATTGTATTATAATTGTATTATAATTGTATTATAATTGTATTATAATTGTATTATAATTGTATTATAATTGTATTATAATTGTATTATAATTGTATTATAATTGTATTATAATTGTATTATAATTGTATTATAATTGTATTATAATTGTATTATAATTGTATTATAATTGTATTATAATTGTATTATAATTGTATTATAATTGTATTATAATTGTATTATAATTGTATTATAATTGTATTATAATTGTATTATAATTGTATTATAATTGTATTATAATTGTATTATAATTGTATTATAATTGTATTATAATTGTATTATAATTGTATTATAATTGTATTATAATTGTATTATAATTGTATTATAATTGTATTATAATTGTATTATAATTGTATTATAATTGTATTATAATTGTATTATAATTGTATTATAATTGTATTATAATTGTATTATAATTGTATTATAATTGTATTATAATTGTATTATAATTGTATTATAATTGTATTATAATTGTATTATAATTGTATTATAATTGTATTATAATTGTATTATAATTGTATTATAATTGTATTATAATTGTATTATAATTGTATTATAATTGTATTATAATTGTATTATAATTGTATTATAATTGTATTATAATTGTATTATAATTGTATTATAATTGTATTATAATTGTATTATAATTGTATTATAATTGTATTATAATTGTATTATAATTGTATTATAATTGTATTATAATTGTATTATAATTGTATTATAATTGTATTATAATTGTATTATAATTGTATTATAATTGTATTATAATTGTATTAAGAATTATTGTTGTTTGTTAAAATTGTGTTATTAAAATAAATTATATATAAAATATAAAATAAAATATAAATAAAATTAAATGATTTGGTTTTACTTAAAAGAAACTAAATAACATATTGATTTAGTTTTCGGACGGAAAGTATCAAATAAGAATTATTAATTTGTTTATTATTAAATTGTGTTAAATTGTTGAAGTTGTGTTCAATAAAAATTGTTATAAATAAAGAATTTAAAAGTGTTTTAAATATTAAAATAAGTGAAGTTGTAATAAAATATTAAAATAAATAAATAAAAATATAAATAAAATAAAATAAATTCGGTTTTACTTAATAACTAAATATTATTATTGTATTATTATTGTATTCGATTCGATTCTATTCTACCTAGGTAGCTGGGAAGCTTGCTAGCTACCCAGATATCCAGCTTCCGAGCAGGCAGCTGCGTAGCTGACTGGGTGGGAAGCGGGAGATAGCTCGCTGGTTCGGAAGCTGTCTACATTGGGCAACTGGAAAGCTTGGAAGCTGGCTAGCTGGTGAAGGTGCTTAGCTGGAATCTGGATAGATGTGTAGCTTGCCGGGAAGCCGGCGACTTTTCTAGCTGGATAGCTGGTAAGTATAGCTGGGAAGCAGCCGACCTTTCTAGCTGGTAAGTATAGCTGGGTAGGTGTGTTGCTGGTTAAGTGGGAAGCTGCTTTTCAGCTAGCAAGTTACCAGCTACCCTGATAGCCAGCTTCCGGACAGGGAACTGCGTAGCCGACTAGGTGGGAAGCTGGGCAGGTCGTTGGCTCGGAAGCTGTCTACGTTGCTAGCTGGCTGTATTGATACCTGGCTACATAGGTAGCAGACTATATTGGTAGCTGGCAAGCTAAGAAGCTGGGAAGCAGGCTAAATTGGTAGCTGGCTACCTGGAAAGCTAGCTAGCTGGGTAGTATAGGGGGATAGGTGCTTAGCTTCCTGGGAAGCTGGCTAGCAGTGGAGCTGGCTAGCTTTGTAGCTGAGGAGCATAGCTTGGTAGTGGCCAGTTAAGCTGCAACCCAGCTCTACTACGTAGGTGGCTAACTGGGTAGGTGCGTAAATTGTTGGTTTGTGTAGGTGACTAGGTGAGAAGCTGGATAGCGAGGTAGCTGGCTACATTGATATGGCTGCCTGGGCAGCTGGGCAACCGGAAAGCTGGGTAGCTGGGAAGGCCCATAGCTGGGAATCAGGCTACCTTGCTAGCTGGCTAACTGTGTAGCTCGGTAGGTGCGTAGCTTGGCAGCGGGGTAATTGCCCCCCTAGCCATCTAAGCTGCCACCCAGCTCTACTAGCCTGCTTCCTGGCTAGATAGGTCGCTATCGTGTTAGTATAGCTGGCTAGGTATGTAGCTGGCCAGGCGGGAGGCTGTATAGCTAGGTAGGTGCGTAGCTGGCTGCATTGGCAGCTAGCTATTATAGCTGGGCAACTAGAAAGCTGGGAAGGTTCGTAGCTGGGAATCTGGATAGGTGCGTAGCTTGCTGGGAAGCTGGCGACCTTTCTAGCTGGATAGCTGGTAAGTACAGTTGGATGGCTGGTAAGTACAGTTGGATAGCTGGTAAGTATAGTTAGGTAGCTCGCTACATTGGCAGCTAGCTAGTACAGTTAGGCAGCTAGAAAGCTCGGAACCTCGCTACCTGGGTAACTGGAAAGCTGGGATGCTGACGAACTTTCTAGCCGGATAGCTGGTAAGTATAGCTGGGTAGATGCGTAGTTGGCTAGCTGTGTAGTAGCCAACTACGCAGGCTAGCTGGGAAGGTGCGTAGCTGGATAGCTGACTACATATCTACCCTGCACTACTAGCCAGCTTTTCAGCTAGCAAGTTACCTCGCTACCGTGATAGCCAGTTTCCGAGCAGGCAGCTGCGTAGCTGACCTGGTGGGAAGCTGGACAGCTCGCTGGCTCGGAAGCTGTTTACGTTGCTAGCTGGCTATATTGATATCTAGCTTTATGGGTAGCAAACTATATTGGGAGCTAGCTAGGAAGCTGGCTACTTTGAAAGCTAGCTAGCTGGGTCGGTGTATAGCTTGGTAGCTGGGCAGTATAGGTAGATAGGTGCTGAGCTTACTGGGAAGCTGTGTAGCTGAGGAGGTGCATAGCTTGGTAGCGGGGTAACTTCCCACCTAGCCAGCTCTACTACATACTTGGCTAGCTGTGTAACTGGGTGGGTGCGTAGCTTGCTGGCTTGTGTAGCTGACGAGGTGAGAAGATTGATAGCGAGGTAGCTGGCTACAGTGATATCTGGCTTAGTGGGTAGCAGCTGCATTAGTAGCTGGCTAGCTAGGAAGCTGGGAAGCTAGCTAAATTGGTAGCTGGCTACCTAGAAAGCTGGAAAGCTAGCTAGCTGGGTAGTATAGCTGGGTATGTGGGTAGTGTAGCTGGGTAGGTGCATGCTTGGTAGCTTCCCACCTAGCCAGCTGAGCAGCCACCCAGCTCTACTAGCCTGCTTCCTAGCTAGGGTAGCTGGAGAGGTGGGAAGCTGGCTAGCAGGTTAGCTGGTAAGTACAGCTGGGTAGGTGCGTGGCTGGCTAGGGGCTTCCTAGGTAGGTCGCTAGCGGGTTAGTATAGCTGCCCAGGCGGGAGGATGGGTAGGTGCGTAGCTGGCTACATTGGCAGCCAGCTAGTATAGCTGGGCAGCTGGCTACCTGCGCAACTGGAAAACTGGCTAGCTGGGAAGCTATGTAGCTGGGAATCTGGATAGGTGCGTAGCTTGCTGGGAAGCTGGGGACCTTTTTAGCTAGATAGCGGGTAAGTACAGTTGTATAGCTGGTAAGTATAGTTGGGTAGGTGCGTAGTTGGCTAGGTGGGAAGCTGGCTAGCTGGGTAGCTGGTTACTTCGGCACCTGGGTAGTATAGCTGGGTAGCTGGAAAAATTGGCCGCTGGTCTGCTCGCAAGCTGGGAAGGTGCGTAGCTGGTTAGCCGCTAAGCGGATCCGGTAGCTGTGTAGCTGGCTAGTATAGCTAGGAAGCTTCCCTGCTGATCAGATTGCCAGCTAGCAAGCCACCAATGTAGCCAGCTGCACAGATAGCCAGCTTTCTAGGTAGAGAGCTACCAATTTAGCGAGCTTCTTAGATAACCAGCTACACAGCTAGCCTCTTACCTAGCTAGGCTGACTAACCAACTACACAGCTATCCAGCGTTCCAGGTAGATAGTTTCCCATCTACCCAGGTAGCTAGCTTCTGAGCTAGCCAACTACCCAGCCAAATTAGCCAGCTGAGTAGCGTCCTAGCTAGGTTGGTGGCTAGATGGTTATTAGTATAACTGACTAGCCGTGTAGGTGGCTAGCTGTGTAGCTGCCTAGCTAGGAAGCGTCCATGCTTCCCGGCATTCCAGATAGCAAGCTACGCAGGTATCTGTACTAGACCGCTTCCCGGGTAGCCAACCATACTAACCAGCTGCCAGGAAGCTAACTGCCTGGGAAGCTAGCTGAGAAGGTGGCTAGCTGGGCAGGTGGCTATTTAGTAAGCTGGCTATCTGGAAAGCTGGATACATTGGTTGCTGGCTATCTGGTTAGTTGGGAAGCAGGCTAGTTGGGAATTTGGCTAATATAGCTGGTTAGCAAGTTAAATAAGCGCAGTGCTTGGTAATATAAAACTTTGGTAAGTATAATTTAGGTAAGTAGGAAATTAGGTAAATATTCATGGTAAGTATAAAATAATTTTGTCACTTGAATGTAATTCAGTATCAGTTATTAAAAAGGTTAAATTAAATATATTTAAGAACAGAGGCAGTTAATTGATACGATTCTAAATAGATAAGTTGATGATACAATTGCAAAATGCTAAGTTGATATTACTATTTCAAACAGGCAAGTGAAGTCTGTATGCAATCTTGTGTTCCAACAAACTTCGCTTCTTGATTAAAAAAATAAATTTAACATTAAAAGTAAAAATATCAAGAGATTCTTCCATAAACAAAAGGAATGTTAACATAGAAATTAGTTAGATATTAAAAAAGAATATTTTTTTTATTAAATAATTGAAGTGTTTAAAACCTACTTTCAACAGCCACTAAGAAAACAGCACCTTATCTAATTTTATCGAATTTTTCACGATCCATATGGTGCATTTTCTTTGCTCATCTAACAAAATAAGCTTCGCCGAATATCTCCAGACCCTAGAATTACCCGAGCATAACGAAATCTGTTTAGGAATACTTGATCAAATAGCCACTTATCTCGTTAGGTCAGAAAACGGTACCCTATTAAATTTGATCGAATTTTTCACCATTTATATAGACCATATGCGGGTCCCAAATGTTAGCCGACCGCCAATAAAAACTGATTTGGAAACTTCGAGCCAATAGCTGTTCAACTAGGTCCATTTTTTTATTGGATTTTGGCCATTTTCTTTTTGCTCATTGGACGAAAACAATTAGCTCAGTTGGCCATATCTCCGGTCCTAGGATTTACCCGACCCTAATCCAATAGCTAGCCAGCCCACTATGTCAGAAAACCGCACCTTTTTACATATATTTTACCAAATTTTTACCGATATTTAAAGCATGGCTAGTATAGCTTGCTAGATACTAGCTGACTATAGTACAGCTGGCTAGTATAATTAGTAAAGCTAGCTAGCTAGCTGGATGGGAAAAATGCTTATTCTAATATGGGATTCATGGCCATTGTCTACTAAGCCGCTACAAAAGAGCTTCTAAGGCCTGTATATAGTTTTACTTCTGTGAATAGATGTACATTGAACACTTAATAAGAGTTTGTACCTCTCGAATAATTCTCGATTTGAAACAATGTTATGTGCCAACAAAAAGCACTTTATAACTGATTAAAAATTCTATGTTTTTTAGAATACTTTTGCATACTTTGGATGTGTAGAATTAATTTACAATATAAAAACAATTTCAAACCTGATATCTGTGGAGGGTAATTATAGTTAGAAAACTACACACCACCTGCCTAAATTCAACTTCAACGCCCAATTCTCTTTGTCTCTATCAAAGATTATTAAAATCATTAAATCTTTTTTTACGTTCATTAACGTTTAATTTTTCTTTTTATGAATTATTATTGCTTAGTTAGTTGCCTGTATTATAAGTTTTATTTTAAAATATTTTTTCAACTTTTTTTCTCTCAATCTACTCATCAATTAAAATGTAAAAATCCGGCTTAAGTCACGCCTATTGCTTAAGCAAAGCTTAAGTTAATTTTACAACAATAATAACAACAAACAAAATATACAAAAAACACTAAAGAAATAGAAACTCATTGATTTTATTTTATTAGAAACTATTCTTTACTTTAATTATTCATTATGCTGTTATTGTTGATTTTTTTTAATTTAATTTTCTATTTTTTTTTATTTCTGCAGGTATTTTATTTTTTTTGTTTTTGTTTTCTTAACTTGCAATGTCATTTCGTAATTATGAATAGAATTATTGTGTTGAATTCGAATTTTTATTCTATGTGTGTATGTATATATGTATGTATGTGCCCATTTTATTAATATTTAAAGAATGGCGCCTTTTAATTAATAAATTTTAATGTAAACCACAGAGCTTGCTTTTATTTCTTTTGGTATTTGATGTGGGAACTCGTAGTAAAGTGGTAAGGTTTTTTTATTGTATCGGTATTACACCCTACTACATTGCCAAATGTACATATGTGAAGATAAATTCGAATTTAACTAGCACAGACACAAACCTATGAAGGGAAATGGACCTAGTGGGCTCCGTAGGGATGATATCAAGAATTTCAAAACAGTTACGGTCGGATGTTACTTGGGAGAAAAAGAACAAAAAAATCTGTACAACACATACTTATAACTCAATGCCCTGCCACCAGTACAAGTTCTCTGTGGAACTCTGTAAGAGTTACTGAGGAGGCCTGATAAATTGGAGCAACCATTTAGTCTGTGCATGAGAAACTGTATCATACAGTCGGTCTTTGCCATCGACCATGTTAAATCTTCATTTCTTAGTGTCAACTGCCTTGTTTTATCAACATTTGTGTTGGGAAAAACTATGAAAATACTGTGTAGGGACAAGTATGGAATATTGTAAATGAAGTTGGTATAGTGGAAGAGATTTTGTTAAAGGCAAAATAAAGACTAAAGAGCACACAAATTAATTTTAAAGCTACAGCTTGAAACATAGTTCAGTATACTGTTTTTAATTTTTGTTGGTGTCGGGCATACAAATAGACATTTGTCTGAAACCACCATTGGTCCTACAGAGACAGGTTATTTGTTAATAACCAGAATTATCATAAGGCAGCCAGGACAATCATATTCTGCTACTGAGCAGCGATAGCGATAGTCATGACTTCCAACTAGTAGACAGTGCAACGCGACAGTATTCTGAACGAGCGCTTGGCTCAAAATAGACATCAGGACCCATTTACTCATCGAATTTCAAGACACCAGAGTATATTCCCAGTGAACTTGGTGTAGGATTTAGACCTGTAACTACCTCTTTTAAACAACGATGTTTAAGTATCTAGGTATTGTAAATAATAAATAAATAAGACTAATAAATGATCAGAAAGCGATTCGAAAATGATTATAAGGCTACTAGAAAAAGAGTCGCAAATTACTCTACACTAATATAGAAAATGACTCATAAATGACTTTTTTAGAAGAGTCGCCCGTAGTCACTTTTTTCTCCCGATAAAAGAGTCTTTTATGATTCGAAAATGAGCGCATATTCTAGCTTTTCAATCGCGCAGAAGAATCAAAAAAGACTCGAATTTGATTAAAAATTTCCAAAAATGCTGGCTGGGGAAGCGTAAGGTACTTGTTTCTGCGGTGATTTTTCAAATGCCATACACAAAATGTTAGTCGCCATAGTCTAGTAGGTAGTGTGTTCGCTTATTAGACGTAAAGCCCGGGTTCGAGCCCCAGGCCAGACATCAAAACGAAATATGAAAAAAAAGTATTTCTTCGACGACTTCCTCTCAACAGATTTCTGACAAAAACTCTGAGAGTAAAAACCCTGCCAAGGAAAAGATCCTCAAAATCTGGCGTTCGGACAGTCCCGGCACTCATATATAAAATTAACACACACAACATGAGTGGTGTAAGAAGCTAGGCCGTAATTCTGACTGAAGGGTTGTAATGGCCAATTATGTATGTATGTATGCATACACAAAATTTTCTTTTATGTTTTCCTAGTTGCTTTTAAATACATTTCAAGCAGTGTTTGAATTCATGTTCTGCTCTACTGGTTTCATTATCAAATGGCTTCTGTCTGGCACAAGTTCGTTGTAAATTTATTAAATGTTTCTATTCTATCTTTATGTATGTGTTTTCTATTTTTTTTTTTGCTTCAATTTCATTCTCTAACAACCATATTGAAATTGTTTATTGGGTGCTGGCGTTTTTAACAATTTTGCGAGTTAATTTGTTTCTTTTTTTTGCTTTTTTTTTGCTGCTTTTTTCTTTACAGACACACTAAATTAGTATTTGCTATTCACATAAGGTACACAATACGTGCCTTAGCGAATGTTTTTATTAGAATAAATATTTATTAGAACTAGAAGAGAAAAACAAAGAAGAAGAAATACATACATATGCAAACTTTTTTTTTAACTCATACACGTAGGTTTGAAGCCAGTGTTGAGGCTTTGGGCAGAGGAGTATGCAAAGGTAGTGGTTACTCTCACACTAGAGTAGAGTATGTTTTTCTTTTTTTTGCATAAGTAAGTATGTGTTGGAGACTGTTTTATAGCTGTGTTGCGCTATAAAAATATAGATTTCACAAAAAATGTTGAAATATTCTAAGAAAAAATGGCGTCTAATTACAGTGGGTGGTCTTAACATGATAAACACATGCATGTATGTACATGCATATAGATGTACTCGTAAGTATGTGGATAATAAACGGCTATTATAACGACCACAATTGATAGTATATTGTGGCCATGGCCATGTCTATACATACAGCGGGGAAGAAAAGTGTAAATTTTATTACAACCTTACAATACAGCAGAAGAAAAAGAAAACACTACTAAAATTAATTGGTTTTCTGTTAACAGGTCTATGATGGAAGAATATATAGTTTCTTTTTTCTTTCTTTCTTTCTTTCGTTTAAAATAAAACGGTAGTAAATTTTTAAAGCCTTAGAAAAAGAAAAAAAAAATACATTTTAGAGCAAAGAGATTTCAACACCCACTCGTTCGTTCGTTCATAATGTGTTAAAAGGTGGTTTTGTTAAGGAAACAATATTAACTGACACGTTTAACTCATTTCAGAGATATAAATCTTGTCTTTTTAAAACTAAACTAAAGCTTTTCTTCATACCTTAAGTTTATAAGAAAAATAACAGAATAAAAAAAAAACACACACACACAGAATCACACTGTCACGCTTTCTTCTTTTACTAGAAATTTTAAATTCTTCTTCTTTTTTCTCGCTTTTTTTTTCTTCCCTGTAATTGTTTGTCAACCTAAAAGGTATTTTTCTCTCGTTTTTTTTGTTGTCTTCGTTAAGGTGACTATTTTCTTTAAACAGCCTCCTTAGCTAAGCATCAACTTGTTAACGAAAAAACTCGGGCTTTTACTTAGGTTTTGTATGCAAAGTGTCTGCAGATTGTTTAGCTGTTAGAGGTGGTGGTGGTGGTGGCATCATGGTGTGAACATTATCATAGTGGACCGTTATTTTTTTTTTACTTCTTAAGTCTTGCTAAACTGAACACCTGCTGTGTTAACATTATTTTAAATACGGCAAACAAGTTGCCAGCTAAAGTCGGTCCAAAGCAAAAAAAATCCAGAAAAAGGTTAACTTGCATTTAAAGGGAACAAACAATGAGGCCAAACCAATAAGAATAGAAAATTTTTAAATTGTAAAAATTTATTGTTTTCCAGTACTAAGAGCAATAAAAATAAAGTGAATATTTTATGCTTAAAAGGCAAAACACAAGAAACACAAAGAAAACAACGGAGTGGTTCTATACTGGCACTTTTTTTCAGAGCATAATTATCATCATCCTTTGGATGAGGTCAGTTTGTTTTTGCAATTCTACGGAATATTTCCAATTGTTTCTTGGATGCTGACTCCCCCCCTTCAGATCATATGCTTACATAGTTCAACATCTCTTTCTGCCATCTTTTGTATTCCCTGCATGCGACATGCTGTGCGGAATAGCTCTTGGGTCTAGTACGAGTCCACTTTGATATTGCAGTTGACCATTCCTCTTAGTCCTGGAACCGTTTAGTAGATGATGGCATCGAAGCTGCTAACGTTCATTCTCGGCAGATCATTAAGATTGTCTGCATAGTAGAATTCAAGCTGCTTTCACCTTCCTCGATACAGTGCAAGGGGCAAGTACCCAATAGCTAAACAGTTCCCTCATTTTTTCCTGCCTTTACAGCTTCAGAAGTAGACATTTGCCAAATATTATGTAAGCCCAACGCATATACATACGTACATAATTGGCCATTACAACCCTTCAGTCAGGATTACGGCCTAGCTTCTCACACCACTCATGTTGTGTGCCTTAATTTGCATACGTGAGTGGCGGGACCTACAGTTTAACGTCGACTCCGAACGACGGATTTTTGAGAAACTTTTTCATGGCAGGTTTATATTTCTCAGAGTTTTTCCAGAAATTTGCTGAGAGGAAGTCGCCGAAGAAATATTTTCGTTTTGATGCCTGGCCTGGGGCTCGAACCCGGGCTTTTCGTCTAATAAGCGAACACACTACCTACTAGACTACAATTTTATGTATGGCATTTGAAAAATCCCCGCAGAAATAAGTACCTTACGCTTCTACACCTATTATTTACAATACCTAGATACTTGAACATCGTTATTTAAAAGAGGTAGTTACAGGTCTAAATCCTACACCAAGTTTACTATGAATATACACTGGTGTCTTGAAATTCAATGAGTAAATGGGTTCTGACTCGTTTAGAATACTGTCGCGTTGCACCGTCTACTAGCTGGAAGTCATGGCTATCGCTGTTCAGTAGCAGAATATGATTGTCCTGGCTGCCTTATGATAATCCTGGTTATTAACAAATAACCTGTCTCTGTAGGACCAATGCTGGTTTCAGACAAACGTCTATTTGTATGCCCGACACCAACAAAAATGAAAAACAGCATACTGAACTAAGTTTCAAGTTGTAGCTACGGCGACTACAATAGTCCTTGCATCCTTTTGTTACCTCGGCAGAATCCTTTTGATGTCTGGTTTGCATGTCGCCGAATGTAGCCATAGTGGATGTCTATTTAAGCATGTATCAAATGCTGCCTACAGCGTATTATGAGAACATTCTGGCCAAAAACAATCTCCAGAATTTTTCTTACGGCAACGATCACAATTTGTGTCATGCCAAGGAAGTGAAGGTGAAATGATTTTAGTGAAACTGGCAATAGAATAGATCTCACAGGAAAGCCTAGGCAGTGAAGGAATATGTGGTAAAGGATGTTACTTCCCATAGCAGGACTGAGAGCCTTTTATTCGATTCCATTTAGTATACAAGCCCTTTTAATTGTTTAAATATATTTCACATTTTTCTGTGCCTTATTGTTTCATTTTTTTCTTTTCTTTTTTTTTGTTTTGCCTTCAAAGTCCCCAGTTTTGCTTAATTTCTGAGATTCAATTTAAGAAAAAGTTCCCATCTTAAATAAATTTGATTTACATTCCTCACTGTCCAATAAACAATTTATATTTGATGTCTTTTAACAAGTATGTATTGGCATCATAGCACAAACAAACAAACGGCTGTATACATACATATGTATACATACAATGGCATTATTAAAATTTGCGCTTTTTGCATTCGAGTTTATTAAAGAGACAACAATCAAATTGCAAAATACAAAAGCATTTTCTGAATTTGAATGGAACGAAACGAAACGAAATAAAACCTTAAGGCTATTGCACGCCTTTTGCCATGGTTATGATTTCAATTTAAATGATTTGCAGTCTATTAAACAAAAAATGCTGACGTTTTTCTGTCTTTTTTTCTCTGTTCTCTCTTTAAACATGGAAAACAAAAAGCATCAACATCAACGACAACATCATCGTCATCGTCATCATTACAATGATCATCAGCATGGACATCAAAAGTCGTCGTCATCATCATGAGCAGTATTAGGAAAAATAATTTTCACGACATTGCTTCATATTTAGTTGGCATTTTTTTTTTTTTTTTGTTAACAAAACTCAAATATTCTCATGACCTGCCAATCTAATAAATAACAAAATAGAAAAACTCTATAAAGGAAAAAATTGTTAACAAAAGATTTTAAATCTGAATATATTTTTTTTGTTGTTTTTTGTTGTTGTTGTGTTCCTTTGCCTGATCGTTACATTCTAAGACTTTGTAGCCAATGTTAAACATAAATTCACACCTCTGGTCATAACGACAGCATGTTTAACAACCACAACACAGCCAAAGTCATCATTTAGTCAGGCAGAAAGGGAGAGAGAGAGAGAGAGAGAGAGAGAGAGAAAAAAAAAGAGTCACTAAAGAAATCGATCAAACGTCAAACCAAAAAAAAAAAAAATCATTTGATGTCTGGCTTGCTCATTCACAATCGCTTTTCTCAAAACATTCATTCAAGCAAAAGGTGGCTGGAAAATCACTTTACCTGGAGTTTTAATTCTTCAAAGAAAAAAAGGTGGCAAACTATTTATGCAAAAGAGCAGCTAAAACGATACCAATACTCCAATACCCAAAAGCCAAAACAATATCAAATTGAAGCTTAAACCTAAAATTTCTATTTTAGGCTAGAGAAAAGCAGTAGTAAATACTCGTACACACAATATTACGGCTAAAAAGCCACAACGAAAAAAAAAGAAAGAAAACGTTTTAGAAGTTTTAAGCATTAAAGAAAACAACAAAAAATATATCAAAAATTGCCATCTTGATTTATGACTTCATGACCAAACAATCACACACCAACTTGGTGATGGTGGAAATGAACGAATGCTACACAAACAACAATACAGACAGACAGAGAGAGAGAGAGAGAGAGAAAGAGAGAGAGAGAGAGAGAGAGAGCAAGCAATCTTAAGTGTTTCAGTTTTGCTACGGTTTTCAAACTAAAATAGTCATTTCCGTATATTCTAGCATTTGCTGGCCTTCCCCACTCGCTTATCGGTTACATTATATGGACGAGCATGCTTACACCAATCAGTGTCGCTTTGTGCAAACGTCACTCACTCATTCTGGATCATAAAAAGTCATAGAAAACAATAACTGCAGCCTCAGAAAAAGGAGAAACAAAAATGCCTTAAAATATATTACAATACACAGACAAACAATAGATGTAAATCCAAGGAAGTGAAAAAAAACAGATCAGCTTGTGAAGGAATATATTCTAGGCAGACAGTAAAATTAAATTTGGAAAATAGATTTTTTTAGCTCAAAAAAAGATTGAAGTCTAAAGAAGTTTTACAAAATTTAATACAATTTTCAATTCATTATAAAATCTTTTAAAAAGAAAAAGACTTAAGCAACAAACCTAACTCTAACTGCGACACTTAAGTACTTATAAAAAACAAAAGACTTAAGAAGCGAACTTTTTTTACAGAATATTTCAATTTCTTTATTCTTTCTTAAATTTCTAGAGATAAACAAAAGACTTAGAAAACAAACTTTAAATCTTAAAGAAAACCGCATATTGCTTTCACAAAAACAAAAGACTTAAGCAACAAACCTGGCAATATTGAAATAATTTTTTTTTATATTTCACAATTTCGTACAACTGTTTTCGTGTTCTCACTTTAAAGTTTTTTTTTTTGTTTTTCCTATAAAACTGATGTGAACTTGTATTTTTTGTTTCTGTTCGTATAAGTTTTGGTACCAAGAGGTCTGGCTGATCTAGATTAAATACAAACACAGGCAATTTTATAAGACTTTTAAGCCAACTAAGGTATTCCCAAAGAGACAGACAGACAGACAAACAGACATACACACAAACGAATGGAGAGAAGAAAAAAAAAGGAGAAATAAAACAAAAATCAAAACCAACTTAAATTGACAATCATTTGAATTATTATTGTTAAGCAGGAGCAAATGAAAACCAAAAAGTAGCTGTTGCTGCTGCTAATGCTGCTACTACTTGTGTACAAAAATTATAAGAAATCACAAGAAGAAACGAAAAAAAACAGCAACAACACACATCATAAACATCAGCCAGCAAAATAGTTGTAAACTTTTAAAGTTGATTTCTAGTATATCAAATGATTTTTTCACCTACCTCCCTCCCTCCCCCTTCGCTCTTTCGCTTTTGTTTCATTTTCCAATATATTTTATTTTGGGTTGTTTTTTTTTCTTCTGAAGTTAAAATGAGTCTCAGAATTCTCACCATTATAGGTGCTTGTGATTTGCAGAAGTTGTTTTAGTTTTTGGGGGCATTTTTGGTAAAGTGAAATAAATGGCCAACGATTGTGTTTATTTTTGTTTTACAGTTTCTTTTTGATTTCGTTTGTGTTTTTGTTTTAAAAATAAAATAAGGGGAGCTTATTTAGTATTTGGCAACCACTTTTCTTTAGCAGTTTTTGTTTTCTGTTTTTGTTGTTGTTGGTTGTAGTTTTTAAAACTGTTGTAAGAGTGTTTTTTTTTTTAATATTGTTTTTTGGCTTTTTGCAAGCAAGAAAATCGTGAGATTCTTTAATGGAATTGGTTCGTGAAGAAGTGTTGATGAGGTCGATGATGTGAATGATGACGCTGAAGTGACTACGACAACTACTCAACTCATATATACTCATACTCATATTGCCTCAACTTCAAATTTCAACTCGTTTTGTGTTGTCGTCGTTACTTTTAAGTGCTGATAATGATTATGATGATTATTGAGGAGGACACCGAAACTGAAACATAAAATATATGAAAAAGGAAGGATTTTTTTTTTCAACTGCAGCACACAACACAGCCACAGAAAAGTAATAATAAATGTTTATTAACGAAAAACAAAAAGAAAACCAGAAAAGGAGAAGAAAAATATGAAATAAAATAATAAACAGATTTTGTTTCTGGTTGAAAACACAGATAAGAGGAATATGTTAACAATGTTGCCAAAGAATAAACGATAATTAAACGTAAAATATGTTTAAAAACATGCCTCCATAAGTTTCTTTACTTATATATACCCCCCGGAAACTAAATTAAAAAATGAAATTCTTATCAAATGCTAAAGTTAACCATGTGTGCTCTAAAGTACAATGATTTAAGCAGGCTTTGTTCTCTTCCATTCCATTGGTGGTGGTCTCATGGCAACTTCGAAATTTAATAAGCAAATGCCAAGCTCACATGGAAGGATCTTGGAGTCATTCTTGAGCTCAAGCTCTCATGGAAAGATCTTGGAGTCATTCTTGAGCTCAAGCTCTCATGGAAGGATCTTGGAGTCATTCTTGAGCTCAAGCTCTCATGGAAGGATAGTGAAAAATGACCCCTAGATACAGTGTTCTTATGGAAGTATAATATTGTTAAGAGGAGTAAGAAAGCAACATCTGCAAAAGGCCCGAAGCCCAAGATCTGTTGTCTTAGGCCAACCTGACCCCATTGGGCTGTGCAGGAACCAACTTGATTTATGGCCAATTAATAGGCAAATTATGCCGGCAGTTAGCTATCTTAGTAACCAGTGCTCTTTGCGACTTATTCGGCTTCAAATTTAGCTGATACCAAAACATATTCTCCACTAGAATATTCTCCCTATTTATATAGTCCTTTTAAAATATGGCCTATAAATAATTAAAATTTTAAATTTGTCTTTCCTCTTTTTTTAAATATTTTCTGTTTGCATTTATTTTCCATTACATAGTTGACCTCAAGCTTAAAATGTATGCTTAAGCCTGCATTGATAACACTGGCCTTTGAAAATTATTGTGGCCAACGGTTAAGCTTGTATAACCAACCGTAAGAGTAATATGTGAGAAATAACCATCATAAAGGCTTTTTGCATGAAAGGAAATTCACATGATCTAGCCAACAAACAGGCGTTGGTTGATTTGCTAGTATATTTGCAAAACAAAACAAAAAAACACAAATTCAGCATAGAAATCATAAGAACCGGTTGCAAAACTAAGGTTAGGAGAAGGAGAAAGAAAACAGAAACAAAAACGAAAAAACAGGCCAATAAAAAAGTCTTCTTTACAGATTTCATTTGATTTTGTATGCGCCTTTAACGGCAGCCCAAAAAGCAGCGGGTCATTACACCAATTGTTGTAGATGTCTAACAGAAAAATGGAAAAAAAAAGATTCTGATGGTTTTTCTTTTAACCAATATATAAGCCAAAGGATTACAAAAACAAATGTATGCTTGGAAAATTGGTGGGCAAAATGAAAATATTCACACAGTTATGGTTTAAGCAACAGCCGTTCGTACATACGTAGTACGTATGAATTTTGCCTTCGAGTTTTTGTTTTTGTTTTATAATGTTGGGTGTAGAATTTTCTTTTTTTGTTTTTTTCTGCTGCTTACATTATGCCCAAGATCATCATCATTATTACCAGCATGGTCGTCTTGGTTGTTGTTGCTGTTGCTGTTGTTGTCGTTGTCGTCATCGTATTAACAATTTACCAAAAGCAAATAAATAAACCATTGCAATGCAATGCAAACGAAATACAAACCAAACAGAGAAATTACTTTTTAAGCCAAGAAGACAAGAAAGTTCAAATTGTATTGGCCATAACTAAATAAAGAAGATACAAAAAAAAACAACAACAACAGCAAAAAGAAGAAAAATTAAAAATTCATTCAATTGCAAGTTCACTTCAGTGGTTGCATCTTCTTTTTTTGCTGCTGGAAATCTGTTTAAATTCTGCCTTTTTTCTATAAAAAAAAAAAAAAAACTTTTTTTTACCTCAATTCAACGTTTTTGACCTACTGACTGCTCTGGCAAAAATTGCCAACATTTAGTTAACTTAATACACACTCACATACATTCAAACATGCATATTTACAAACACATTGCCTTTGGAAAAGAAGAAATATAGTCAGGCTAGCATTTCTAGCCAAGCATAACGTGTTTAAAGTCCAAAAGGCGTTAAGAATTAAACACTTGTTATTACTCTTGGTTTTTCTGTTACAAAAGAATTTCAATTTTTTTTCTGTTTCTTCTATTGCTCATCTCTAACCAAAGATGACATTAATTTAGAATGCTGTTGATAAATTTATAAATTTATTGCCTCTTCTTTTCTTTTCGTTTTTCTAATAAACAATAACAACAAAAAGAAGAAAACAAAAAATAATTTCCAATAGAAAATTTTTTAATCATTTTTCACATGACTTTGCGGCCAAGTGCTATAGTAAAAGGCCAAAATGATTAACGTTTTAACTCAAAAGGGTAATGGCATTTTCCAAAGAAAATCTTATTAAAAACATTTACTTCTCAACCGTAAATTATAGATTGAGTTTTTGTAAATAATTGAAATGGAATTGATTTTTCACAGCAAATGTCGGAAAGTTATTGCAATATTCCCATGATCATAAAATGACAACTAAACGAAAGACGTAAGCAGCAACATACACGTTTAAATATAAGCATAATTAAATATAAAAAAAACCTTGGTAGTGAAACACTTTAATATCCTTAGAATAATAGATGAACAGGCAGTTGAAATGTGAAAGCTTCTAATCTGATAAGGCGGTTGCAAAGACTTGCTTGTATAATTGTTAGTGGTGCACCTACGTTTTAAAGTGTGTTATGTAGTGTTTCTAGTTTTATGAAAAGTAGCATTAAAAGGACATCAGTAGCGCCAGTTAAATGCTTTACAGGCCGTTATAAAGAAGCATTGCTGGCGACACAAGGCACAAAACAATTAAATTGTATAATCTTTTCATTATCATTTTAGTCTCTAGAATAACTAATCATTTTTCGAATATTATTTCCTGCACTTTTCTAAGGAGTGGTACTTTATATAAAGCGAAACAGCTTAAGGAAACAAAAGACCTGAGAAATAAACTTTATTTCTAAACTATTTTTTCTTTAAGACACATTTTTATACAATTCTTTATACATTTTTTTATTTTTGTATTCGTTTTTTATCACATACTCGTACACAGGGGCCATAATCTTTAGGCCCTTTTTGTTAGCGTCTGACTTGCCAGCCTTATTTGTTTTGAAAACATTTGACCCACTCACTACACATTATTCACACTGTAAATTGAAATCAACTAACCGAACAGCAGCCGTTGCAACAACCATTTGTAGAAAATGTTAAAAATTTTATGGTACAGAAAACCTATTAAACTCAAATCCACAACGCACCACTAAAGTCTGAAGATTTGCTTGTTCATTGTTAAATGCTATCCATAAAATGGGAAAAAATAATTTTTTCATTTCAAACTTTTTCTATGTTTTCCTTTTATTGGTTTTGTTTTTTGTTTTTTTCTTTTCTTTCTTTTCAATATGTTTTCGCAGTACAAATGTAATACATATTTATTGTTTTCTTTTTTTTTTTGGGGAAATATTTATGTCGGCGACGTTTGCAATAATATTTTGCCTCATTACATTACCATATGTACCATACTGTCGCTGGTAAGTCACTTGCTGTGCAATGTGTGTTTTGTGTGTAGGCACACCCCCCTCCCTCCCTCTCCTCCATCCCCTGCAAAAGTCATAAACTTTGGGTGCCACCGTACGTTATTGACAAATTCTTTAAGACCTGCAGCTTTTTCTGATTCTACTTTTCATTTAACGGTTTCTATGGTGTAAAGTTGTGTTTAGAAATGGAGGCAGAATGAATGGAGAGAGAGAGAGAGAAAAAAAAGTAGAATTTGGTTTGGTTTTTTTTCATTCAAAAGAAAATTAAATCTACGGTTACATGTGTTTTTTAATATTGGTTTTCGTTTTAAGTGCAGTTTCGTTAAATAAGCGGAAAATATGCGTAAAAACAGAGTCTTTGCCTATTGATTGAATTGAGTGACTTGTCTACCTGTGGTGAAAAAAAAAGATTTTTTTTTAATGTTGCACCATATACATACATATATATATACAGTAACTGACGCCACCGATTTTACACAAGTTTTAATTGTTTTTGTTTTTCTTCTTTTTCTTCTATTTTTTTTCTCCATTTAAAAGTTTATGGCAAAACATTTCAGTTTATAGGTTTAATTATGCGAAAAATATGTTGAAACTTTTATTAACCGTATAATAAAAGAAAAGAAGGCAAAGCCGTAAAGCATTATTTAACAGTTTACAGAAACATTATTAAAATTTAATTAAAATCGATGATAAACTATTGAAATTTGAAGTAACATTAGTTTGTGGAAAACAAAAGACTTAAGCAAAAAACTTTTTTTTTCAATTGTCTTCCATATAAAATTGTAATTAATAAAAAGAAAATCTTATATTTACATATGGTAATACGATCTCGTCCTTATCATTTCAGATGAACCAGCTGTGCAAAGTCTGCGGCGAACCAGCGGCTGGTTTTCATTTTGGCGCCTTCACCTGTGAAGGCTGTAAGGTGAGCATTTGTTTTTTTTTTTAATTTTTATTTTCATTGAAGATAAATTAATTGCTATACAATAAATTAATTGCTATACAATAAAACAATTTCTATTCAAATTTTATTTCAATTTGTTAGGAGCATAAAGAAACTTTGAAATTAATTTTACACAGATTGCATACAATTTTTTGAGGACTATCGAACTTTTTTGCGACATTGACGTCTGTGTTAAATTTAAGGCAACTGCATATGACAGTGAGGGAAAAACCTTTCCAGACTATGGGTTATGTTGATGGACGACAAGTGTAATATGCAAATTTGTTAGGGATAACAAAACAAATCTCTCTTTAACTGTCCCCTAGACAGAACCATCAGACTTTCAGCATTGAAAAGTACTTCACAACAAAATGGTTTAGTAATAGAAATGAATGCAGTAATCTGAAGGCTGCATATTCTTTTCAAAGAGGCCCTATTTTGTGGCATACAGATGAATCCAAAACGTATTTTAACACAGGGACAGGAATATTTGGTCTTGGGCATCTCCCAAGCGGAAGTTTATGCCAAGAGGTCGAATAGGTTTAGCAAGAATAGGTTGGCCATCACACATGACACTGGAAAACTACAAATTGAAGTTCGTGCATCAAATCAAATATATTAAAAGAATATAGTTTCAGCCGTATTTTATGTGAACAACGCTTAAGTCCAAAAATTGCCACAAACTAAATCGCTTTTTAATTAACCTGCCCTGCAGAGCAAGCAAAAATTGTTGAATTTTTTTTTGTCAAAACTAAATTATAACTTATCAAACGATGGGAAAAAATCTACACAAATATTCAATGATACCCAATGTATTGATTGAATAATAAATAATAACAATGGATATTAAGTCTGTCCATCATAATGTCTTCAATGAATATGAGCTTCATTTAAAATCATGGGATTTAGACAGGCAAAATGGCAAAAGGCAACAAAAAACAGAGTACCAAGTAAGGCAAAGAAAGGAAAGAGGAAAAAAACAAGAAAAAAAAGTAGAGAAACTGCAGTCAATCAATATAAAATTACATGCGTATTAGATGATTGGGCACAAAAACCTGGGTATTGAAATGAAATCAAATTGAAATGAAATGGTGTCAGAGCAAAAGAAAAAAAAGGCGATTTTTTCTGATGGGAAAATAAAGTTAGTGTAGCAGTAGTACATCAAAAGAAATAATTGAAAATTAAGCCAACCATGTGGACTATAATAGAAATTCCCTTTTCTTTTTCGCTCAGCACTATAATTATATGGATGTCTAGGAAGGTGTTTTTTTTCTCTTCTTTTTTTTGCAAGGGGAGTTGATTCCAAAGAATAGAGACTTTCTGTAGGCCAACTATAAAGTTTAGTTATGAGTTGGCATATTTTAAAAAGCTCTTTTTTATTTGTTAGAAAATCAATTCAAAAGAATTAGTTTAACACGAAGAGTTTAAAGTGTGATACCCTTTCAAAAAAAAAATCGATTTCTAAAGAATTATAAATTAGTTATGCTTAATTTGTAATTGAAGCTTAAATCGTTTATTAATGTTGTATTTATTACGATTTCGAGTTGTTGCATAAGTTTCTCTTTATGTGTTGTATTGATCTTTGATGTTCGGCAACGTATAATTTGTTTTCAATTCTCTGCTTATAGCCTGCAGGCGTTCATATTAACAGCTTTAGAGCTATTAAGACGAACTGAACAAGTTCAAATAGAAAATCTGCAGGTTTTAAGCTTAAATTATAATTAATTTGAAAAAAAAAGAAATATGATTTGTTTTATTTGTAATAAAAGCCAACCAACACAGGTGTTGGTGTGAACTATATTTTTTAATGATTTTTTTTTTCTTCTTTTTTATAACGAAAGATGAAGAAATTATCAAAACTTTAAAACTCTATCTGAAGCATATCAAATAGAAACTTACAAAATTAAACAGTATAAAGCATTGTTCACATAAAATCCGGCTACACTACATATTGCATTCTAATCACCGTACTGACCTCTCAGTTTCTCATAACGGCAGCATTTAATATCGAAGCTGGTGTCAGGGATGCTCTTCATTACTTTAACTGTTTATTACACTGCCAATTGTGAATCGGTATCATTATGTCCCTCGGCACAAATTCTGGTTTGCTATCTAATCAAACCTCTTTCCTGGTCGATTTAACAATGGAGAAAAGTACTCATTTGTCGGCACACTTCACTCTTGCTACAGCCGAACATTTGCTACGTTGTCTAACGATTGTTTATCTCAGTGCGATCAAAGTCCTTTTGGGATCTTTAAAATACTCCCTTTACTGTTGTCTCAAATCCTGGATATGCTTGGGTGAATGATGATTCTTTCAATGTGCTGTAAACAACCCTTTAGCTTTCGAAAAATAACTACTACACTAAACACCCTACACCTTAAAATAAAATTCCTACTCTAGATCGTCCACAAACTGATTATAAAAGCATTTTTTTTTTCAATATTCATTAATTTTTCCTATAATGCAAGGCTAGTGTATTTCCCTATAAAACAAAAGAGATAATTAATTACACCGTTTCCATTAATTTATCAACACGTGTGAAGCAGAACTAAAATGAAAACAATTTTTATTTTTTTCGTTTTGTTTATAAAAAAAAAAAAAAAACTTTACCTTTAATTACCGCCGTTTGAAACATAAAAAAAATCTAAAAATCGTTTTTAAACTCTGATTCATTGTGTTTATGTTTCGAATTGAAACAACAACAACAAAAGTGAAACAACAACAATCACATTAAATTTAAAGATTTAAACATTATTTAATGCTGCTATAAAATCAAATGGCAAACATTAAATTAAATTCGTAACTGACTACTGTAACTAACAGTTGTACAGAAATAAAAACAAAATATTTCAGTAGAATAACAAATAAATACTTTAGATATGCTTAGAAAATGCATTAAAAAACAAAAAAAAAAAACAGTTATTCCCAAACTGTTTATATTGGTAGAATATCTAGCGGAGCGAGCATTGACCGAAAAACGCCCTAAATATAGAAGCAAGACCGTAATTTTCCATAAAAAAACTGATTTGAAAAAGAGCAGGTGGGAGTTTTACTATGTTATCCGCTGTATAGCCCAGTTCTTGTCCCTTCTGACTACCGATTGTATCTGTTTCGATTGATGCAAAACGCTCTCACCCAAATAAGCTTCATGTCAGAGTAGGGTATTGGCGTTAAAAGGCGAACGAGAGATACATACATACATAACTGATCATTACAACCCTTCAATCAGGATTACAACATTAATTTTATATGTAGATGAGTGGCGAAATCTACAATTTAACATCGACTCTGAACAACAAATTTCAGAAACTTTTCAAACTCTGAGGATAATTAGAGTTTTTGTCAGAACACTGCTGAGAAGAAGTCGCCAAAGAAATACTTTTTCCTAATTCGCAGACTTTTAAGCCACCACACTACCTCCTAGCCTACGGTGACTGATTTATTAATGCAAACTGAGATCATTTATTTGCCTTAAAAACGTTATGAAAATTCTTGTGAAAGTTTGTTTCTTAAGTCTTTTGATTTTTTGCTTAGTTCTTTTACCTAGAACGTATTTTGAGTGGAAAGTGAATTTGTTGTACGATATTTTTAAATTCCAAATCTAAATTAAATGTATATACTTGAGTTTAAGAATCTCTAAAACTAAAAACACCACGTAAGACTACCTTAACAAATTAGAAATCTTATTAAAATCTTAATAAAGTCGAGAACAATTTTCTAAATAAAAAAAGAGATATAAAGCAGCTAAACTAGCTGAAACAAGTCTTAAGAAAATATATGGAAAAAAAAAGTCAAGGTCATTTAAGAGTCATTATTACATTACTATGTGTAAAGAACGGCTTTAATATTTGAAGATGTATGGATGTATGTAAGTAAAGCTTTAAGCGCAATGATGTTGTCATTGTTATGCAAAAATTATTGCAAATAAAAATATAAGTTTAGATTTTTTACAAAAACAACACAAGTTTTAAATGCTTAAATAACGATAAAATGTTAGAAAGAATGACTTTTAAAGTAAAACTTACCCCGGTATGTCTCTCTCGCTCCACGTAGTTAATTTAATATGAAGAAAAATAGTTTCTAGATGAGGATGAGCATGAGCATGAGCATGAGTGCAGCTAAATGATGTTCAGCAATACAAAGCGTTGGGGAATAAAAACTCATTAAATTAAACAGCAGCTGTAGCTGTTGATGTAGTTATATGATGAGATGATGATGATGATGATGATGATGATGATGATGATGATGCTTGTGATGCTGTAGCTGTGGCTGTTGTTGACTGATATTATTGTTGTTCGTATTTGTCGATCTTATACCAGTTCTATCCATCCATACATTCTATACGTTGTTAGTAAATGAACACAAATGAAAATGAAAAATAATTAAATTTAATTAATTTTTAAAAAATTATAAAAATTGTATATTTAATGTAAATTTATGTTAATTTTAACACTTGCTTTGTTAAACAAAAGCAAAAAACAACAAAAAACGAAAACAAAACGTTTTACAAAACCTGTGCAATAGACAGGCAAGTAAGTGTTGGCTTATCAAACTACTATTACTGTGTGTTACTATTACTTTTGAGCTTCAGTGTAATTATTTGTAATTACAATTTAACTAAACAGCCTATTAAATGGCTTTTAAAAAACAGTTTTAACTTTTTTCTTATTTTTTTTGTTAACAAAAAACAAAAACAACCTTCTTCTCTGGCCATAGAAATATATTTTATGATTTGCTTTTGTTGTGTTGATTTGTTGTGTGTATGTGTGTTTTTTTTCTCAAACTCTTTCATATAAGCTTTCGCAGTAGATAGCTTTGTCTCGCCTGTAATTATAACAAAATTATAGGCAAAGTGTAATAAAAATGTTTTGTTAAAAGCCCAAAAGCCTTTTAAATAGTAATTTTTGGCTTTTTAAGTGCGAAATAATTAATGTTTTTTGATGAAAGATGCTGTGCTGTACTGTGCTGTACTCTGCTCTATATTTCATGGTTTCCTTAAGTGTCTGTGTATAATTATTCTTTGGCAAATTGCTTTTGTTAGTTACACGTATGTACGTATATACGTATATACGTACATTATACTTAAATTGTAATTAAAGTAAAAGTTGCTTTGAAATCTAAATTTAAAAGGATTTCATTTTGAAAGAAATTTTTTTGTTTTTAAACAAGTAGAACATTTAACATGTTTTCTGGTTGAACAATGGCAGTAAAACTGTAGTGATAGATTGCTTAAGATCTACGCCGCCTTAGCTGGAGTAGATATACTAGGCTTATATGGAAAATATAAGAATTTTGAAAAAATCAGATGGTTAAGTCCAATCAATTCATCAATAATACATATATGTTGTAGACTTCATCTCAAATTTATCTCCTCTTTTCTGTTTTCTATTTTCAGTCCTTTTTCGGCCGCACTTATAACAATATCTCCGCCATAGCTGGTTGCAAGAACAACGGCGAGTGTGTGATCAACAAAAAGAATCGTACCGCCTGTAAGGCATGTCGTCTGCGTAAGTGTTTGCTAGTGGGCATGTCGAAAAGTGGTTCACGCTATGGCAGACGTTCGAATTGGTTTAAAATCCACTGCCTGTTGCAAGAGCAGCAAACAAATGCGGGTAGTGCTACACAGAATACCAACACAAATACCAATAATCTGGAGCAGTTGGCTAGACTGCATCAGATCCATGCGAGACAAACGTATCAGGATAAAACCAATCCTTGCATTAAATCAGCCATAGGACAACAGGCTACACTGATATTGCCAGCTAGCAATACAGCGGCGGCGGCGGGGACGCCCAATAGTTTGACGAATTTTCTTAATCCCGCAAAATATTTCAATGGCAGAGATAATAGCAATACACCGAAAACCACTGAATCCCGCCTAAGTGATACGCCCAGTGATTCGGGAGCTTCATCGGCAGGAGATCCCACCGATGATTGTACCAGTAATAATAGTATACGCCAGCATAATCACCACCATCACCACCACAACCACCACCAGCATCAGCACCAACCAGCCAACATGTTGAGCCTGAAAAATGAACGCAATTGCAATTCAGCACATCAATCGCTGAATGAGGGTCAAGCCGATGAGGATTCCAATGAAAGAGAACGTAGACGACAGCAGTTTTTACAAATATTTCGTAGTCATTCAGAACCTTTAAGTCCTTTTGTACCGTTTCATTTCAATCAATTGCCGCCGCCAGCTGCTAATGTTTTAGCTGGTACGACCAATACATTTGTGTTACCTGCCGCTCTAAAGAATAGCAACGAAAGTCTAGTAAAACCGGAAGAGAGCCTACAAGAAGAGCCCATAGATTTGTCGTTGAAGAGCCGACATAGTCAGACGCCAGAAACACCGCAGAAAAATTTAACACCCGAATTAATGGATAACCCCAACAATGAAGCAGTGAATGTGGTGACAAAAACTACTCCTTTGGATTTGACTTTGGTAAGGACCACACAAACGTTAACGGGGTGAAAGGAGAAGATTCTTATTTTTCTAAAATCCAAATACTCTAAATTTATTAGAAAGTCCCTCTCTTCTGTCTCTATTTAAAAAATATTTCAAAAAACAGTATTTTCTTGAAGAAGAAAAAGAAAAAATAAACATTGAAACAAATCCCAGTGTTTTGTGGTTTTAGTTGAAATTCTTTTCAATTTTAAATTTTCAATTTTTATGTTTTTAGTGAAACTATTTATTTTTTGTTTTAAATAGTTATTATTGTAGTCTAATTTTAATTGTATTTTGTTATTAATTTTTTATATCAATTTTAACATTTATTACAACAAAAATGAAAAATATTTTGTATTGTATTGTATATACCACACACACACACACATGCATGACACCTGGGAATTCCCATTTGTGCCATAAGCTGATTAAATTGTTTTCACAATTGGTTACCAAAAACTACTGGCCACTAAAGAACAAACAATCAAAAAAGCTTAATGAAACAAAACGTAAAACAAAACGTAAAACAAAAAACAATAAATGGTGCCACATTCAACAGATTATGTACAAAATTAGAAAAAGAAATAAAAAAATATAAATATGAATAAAAATTTGAAAAAACAAATGCTAAAAATGGGAGAAATAATAAAAATGTACCAGAAAAAAAAGTACCTTAAATAATTTGCAAATATGAGCTGTTCCGTAAATGTGTCCTGACTTGTTCAGTGGCCTTAACGACCTCCAGAAGCTCTTCATGGAAAACACCATATTCCGCAGAAAGTCTGTAAAATAAAGATACAAATAAAAGACTTAAGAAACAAACTTTTTATTTATTTGGGGTATCAAGAAAGGGCCAAATTTAAATAACCAATCTATAGGTACTCTATAAAGTACTTTTTAAGTACTTTTGGTTTTTTTTTTCAATTTCTCCTTTTTTCAGCTGATTTTGATGAAATTTTCCCTTGAATACATGCATAGTAAAATTCTTTAAATTTTTTAGTTAAATTACTATACCAGACCATTACTTTAAATTGCATAATTTAGCCATAATAAGTATATATTTTTTTTAATTTGTTTATTTAGTTTAAATTTTTTTTTGTTGTTTTTTTATTTTTAATATTTAATTTATAAATAATTTCAAAACCGTAAAAAGAAACTGTAGAGAAGAAAAATGTGTTTGTTTTTTATGTTTTATAAAATTTATTATTTTTAATAATTATTTATTGTATTATCAATATAAGAGTCTATATTTTTATAATTAAAAAAAGAAAAACAAAATTAAAAATAAAAAAAAAGTTGAAATAAAAAAAAATCTTTTCAAAGGAAATTTATGTTTAGTTTTTTTAATTAAAAATTATTGTGGCATGGAAAATGGTAAGTAAATAAATATTTTGCTATTAAACAAAATATTTAATTTAATTTAAGAAAAGCACAACACATCACAACAAGCGATCACTATGTCGTTTGCAGCAAAATATTGAACTTAAGCTTATGGGTTATACATACATCATATTCAACTCTCAATGTTGTCACATGTCATAGATTATTTATTTTCAAATATAAAAATTCATATATTTCATCCTTCTACTGTCTATAACTCATATTTTTTATTCATTTTCATTCACTTTATTTTATTTTTCCTTTTCATAGTACATCTGTCAATATTTAGTACGTACTTTTCAGTTAAACTTTAGTTAGCCAAGTCACTCATTTGACATTTTCTTACAAACAGTCCTAGTCAAGTCAACTTATGAAAAGCTTTTTAATATTGTTTTCGTTGTTGTTTTGGTCTTCACAATTCACTATGTGGCATTATACTGTTTCGTATGAACTTAAGAGCAAAACGTATGAAAAGGAGTCCAATAATGAAATGATGATGTAGTGTTGTCAAAATAGAGACTTTTATGGACACAGTTTTCAAAAGGCCATGTTTCATACAATTCTTTTCACAGTTTTCATTACAATGCTAAACGAGGTTTCAAAAGATTACCAAAAAAAAAAAAACAAAAATATCGGAATCAGTTAAGTTTGGTAAGAAACTTTAAATCACAAATAGTCTTTACATTCCTAGCGTTATTTGAAGAGTCCATTATAAACGAATATGCTTACTCAATTGGCCTTAGTAACCGTTTTATTGTATTCGATCCGACTTAATATATTCTTCCAGATGCTTTTACGTTTGCCGTGACCGTCAACTTTTGAGGGGATATTTCATGGAAAAAAGGTCCACTGCTCCTGGTCCTTTGCCTTCCATTTTATTCCCCCGATGTTATGTCCAAAAGCTTCGCCTTTTGCAGCTCCACATCCACACGTCACCTATGCCTCTTTCTTTTACCAAATTGCGCCGACCCGCCTGTCACCCTACTGTGTCTTCCAGGGTGCTCCCCGCAGCCACCGCTTTTTGTCCTGTTCACTGTACGTTGAGCCTGCTGTGCACCCGCTTCACCTTCGTAAAAAATGTCATAAAAAACGCAAGTCATCAACCAAAAAACTGCAAGTCATCAAACCAAAAACTGCAAGTCATGGTCCAAAAAAATGCTAGTCATGGTCCAAAAAATGCAAGCCATCTGCCAAAAATGCCGGTAATCTACTTAAGGAATACAACTTGCAAAATACGACATTTTGTTGTCTTTATATATACACATACATATGTGCACATTAACTCAATGAGAATTATTAAAAATTTTCAGTCCAAAATTTCATTCGAAGAAAACAATAAGCTTCGACACCTATATCTCCGGTTCTAAGTAACGCCCGACCATGAGCGAACCTGTTTTGGAATCCTTGAGACAATGGCTAACCAGCCCACTAGGTCCATATTTTATCCCATTTTCACCGATTTATATAGAGCACTTTTTTTTTACTAATTTGAGGTTATATCTCCGGTCCAAAAGGTTACGCCACCGTCATGAAAGCTAATTTAGAATCCTTGATCAAATAGCTATCAAGCCGACTATATCTCCGGTCCCGAACGCTAACCTTAGCCCTAAAGTTATAGAAAATTAATACGAAACAATTCTGTGCTTGAAATCATATTTTTTGGTTTCAATTAAGAAAATGAGGTGGTACATCAAGTATATAAAAGACGATCAATGGCGAAAATTTAAGATTTTCAGGGTCCAAAACTTTTATTTCTTTAAACCAGTCGATAAAAAACAATGTTATGAGAAGCTCGCAGGGGCATTACGAACATAGCAAGCTAGTTGAAGTAGTTTGTAATTTACTTGTTAAAAAACAAAAGACTTAAGAAACAAACTTTCTTAATATATACACACGATATTGAGTAGCTGAGTTCTTTTTTAAAATTATGCTGATACTGTTTGATTTTTTTTAATACAAAATGCTGTATAAACTAACGTAACTTTGAAATGATTTGCTGCACAGCATCCATTCAGATGGCTTCTCAGTAGAGTGGACAAAAACTGATTTGTTTTAATATTTTTTTTTTTTTTTTTTGTTTTAGTTGCTGTTGTTGTATGATGTTTTTCTCTTTGTTTTATTTTTTTTTTTTTTTAATAATATTGTTCATCTGCTCTAATACATTGTACAATACAATTTGATTTGTTATATTATGTATGCGAAGATGTTTATCAGCGACACCAATAAAATGATTGCTAAAGTCTATCATTTGTTAAACATCTTGGCGAACAGACATAAAACAACATGTTGTAGTTGTGGTTTTGATTTGCTGCTGGCAGCAATATAACCAGCATAAATATCTTAAAAAAAACAAAAAGATATCGGAAAATATATAAAAAAAATATTGGCTGTATTGAAAGCCACTTGCAACACATACACACAGATGCACATATTGATTGTCTGCGAGAAACAAGCAACGGCTCTGCTAATTGTTTTTATGAAAATCGAATTTTAAATGTAAGCCTGGTATTGGTATTAGAAATTTTCCAAATGGTGTTGGCAAATGCAAGGTGTATGTGTATGTAGCTGTTGTTGTTCGAGCTCTTTTTGTTTTTGTTGTTGTGCTTTTCTTTACCATTTTAATGGTCTCAGGGGGCGTGTTTGTCGTCGTCTCGTTGCTATAAACTGTGTTGTATTTAAAGTGCATCTTAAAACAGCATGACTTTAAACAAGAGCTAGGCAGGCATAGCAACTCCATTTCCAAAACAAATATTGTCTAGATTTGCAATATTTACACACGGAAAAAAAAGAGGAGAACCAGCCATTCAATATTGCATTTAAACAACAAGATTAAAAGATTAAATCATAGCCATTTCACACACACACACACAAACACACTCACATATGTACATACATATGTACATATGCCGCATCAGTTGGAAAATCTTTAACTTTCAATTTAAAATACGAATTCAATTCAAAGGAAACTGGTATTGTTTGTAGATCAATATCAAATTTTTTATATAATTTTTCTTTTTTTCATTCATTTTCTTAAATCGATTAAATATACAAGATCTCTTTCATATCAATACAGATAATTCTCAAAGACATGAGAAAGAAATCAAGAAAAATTTAATAGAATAGCAAAAAAAATGAAACATTTTGATTTGCTTGCTTGTTTGCTTGTTTGCGTCGTAAGTCTTTTGTTTTAACAGTTTAAACTGACAAGTTATCATCATCATTTAAAGCAATTGCTTTTGACATTGATAATTAGATTAATGCAATCATAATTTGCTATCCAATAAATTTCATATAAATTCATCATATTCATCAATACAATAACAATCATATTCTCTTTCTCATTCATATGAAATGAATGAAATTAGAAAGAACAGGAGATTAATTTTTTTTAATTGCATTGCAAATGTTTGTATCTGCAATCAATGAACATATGCCAAGCAATGCTCTCATTGTGTCAATCACAAATGTTATTAAAAACTTAAATGATTTCATTTACTTTTTAATTTAGTGCCGCAGTGCTGAAGTTGTTTTGAGAGTAATTTACTAAATGAATTACATTTCATTGAGGATTAATTTACTATAAGGAATTATAATTGCAAAATATAATGGAAAATTGAATTAAAGAAACAAATGAAACATACCTTACATTGTAACATTTTGCAGGAAATGTTGTTCTAACAAACACACTGAATGAAAAATGAACCAAATTTGAAACAAAAAATATATTTTCTTTCGGAGTATTATGTTCTGTTATAGGTAGGCAGGTAATTGAGAAGGTTAAAGGACAAGATCAAGGATCTAACCAACTGGGGTATATCCACCTGGTTGTGTCCTTCCGCCACTAATGTAGAGCCTGGTTATGGATCAACTATTGAAAAATCTATCTGATGCGGTCATTGACTACCTAAGCTATGCAGATAATATAGTCTTAATGACTCGAGCAAAATTAGAAGAGACTCTCTGCTTCATTATTCAAAGAGGTGTTAAAATGTTCATTGCTGCATAAATGTGGGCCTGAGGATAAACCCGTTCAAGATTACTATGGTATCCTTAAAACGAAGTTGAAAACTGTCTAAAATTCAAATCCTGGGTTAGAAAATATCGCAGAAAATTGTGGCAAAAGAATCTAAGGATAGGTTAGGTTAGGTTAGGTCGGAGTGGTAGCTCTGATGTCACAAAGCTCACTTGAGCACGCATAGCGGCCCGTTGTGATGCCACGGGTGAACGCAGTCCCTGTACTAACCAAGTTCCACCAATGTCAGGGAAAAGGAGGAAGTTGGTCAGCGCAAGGTCTGCACAATCTAAGGATAACACTGTATAATAAATTGACGCGGAAAGGTAATATAGACAGCATCTCAGTAAAGGCCACACATACCATAAGGATGTGAGAAGCCTTGCAAGAAAAGCCTGCGGATACAACCCAGGCATTATAAACTAGATGTGTACGATGATTGCCAAACAAAACTAATCTGAAAATAGCTAAATTGGAGGACAAGAGACAGAGACTGGGACACATATACATATATGTTGACAAAACAGAACTTCTTCTGGAGCTGCGCTGGTGGCTCCACGTATTAATTGTAATTGTCTAGAGGTTTAACCCCACTAGACTACTTTTTTGAGGAGATACTCAAAGTACCTGAGATATCTAAATAATCTCCCAAAAATTTAACAAAAATAAAGCATTGTCAAGCTATTCACACAACGAAAAATTTAATTTTATTTTGTTTCACAATAAATCACCATTCTAAAGCAAACTGTTCTTAATTTTATTGCTTTCAACAAAAAACACAATCATTTATAACCTGCCTTATTTACTAAGGCTTAAACACAATACACACGCACACAAACAGTCTTAGCCAAATCGAAATAAAATTGCATCAATAGAGTTGCGTTATTTTTGTTTTTGTTTTTGTGTTGGTTTCCTTTTCGAATTTTCGATTTTTGTTAAACAATTTTCTATTATTTATTTCATTTCATTTAACAAAAAAAGAAGAAATAAAAACAAAATCCATAAGTTTTATTTATTTGTCTCTCGATATGTCTGCCTCAACGGCATACATACATATGTACATATGTACGTCAGGCTGTGTGTAAATGTATAAATCGTTGTATGGTTGTTGTATGCAATTGACTACTTAAAATTCAATTGAATTTTAAATGATTGCATTGAATTTCATTGTTTGTAAATGTGGCAAAAAACGTAAGGAAGAAATGATGGAGTAGCACAACAAAATATAAAATAAAATCTTAAGTCGTATATAAAAAAAAACCAAAAAAAATAAAACAATTTCTACTTTTTAAATTTCATTTTATCATCTTCTTACTCATCCCATTCAAGTAAAATATACACTTGTTTGTAAAAGATTTATAGAGAGGAACAGAATTAAAGCGTTAAACTGCATACTAGGCAGGTAGAGTAGATGGACACAATTGGGTCAATTACGAGCCATTGTGATACCTCGGTTTCTATTATACCTTAGTCCCGATACCACATGCAGTTCCATTTAATTTGGGGCCATCAGTGAATATTTTCATGGAGTCGTTTACGATGGCCACTGAATCACTTATCCAGACCTCTTTTATGGGAATGAATGTCCTGAATCTCATCAAAAAATCCTATCGCGGTATCATATAATCACTTCTTACGATAGTCCCAAATCCTTTAATAATCCTTGCGTGACCGTGCTACTGTCCATTAAACAGTCATACAGAACACAAATTCGATGAGAAAACCCGGAGATTTGAATTCAAATTCACTACTTTTGTAGAGCTCCTTAAAACTTTTTATAGTGAAGATGGCTCAATAGAATTGGCATTGCTTCATCACAATTAAACCGAGTTTTTGTACTTAACTGTGAATGATATCCACTTACACTGGGACTAAGAAGCTTTAAGAAAAAAATCATGGGAAAGAATAGAGAGTGCTAACGATGTCTACAGATGCTAGGTTTAGAAAATATAAAGAAAAGTGAGTAATAGTGCCATTTTATTTCACATCTTTACGTCCCTACAATATTCCTGATTGTTTGTGAATGAATGAGAATGTGATCACCCCAAAACCTCTTGCTTTTTTTGTGATCATAAAGCAGGAAACATTTTAAATTCTGTGGCTTTTTCCGCTTCAATTGTATTTTACAAATACTGTTCTTAGCCCCATTTGCTCAATAGTTTCCTACAATTTTTTTTATGTAATAAGTTTCAGCTATTTTGTCATGACAATTGTTTATAGAGGCCTCAGCCATAAACACACACACAGACACACAAACACAAATAACAATAAAATTTATTTATTTCATTTCGTATTGAATTTCAAATGATTTTCGTTTTATAAAGTTCTCTTGGTCAACGTTTTTTTTTCGTTTTCACTGTCACCATGCTAAACGACATTTGTAGGTTATCGCGCTAGGTGGTCCGCGCTAACACTGTCTCTTTCATGCGCCTAATGTCTAATGCTTTTGAATCGTTTTAAGGAGAGCAACAGAGATAGAAACAATTATTAAATAATTTTCTAATCGGAGGGATTATTAATAATTTAATTATTAATAAACAAGAGAAAACAAAAAATGAATACGAAAATATTTCGTTTTTTTTTGGTTATTAATTTTAATAAAGTTTTTGTCTTAAGTCTTCTGTTTGACAGGTTCTTTTTAATGTATTGAATTACATTAGAAAACCGATTTATATAGATCAGCTTAAATTAAATTTGTTACACACAAAGAAAATAAAGTAAATAAAAATAAAAATGGCCAAAGGCTGGTTAATAATCTAAAAGTTCTTGGTTTTGAAATTTTTTTTTTAATAAAATGTATGGGGTTTTCGACTTAACTAAATCGGAGGCTTGTGTGTAAGTCGATTATAAGACTTTGTGTTGGCTGGTCAGGTAGTTGCATACCTACTAACAAATTCCATAATTGCAGTGCTACCTCCGTCTGTGAATCGACAATTAGAAATCTGCCCCTACCAACATACTAATTTGTTATCAATTCTATAACTTACAACAGTCTTCTGATAATACTGTTTTCTTCCCTTGAAAGTATATCTACTAAAGAATTCTATTCAGCGGCAATTGGTAATAGGGTCTGATAACTATGCGTACTTATAGATAATTAAGCAACGTGTATATTAAGTAGCCAATCTAGCCTAGTAGCTTACTTGCGAAAAGGTTATCAGTATTGTTCCGAACAAATTTTCTTTTGATACATTTTGGAACTGCCTGTAAATGCTTCTGTAATATTGTTGTTGTTAATGTTATTTAGTAAATATAATTCAAAATCAAAGTGATTTTTTTTAGCAGAGATAGGGCCAAGACGAGAACAGTTTCGCTTCTGAATTATTGCCTATGAATTGAATTTCTTGATACCTTTAATTCAGAAATTTTCTTACAAAGATGTAACCAATTCCAACACAGCCAACATAAACAACAAACATTTGAAAACTATAAAAATATTTATTTCCATCAAGTTTTCGTTTCTCAGCTTGAAATCTTTGGCAAACAAAAAACTTGAGAAACAAACTTAAAAACAATTTTTGCAAAAAAAAAAAAAAAAAAATCATATTCCTGTTGCAAAATAAATGAATCTTTTCACGCTTTACATTGCATGCCCTACTCCTTAGAAACCCCAAAACGAAAAACTATATGATCTGTTGGAAAAACTCTCTGTTTTAAGGTTAAAACCTCTGGTAATTAATATTTTAAAGTGTCTACACTCCTGCATACCAAGACTACATACTCCAATTCCTGATGATTTATGGCCATCTATAAACAGACAAAACTAAGTGGTAACGAAACAAAACTTTCATACTTTCAAGCTACAGACAAAACAAAATAAATTTCTCCAATATAAAATGAAAAGAAAATGAAAACAATATTTTTTGGATACTTTTTTGCTGGTATTTTTTGAAACGTTACTACTAAAGCTCTCGTTTTGGGTTTTGTGTGGTAAATGAACAATAACGACCACCGCCCTCCCACCACCATTAAATTAAATGTGAAACAAGACTTAATATACCTTTAAAAGTAACAACCCAATATATAAATCATATCGATACTGTGTTGCTGCAACAACTGACCAAAAAACAACAACAAAAACAGAAATTTATAGAAATAATATTTCGTTTTGTACAAGGAAAGCCAGCTAGCTAGCCAGCCAGCTCTCTCTCTCTTTGCATTGAGTTCGATGTTTTGGGTACCACACATTCATGTTTTAGTCAAATAATTAATGCTTCTTTCTGCCTTATTTTCTGTTTTGTTTTGTTTCAGTGGCTCGTTTACTAGATTCCTGCGTTGTTTTTGTAAATGAAAAAGTGAATTATAACATTAATTTAAACAACAACAACAACAATGCCCAACATTAACCACAATAAATGTGAACAAATTAAAACAAAATACCTTTTTGGCTTAAAAACTTTGGCACTCAATTATAAAAATTTGTTAAGAAAGTACACTACAAACAACAACAATACAGAAAAAGGCAACATTGTTTACACGATGATTAATAAGAAGTATTATTGATTGTATCTCAGGCGACACCCTACACTTTAATTGAAAAGGGCACGGAATGTGAATATTGAAAGTAAAAATGTTTACAGAGCCCAGGTTAATTTTTGGAACAACTCAATGGAAATCTCAAATTTACATTGTTAAACAAAAGACTTAGGCAACGAACGTGCACATAGTCTTGTCTACTGAGTGTTGAAAGAACAACAAATTCTTCAAAGTAGGGTGCTTAAATAGCATTCAGTCTCAGGGATGTAAGCAACTGACAGCTTTAGTTAGCATGGTACTTCCCCCCATTAAAATCATCCCAGTGTCCCAAGAGAAGGATCTGCCAAAACCACTGATGAGGTATTTCATCAGGAAGCTATCCAGAGGGATTCAACTACATGTTATTACAGTTTCATTTAACCAATCCCTGTACATAACTACTAGACTCCATGACTTTGGGAAATGCTTCGCCATGAAACTTCGAAGCACAAGTGAAAGGAATAATCTAGAATCTGCATTGTCTCTTAAAATGTGACTATTTTGTAGAATACAGATCCGTTAAGAAAAAATCTTGGGACAGGAGCGGGAATTTGTGCACCCAGGATATTTTCCAAGTGTTTCCAATTCAACTTGAACAGAAGATGCATTTCAAAGGACATAGCAATACCATATGATAGTCAAGCCTCTATAAATACTGGAATAAGACTTGGAATGCAGCAATCAAGGGCACAACGATCATTCCAGATTGAAACAAGTTGGTTTACAATTCAGACTTTAAAAGAAGCCTCACGACTTTAGCAGCTCATAGCTCATTTGTAGCGCCTTTAAAAGTCTGCTTAAAAAAAACTACCAGCCCTTTGAACACACCTTCCACAATTAAGTTCGCATTGACATCACTTAATAACGTTTAACTAAATCCACTGCACTCGATTTGTTGAAAAGTCTTAAAAGAATCTCACAAAAAGCCTTTGTTTTCTTATTTCTTTTGCTTTTTATTTTGATTTTAAATTTAAACCTGCCAAATAGTGCTGTCGTTGTCATTAATGCCATTGTGTCGATACTCTTCAATTGTTGTTGTTGCAATTTTTTTTATCTCTCTTCTTGTTTTCCTGCCTTCTTATTTTTTTTTTTTTTTTTTGACGCACGTGTTGTTAATTTAAGTTTCGTTGAAACCATTCACAACGTAAGCATATCAATGACCCTATAAAATGGGCCTATAAAAAAACGAATTTAAACGAGATTATTTTTTTGTTCATTTCTGGCATCCTATAGGCATAACACAAAGTGTGTATGCGAAGGTACTATATTCCTTAAAGGAAAGTGAATTAATTTTGTAGGCAACAGCCAGCCAGCCAGCCAGCAGTTTCATTTTGATTGTAAAGCAACGCATGATACGATTTTATGCCACACACTTAAGAAATTTGGGTCAGTGGTGCTTTTTTGATTTGTTTTTGTAATTTTTTTTTTTTTGTTTCACATTTTTGCTGCCAATGTACACTTTACACAGCATCTTGGTTGGTTGGTTAGTAGGCAGCGATAATATTAAAACGGTTCCTTGTGTGTTAAATCATAACAATTGTTCCCAAAGTTTTATTGTTGATTGTGCACAAGCGGCAAAAAAAAACCTCCAAATAGCGGCAAAAAAAAAGAAAAAAAAAGTTTTAAGAAATAAAAAGAAGACTTCAGCAACAATAGCAACAAAAAAAAAAGTACTTTATATTCTGTGTTGGTAGTGCGTTGCAATAAAATTGCAATTAATTTTTATTGACAAATTTTTATAATATAAAGACATTTTGTTGTTGTTGCTGCATCAACAGTTAAAGATAAAACAACTTTTGTTGTTGTTGTTGTTGTTATTGTTGTAATAATTGAAAAACCAAAAAATTGATTACTTTTTAACCATATTGGATATGAAAAGATTGGAAGAGTGTTCGTGTCTGTTTTTTAAACGGTTAAACGATTGAAAGAACAGGAAGGTGCTTGTTGCTTAAGTCTTTTGTTTATTGTACCCTATGCCCCTATAAATAGTGGAAAAATATTATAAACTTTATACAGTGGTTTGCAACATTTCAGTTTCAGTGGTAATTCTTCGGTTATAAGGATTTAATTACAATCAGAATTCATAGCTTCCGATGGACAATACTTTGAATGACATGATTTTGATGGCCTGCGCCGCCGCTATCCTACCTAAATCTATCAAAAATTCATATCTTGCTGCTGTATTCTAGAAAAATAATCTTGGTTTCTCTTCCACCGTTGTGGACAAAATTTTGTGTGGTAATGTAATGGCCGCTTTACTGTCGTACCTATAATTACTAGAAATTGCACTTTCCTGTAGCGTGTAATAAGATCGCGTTTGATCGCCTAAGACTATCTTACTTCTTTTATTTGTTTAACTATATACATATGTTGATCGGAAATTCTGGCCGCGTCCTTTACTCATGCAATTTATTTTGCAGTCACCTTCTTTCTTTTGGTGAAAATTAATTAATTTTGTTTCAAATAAAAAAAAAATCAATTTTTCCAAAAGAGCGCTGCGTATATGACATCACGTTTACAAAATAAAGTTATTCATTCGGTTTTTGTTAACTTTATTGCTCTCTTTTATGGCAACAGCATAATTTCCATACATTATTGGTTGCTTAGTAAATACAGTAGTTAAGGGAATTATAAGCGGCTGGAATCGAAGGTTTAACATGCTACTTTATAACACATAGCATTGATCTGTTAATAATAACTACTACATTTCTTTTGGAAAAAGAAACAAAAACAAAAATGATAAACAATTATAAAACCCGAAAATGACCATGTTAATCAGTCAACACGGCCTATAAAAGAAAACAACCAACAGCAATCACCAAAAAGAGAGGAATCGTTAAAAAAAAAAAAGTAAAGGTGCTTAGATCTAACAATCCTGGAACATATGATGATCAATTAACACTCTAACCATTAATAAAGGCTATTTGCTGTTGTATCTTCTAGAATAATGGCAGATCATTGGAACTGCATTGCAAATTGATAGATCACTACAGTATATATCATACACATACCTGAACTTTGTTGACATTAACGCAGCCATCACTCAATGCATTTCGAGCATTCAAAAAAGTCACTCCACAGGTACTGATAACTCCTCCAATGAAATCTTACAGGATCTAACCTTAATCTGCATAGAATGCTAGATGTTTTACCCTGGACACATTGCGTATGTAACTGTTGCTATCTCATATGACAAATTCTATAAGTAGACGGCTATAGTCCTATAAGCGATCTTTGACTGCAATATTCTTCGTAGCGCCTGTAAAAGAAAAATCATATTCATTATCATTGAATATTTTAAAAGAATTAAAATGCAAAAATACGACTACAAAATATATAAAGAAATGCTAAAAGTTCTGCTTCCTCTGCATACTTAATACCACTATTACTACTACTGGCTATGCCTTAAAAATTCGGAGCAATATATGGATTGTATTAGTACTCTATGTATATTAATCGGGCTAAACCGTATATGTATATTAATGGGTTGGTGGAGGGAAATAGAGCTAGTAGCCATGGTATCAAGGTTTCCAAACCACTTTTTTTGATGTCGGTGCTTTACATTGAAAATGCAAGTCATCGACATAAAATATGCAAGTCATTGACCAAAAACTGCAAGTTATGATCCAAAAAAATGCAAGTCATCGACATAAAATATGCAAGTCATCAGCCTAAAAACGCAAGTCATCAACAAAAAAATGCAAGTCATTAACCAACAACTGCAAGTCATGGTCCAAAAAATTGCAAGTCATCGACCAAAAAATCCAAGTCATCAACCGAAAAGTGCCAGTTACCTACCAAAGAAATGCAACTTGCGGAAAATACAACATATTGTTGTCCTTATATATATGTACATAATATGTGCATATTAACTCAATGAGAATTATTAACATTTTGCAGGCCACAATTTAATTCAAAGAAAACAATAAGCTTCGACACCTATATCTCCGGTCCTAAGTAACGCCCGACAATAAGGAAACCTTTTTTGGAATCCTTGAGGCAGTGGCTATCCAGCCCACTAGGTCCATTTCCCCTTCTAGGTCCATATTTTATCAGATTTTGACCGATTTATATAGAGCACTTCTTTTTACTAATTTGCGGCTATATCTTGGGTCCCAAAGGTTATCCGACCGTAACGAAAAGTGTGTTGCAATCCTTGGTCCATTAGCTAAACAGCCTACTAGGTCCACAAACGCTCCTTTTTATATTTTACAAAAATTTTAACCGATTAATTGAGGTCATATTTGGTAAAAAAAAAACTTGATTTTTCAACTTTATTATCTCAAATAAGGAAATTGTGATTTTCATATTTATCTTTGTTTTTGTAAAATTCAATGCCTTAGTTGGGGTAGGAAACTGATGTCTACTTGTTGGATACCTGGTTAGTAGGCTATATCGAGCATAGGGTTAGATAATGTATATCTTATCATAATTGTCCTAAGTGGCTAACGACCGCCTTCTTACACACGATCAGTTCCTGTATATGTAAGAAGATCACAGATCAGATTATAGATAAATTCCTTGGAATTTCAACAGAAAACTGAGATGCTGGACTTTTCACAATAACCAAAAAACAACTCACTTGCTGAACTCAGATCAAACTTAACTTGGAGATGTAGCACTTATGCTGAAGTGGTTAAATTGACAATTGACAGGCTATCGTTGAAGTTATTATCGTTGATATTTTTATATTAGATCAACAGAATTAATTGATTCTTTCCTAAGCAATAACAGAAGCTATCATACAGCGATCATCTACTATGCAATGCAAAGCAATGATCAGAGTGCAGTCTTATCCATCGACTCCACTAAGCATGTATTTATTTAATTTTTAAGACCATCTGATTTATTTACTTATTTTCTTATTGGATATTGGTCATAGTGCAGTCAAGTTTAATAATTGTTCTCACATCACAGGCAACCACCTTACAAAAGTGAAAATAACTGCCAGATCAATGCACTATTTCAAGACGCCGTGATCACACAAGAGGAAACAAAGTAAATGGGATAATAACAATAACACTGTTTTATAGCCTTAGGTCGTTGCAAAAAAAAATGGTTTGAAACTCAACTAATTTATATTAAAATGTTTGGTAAATTTGCGGATCTATTACAATCTTAAAAGATGTGCGTCCTTACTTTGATACTCTCATTTCATATTAAATGGGAAGAAAAATGTACACTTGGTTTGTGTTGAACAAAATATTTTTATTACCTGTTCTGATTCAATTTATATTTACAGGTACTACTTGATGAAAAAAAGGTTGTTGTCTAAAATATAAGGAGATCCGTTAGAACTTAAACATATTTTGATCGTCATTATCCAGAGGAAGCACATTTTCTAAAAACGGTTTTGGTATTGGATGGAATACGAATTATGAAACGATAAAGTCTAGACAGAGCTGCATTTTTCAAAGTGTAAGTAACACATACTTCTTTTCCTCTTGTGGACGAATTCTCTTAAGCATATTGCAATGTCCTTTTGCTTTTCCATTCAAGGATGATCGCAGTGGACCCAGTGGTTCTATGGGCAAAGGCGTAGGACTACGAACCTAACCTTTTCTGGTGGTTATTAAGTCTGCTACTAAATTTACAAATATTCTTCCTAAATTGTAATGGTCTGGCCTTCCTCATCAACATTTGTTGTTCATATATTTTGTTTTGCCAAAAACAAAAAAGATATACATGCAATGTCGACTGATATTATAGTTCTGGAGAGATGTACTTTGAAATTTATACCTGCAACGTTATAGATTGCTGAGATCTTTAAACACGTATGTTCATCGAATGAACATTTCCTAGGAAAAACAGTTATTTTAACAGAAAACATCCGCACCCAGAAAAATATTTTCATAAATAAACAAGGGCTTCAACATACTTTAAATTAAAATAGCAAGAAACAGGCAAAACCATGGCGAATTCATAAATGGTGGGATCATGTCAACAGCTGAGCACTTTGTTAATGTCAAAATTTTGTTGTTTTTGTGTGTGTTTGTTGTGCGTGTGCGTGTTGTTGTTCATTTTATTTTCCTTTTCCAATTTTTTCTTCCTATTTTGACATCCAAATGGACGTTTAATAAAAACAAAATTCGTGTAGTTTTTGCACTGTTGTACTTGTTGTAGAGTTGCGGTTACCTTATTGAATTTGCCTTGGGCAAAACTTACAACAATAACAGCTAAAAGTAATTGGAAACTCATGACAACAAAGACAAGACAATAAATCGTCAGGCACACCACACACAACAAAGATTCTTTACAGCAGAAATTTGAAGTAATTCCTTTGAAGGTACAAAAATAATTAGCTAAAGATTAAGGTACAGTTTAAGCAAAACATTTTCAAGGATTTACTTATAATTAAAAATTCAGAAAAACTCAAGTTACTCCTAGAAAATCTGATGAGGTACGTCTCAGGTAGGGAAAGACCCCTATAGTAATTTACCAACAGAAGCTTAGACTTGATGAGACTCTTTGCCACTATTATCATCATTTATACTAAAAAAAAATGGAAGCACCCTTCTTCTCGAACTTAAATGTACATATATCCTGCCCATTTCATGGAATACAACAGACGTCGACCCTATGTTTCCTACCTCATCGATTCAGATAGGCAGTCGCATAGTATTTTCCGAATTAACTCACAAGTTTTTGCTTGGTATCACCGTGGGATCGAAAACTCCCACTTCTGCTCGCATAACTCTTCTCGACTGGTATACATCAGAATGGTTCCTCTTTTAAGAGATTTAGATTGCAAAGCACTTTCTTTCCAGCGGACAATTAAAGATTGATCTATCTACGAAGTCCCCTGATGAATTTCATATTTGGCTTGTGTCACATTATTCTAACCATAGTCACCAAAGCTCTGGTTTCACTATCATGTGTAAAGGCCTTATATTCAACAGAGCCTCCAGCGCAGCTGTAGGATAGGTTCTCAATGCCCCTGCTATACCAACAAACATTAGTTTCTGAATCTTGTTATACTCTATTTAGGCTGCATTCAAATTTATTTTGGATACCCAAAAAATAGTCTCTAAGGGCTATTGGTTGGACCATCATGATGTACTCCACTGAATGGTGCTTTATTTACTTTTCCAAGATTTCCCTACAAGTCTTTTGCGTATCATTATGGTATGTATCGGAATACTATGACATTATCTGCCAGATTATTTTCAACAATATTACTTTACTATTTCAATAATATTAAAATAATCCTGTATCGAAGGAGCAGTACAAGCCTAGATTAATTCATTTTACAACACTAAAGAGCTCAGTTGAGCTCTACCTGCTAGAAACAAAGACATTCTAAAGAAATCTTTATTTTTACAATCTATTAGTAGGAAAAACAATACCAAAAGGTTGAGAAAAACAATCTTTATTGCCTATCTTTGTTTTCTCATTACAACGAATATTCATTTCCGCTTCAAAAATGGTATAAAAGGAGCAGAGAATTTAGGAAAAATTATCAGTAGACTTTTAACATCGTTAACCTTAACATTGTCTATATGTTCGGGTTAAAAATAGAAGCTAAACTTGATTACTGGCTGCCTTTCGTTGGCCAATAATGAAAAGTTTTTAGTTTGAAATACTCTACGATCAGTATGTCAAGAACCTGACATACTTCCAAGAAGCTATACTTGGTTACCGATTTTCTTTGGTCTTTCTGTAACGCAGAGTTTCCAGTCTCTTGAATTTGAAAAATCAATCTTAAAAAAAACGAGGCTCACCTTGGTTATTGATATTTCGAAGTTTTACAATAACGAAAAGTTCTTTAGTCTCGTTGATTCCGTCCAGACTTATACTGAGAAGCTGAACTTGATTGGTGGCATTGTACTGGTGGCATCTGGAATAAAATGGAATATCCTTTTGGCCCGGCTGTTATTGGTAGCATTATTAATGAAAAGTTTTGAGTTTTTCTTCAACAAAACATCGACAATATTTTGCGAAAATAAATTTAAATACAAATTACTAGGTGCTTATCTTCTGGAACTTTGACAGCGAATTGGTTTAAATTTCCATTACCATCTACGAAAATCACGATCACAACGAAGTTAACCCTGGCTGTTAGAGTTCTGTTCCGGTTTCGCGTTACTCAAATAATTTATTGTCATTGTTATTTATATTTTTTAGATTTAAATTAAATATTTTTTTTTTATTATAATCAAAGTATGTAATTGAGTTTTATGAATTTCTAGTTATAAGTTATAATAATAAATATTTTTTTAAGTTATTTTACGAAAAAAAGTATGTTTCTTCAGTCTTTTGTTTATTTGTTTAGTGTTTTTGTTTGCTCTTTACGCAATTTAATAAGAACATTTTCTTGTTCTTAAGAGTTCCACATAGATTTGCCCAAAATATGTTGAACATTTCTACCTCTAAAGTCCCACCAGAGCCCAGAAATATGTATGTTGTGGCAACATTTTCATCACTTACTTTACATCTGAAATAGAGAAATTCCCAACCTTGTGCCATTAAAGAGGAACAGAACTTAAAATTATAATTCAAGACCGAAATATTGTTGTCATGAAATTTTTTATTACTATCTGTCAGATGATGAGGTTAAATATCTGTGGTAGGAATAAAACTGGATACTAAACTGACATGGAGGACTCAAATAGAAAGCATTTAAGGAAAGGTCGGAAATGCTATAATGGTATGCAGAATGCATTTTAGAGTGGAAGCAAGAGTTTTTTGTCCCAGAATGACATATTCCGAGTGTCTGCGGAAACTCGAAAATCTATGCCATCGAGCGATGTGCTCACTTCAACTTGAATGGGATGTTATATCGAAAATAGTATGTGACTCACTAAAGAAGCTGCATCGGTTAGGTAGGGAAAGAAGTCGTCGTGGTCTTGTAGGTAGTGTGCTGGCTTATTAGACGAAAGGCCCGAGTTTAAATCCCAGGTCAGACATCAAAACGAAATATGAAAAAAAAAAATATTTCTTCGGCGACTTTCTCTCAGCATATTTCTGACAAGAACTCTGAGAGTAAAAATTGCCATGAAAAGCTTCTCAAAAATCTGTCGTTCTGTGTAAGAAGCTAGGACGTTGTACAATGGGTCAATTTGACCTCCGGGTACTGTACTTGTCACAGTTGACAAGTACACGACCTCTAACCTAACCTAAGATAGGGAAAATAATATTACCCTCTGCTAGATCACTGGTGTGGAAATTACCGGCAGTGAGCATGTAGACGAGCATGTAATGAGTTAGCTTCAACGCTGCTGACGGAATCAGAAACCGTCTGTGGAGTGGCTGCAGATGTTTGGAAAGATATATTCAAAGAGAAGTTAATGACTCTTCTCAGATCAAGTGAGCTTGAGACAATCGAAACTTTTGTTGGAAAATCAAGACAAGACTATAAAGGAATAACCTGAGGTTTGAATAGACAATGGAGACTTAGAGTCGTCCACTTTTTTACAATGGGGGTTTACAATGATTTTTGAATTTCTTGAAGCAAAAATTCAGTGAGAATATCACGATATCAGTCGTTATTTATACTAGCTGCAGTTCTTTTTTCGTTTCAAAAAAATATTGGCTTTCAATATGTTGTTGATGTTTTCGTCGGGCTAAAAAATCATTGTAACAACAGGTTCTTTTTATTTGAAAAAAAGCAGGAACCAATGAGGCCACCAGCATATAAACCCTACAATCAAACAGTCAATTTAATTGGATGTAATAGAGACTCAAGCGTTGGTCATTTGTTGTCTTACAACACCGATGTGTAAGCATTAAAAGGCGAACTCAATTGTAACAGAACTTTGTTCATCCATTGAATGGACCATGCAAACGCATTTCAATCTATCACGGCGTGGATGTGACATGTTGTCAAAGATATTCCACACTCTAACTAATGACAGGCGTAGTTCGAATGGAAAAAATCAATCATAATCGAGGTCAGAGAGCCCGAAAGTTGGTGAAAATATTTTCGGCTTTTATCACTAACAGCTCGCACTCTATTACTTTTATATCATGCAGATCTAAATTCAACATTACATATGAAAATTTACAGACTGTTTATGTCTAACGATCGATAGATACTTCCCATCCCTGGTGACATAAACAGGATTGTTAAAATAATGACGATTATTTAAATGATAATGATGGTCAACAGAGGACGCTGTAGTATTAGAATAAGAGCTTTTGTATATAAACATTTCAATGTAATTTTAGGTCTTTAGTGTTCACATAATTTTTACTTTTTTTTCGTTTTGTGACATCCTGAAGGATGCAATACATTTTCTTTTTAGCTGAAAATTCGTGATTTAGTGAATATTTGAATAATTTATATAAAAATTTTTGGAATAAATGTGTGTATTAAATAATTTATGAATAAATGAATTTTGATTATAAAATATTGATATAAATTTGATTGTGAAAATTACAAAATCGTGTAAAGCAAATAAAAGTGTGCAACAGAAACATAAAAAAAATGAAAGTGTTACTTGTGTTTTTATTTTTTATTTGGAAGCATTTTTTTTCTTTTTTGATAATTTTCCCTTTGTTCGCCAGAAATCTGAGACCAATTTTGGTTTCGAGGAGTCACCACAACTACCCACCCCTTTACATACAGTCCACAGTTCAACACAGACTATTACAGATAAAACAAATAAAATTAATGAATTTATGAATAAAAAAAAATTCATTTGTTTACAATGTATAGGATGTGATTGATATTCTATTTTAAAATTTTTTTTTTTAGCTGAAAAGAATAATCGAATGCTGTTCTCTTAGAGAAATAAAATTAAATTTTTTGTTTTTAATAAAAAATTATATTTAAAAAAATTCCATACACACATACATTAAAAAATTATACATACATATAAAGTGATATATATTAAAAGCTTAAAAAAAAGTGAAATTAAAAAATACTTCTTACTTTGAAATTCATTTTTGTTTTTTAATTACTTAATCACGTAAATTATTAAATACTTGCTAAAACACTTAACCTACACTTACATAACATAAAAAATGATTCTCTAATTAATCTAAGAGATTGTTGTCTAAATAAAAATAGTACAACCGTCTCATATATGTTCGGCTTTGTACCGTTTTTGGTAACATTCTGTGGGGCGGCCTTAATAATAGTCGGAGAAATGTGATGCCTCTCTCGTTAATATCCCAATTAAAATATGATCGATCGCGGTACTCATAAATCATGTCATGTTCAAGTAATGTCTTCATTGCCTGAATGACTTCTATATTTGGAATGTCCTCGAGTTCATGATGAGGACCATCAAAATTTGCCATTGCTGATAATGTTCCCTCAATAAAGAAGTGATTGTACACTGCCAAGCGATTCACTTGTTCTACAACGGGTGTGCGCATTCTTAAATAGAAACAAAATTATTATTTAAAATGTTTTTTTCTCTTGTAAATTTTCTACTCACCTGAATAAGGTTTAAAAAGGTATTGCTGTTGATGGATATGAACAGCTGCTGGTTTTTGCTATGAAATTTTTCTTAACAAAGAAGACTTCTAGCAACACGAAATTAAAAAAAATTAAAAATTTTAATAATATTTCCAACGCTGCAAATAATACTGCTGACGCTAACAAAGTTTAGAACGTTGATATTATTTTAATTTGTATTTATGAGGTGTTTTCGCCAAGGATTTGAAACCAGAACTAATAATTTTTCGCAATCTTTCTGTTGCTTTTATACTGTTTCTCGAGACCCGAAAATAACTGCGTTAATCGATTTCCTGAATATGATATTGCATTACAGGTAGAAGAATTATAATTTTATAATTCACCCTCATACATCATTTGATAACTTATTTATAATGTTCGAATAACACGAATATTAATTTCCTGGTAAAAGGGAAAATAATAAAACCCTTCTTTCGCTCGAAAATTTTCCCTTTTTCACTGTAATTCCGGATTAGTATGCAGTTGTTATCCAGTTTACATAATTTTCTTTAAATTCGTACTTCAATAGACAGCGTTTTTTATATAAAGTACATACGCGTTATTTGCTGACAGGTAGGGGCATTTACTTCACAAAATCTCAAGTATGTGAGAGAATAGGGAAGGAAGGAGGGTGAGTATACGCTTTATTTTACTAGCAAAGGTGCTTTGTTTATAGCTTACAAAATATTAAGAGTTTGTCAAAGTCATATTTGAACGTACAAACGCAAGCAAAAACAAACAAAATAAACGAACACATGCTACAGAAGTATATCCTAACATTTCAATGACGAAATTATATGAATTCGTTCATTTGGACACTGTGCTAGTGTGTAAAATGTTACTACAAAGTTAATATAATGCGAGTGAGTGAAAAATTTCATAGAAAATCAGGTCACTTGACATTTTCCCTTCAAAAGAAATTTCAAGAAAAGTTTTTAGTAGATATCTGCAAATGAGTAAATGCTACAAGTGGTTGAAACACAATCATAAATTTACTATGTACCTGTATAGCACAGCTAACATTCACAAAAAGTAAAGGAAACAAAGCTGTATGTATTTACTTTGTTATGGGACTACAAAGTAGTTCTCCTACAGAATACTCCAAGAACACATATTATTTTATATGCTCTGAAATCAGTACAAGAGCAGCAGCAAGATTGGGAAATACCATCAGTTCAACTTTCTAGTTCAGGCAGTGCATCAACTTCAAGCGGTGCAATGTCAAAAATAGGCGCTTTTTTTAATTTTACATCACCTGCAGTGAAGAAGCTACTGGGTTGGAAACAAGGCGACGAAGAAGAGAAATGGGCGGAAAAAGCTGTTGATAGTTTGGTTAAGAAATTGAAAAAACGTCAAGGCGCCATTGAAGATCTAGAGAAGGCTTTATCATGTCCTCGGCAACCATCAAAGTGTGTAACTATACCCCGTTCATTAGATGGCAGATTACAGGTATCACATCGCAAAGGCTTGCCGCATGTAATTTATTGTCGTGTATGGCGTTGGCCAGATTTACAGTCGCATCATGAACTCAAAGCCTTGGAGATATGCCAATATCCGTTTAGTGCTAAACAGAAAGAGGTCTGTATTAATCCTTATCACTACAAACGTGTGGAGAGTACTATTTTACCGCCCGTATTAGTACCACGTCAATCTGAGTTTGCTCCTGGCCATTCAATGTTACAATGCAATACTAATGTGGACTCAACAATGCCTCACAGTGTCAGCTATTCAACGACCAGTTTTAATAATCTTAACAGAGCGAGTGCGAGTGTGGTTACTTCCAATCCAAATTCTCCCTATGGAAGCATGGCAGAAACACCACCGCCACCCTATAGTCCCTCAGGTGATGGCAATTCAAGCAATACCATTAATAGTTCTCAAATGTCAGACACTACTATGAATGATGTGGCCCAGGTTAGCTATCAAGAGCCAGCATTTTGGGCTTCCATTGCCTACTTTGAGTTAAATCGCCGTGTTGGTGAAGTGTTTCATTGCAATAACCGTTCGGTAATAGTTGATGGTTTTACAAATCCTTCAAATAATTCGGAACGCTATTGTTTGGGTCAGTTAAGCAATGTCAATCGTAACAGCACAATAGAAAATACAAGACGTCATATCGGAAAAGGTGTTCAGCTGTCTTATGTTAACGGTGAAGTTTACGCCGAATGCCTCTCAGATGCAGCTATCTTTGTGCAATCACGTAATTGCAATTATCATCACGGCTTTCATCCCAGTACAGTGTGCAAAATACCACCCGGCTGTTCATTGAAAATATTCAACAATCAAGAATTCGCTCAACTTCTGTCGCAATCTGTTAATAGTGGCTTCGAAGCGGTTTATGAACTAACAAAGACGTGTACAATACGGCTGTCATTCGTGAAAGGTTGGGGTGCGGAATATCATCGACAAGATGTTACATCTACGCCATGTTGGATTGAAATTCATTTGCATGGTCCTTTGCAATGGTTGGATAAAGTTCTGTTACAAATGGGTTCACCACATAATGCTATCAGTTCGGTATCGTAAGATAACTTGAGGATAAAACAACAATAAGGTATGTATAGAATTGGCAAAAAAAAAAGAGAGAGAACCAAACTATTATTTTTTATTACTTTTCATTGTGTTTCAGGAAGCATATTGCGGTTAGTTTTAAATCCACACCAAACAGTGACTTCCCCAACATGCATTTAGGCTCTATGGGTTCTGATGTGGATTGGCAGCGTTCCTAATTTAACAATTTTGTATAATGGGATTTCGGATAAACTGGTTGTCAAAATGTCAAATGGATGCAAAGCTAAACAATATTAAAAAGAATACAATTCCAAAGAGAGATCTCTTGACATTTCATAGTAATAATTAGAAATATGTACTTCGGTAAGATAGATGAGACAAATTAATTGGTTTGAGAAAATTTAGAACATTTGACGCAAATCTGTGGAAAAATTTGATGTTAAAAAGAACGTTTTAAAAAATATTAGGCTTTATGAATAATAAAATTAATATTTTTACTGGTAATTCAAATGATAAACGTAGCATTACTAGTTTCGGCTAATGGGTATTTTTTATTTCGCTTTACCATAGCCTGTCCAAGCAAGGAATCTATAGGGGATCACAAGGTAATAGAACGCTTGCTAAAGGATCTGGGTACCCAATAGAAGCTCAAGGAAAACAAATACATAGAGAAACCACCTCAAGATTTAATACACTGAGGACTTTTAGATTAATTTAGAGTCTACCTACATTTTTGCAATGCAAATGTACAGTGTTATCAAAAAGTTTTCGTTGTTATTCTTTTGTTTTTTGTTTTACGGAATACATTACCATTTTATTTGTTTTATAAAAAAATATTTTATTTTATTAAAAACTAATTAAAAACGTTTACATAAATAAGTGTAGCTCGAATTATGCTTTGCACTGTATGTATGTGCAGACATATGTATGCTAAGCTTCTTGGAGTTAATGGTTGAGACGAGTAAAAATCTTCTTAAGAATTTTGCTGGACCTTTTCAGTTGCTTTTTTAAATTACTGCTTGCAGAAGTTGTAGACAAACCTTTGGCTCGTATTACGCCTCTACTGGAAACAATCTTCAATTCACTATCCTCATTAATTTGCATCAGATTTCTTGTAAATGGAGTTCTGAAGGAAGTATTTCTGTTCCGAGATGGTGATGTTGTACTAATCGCACCGGTTGTTGTATTGACATTACACATGATATTGGCTAGTTTAAGCCAAAAATCAAATAAATTCTCTGAATAGCGCAGATGGTTGTATATTTCTAAAGTATTTGGCATATTCACACTGTCTTCATACAAAACTGGTATAATTTTTTCTGTTTTATGTTGCAGTGGCAGCGCTTGTGTATAATTTATTAAAAACTTATTTTCAGGACTCTTTAGAAATTCCTCGGTTAGGATGATAATCAAATATTTACAACGTTCTTCAATTAATTGAGTTAAGGCAACATGTTCCAAATCAACTCCAGCCAATAAATCGCGATCCTTCATGCAAAGTTTAAAACTATAGTCGGACTGATCTTCTAGCATCGTAAGCATTTCGGATGCATAATTAAGATCTGCATCGGCATAGAGTACAAAGGCATCATAGGTTTCTGGTGGCAACCCCTGTTGGGCTAGCAACATATCAGCTGTGGTTAGAATGTTTGCATCTGTTGCCTGATCAAAATTGTCATCAAACATATGGTTTTCAGAAATATTTTCAAACGATTTTAAATTTCGTTCAAGTAGCTGCTCCATTTGGTATGCTTTGCTGTCTTCCATTAAATTTTCATGTATCTCATCGGTTACATCCCAGCGTTCAATAATTGCAAGAAATTGCTCTAAGTAAGCAAATGTTGCTGTTTTTGGATTATTTTTGCACCAAAGTTGCATCAGCTCTGTTATGGGATCTTGCAAAGTTATGGCATTTTCATCGTACAGGCATTTCTGTTTAGCCAAGCATGCCAATCCACGCCAATCACGTTCGTATCCATCATGCGAACGAAAATTTCTCTCGGAATTTAACAAAGAAGAAAGTCTTCGCATTGTTTCTTTGCCAAGTGCTGTCAATGGTACGTCTTGAAAGGCAATTGTTGGTGTTGAAGGCTCATTCGCCTTTCTTAATATCATACCACTATTTTCACTTATATTTCTGCGATTCATGTTTGATTCCGATTTCAAATGCAAAATGATGTGAATAATAAAATGAGATTTCACTACGTTTTTAATTATTCAATGGCGTTGCTTCCGATAATCGATGTTTTCAAAGTATAAAAATTACGAAAGATATTTCTGTTTCACTTATTGTCACTTGGAAGTTTGAAAGTTAACTGTTAACGATTTGAGAAATTGTATGAGTATTTATAGGAACTTTTCTACACCCCATAAAGATATTTGAAGGCCCTTTTAAGACTATTATTGGGGTTATCCAGGTACCCGGTACCTTTCTATCTACCTGTTTTCATTGTCCAGTTTATATTGAAACTACCTGGGAACCTTTTTATATTAAGGCTGACAGTTATCTTGTTTTCTATACCTCCTAGATTTTATTATTCATAGCGTATGCTTCCAATATAATTAACAATATTTACACAAGAATTTATAGGTTTTTAATCAATTTCGAATATTGCCTCTGTTCTGCTCATATAGGTAAAGTAATATAAATTCTGCCTCAGATCTAACATTTTTTAAATGAAACTATAGATAAAATCTCTAGGCTCTTTTGTTTAGTGTGCTGTACAGTAACAATTACTCATTAGTTCTGAAAGAGAATTAGATATTAACTTTCTAACGGTGCAGGACTCGAGTGTACGAGTGAGTTGATATCTGTGAAGGCAATCAATTTAGGAGTGAAGTTAAACTTCTTAAAGTCTCCGGGACCTTTATAGTGTCTAAGACGGGAGTACATCAAATTCCTCAAGTAGTATTCAATACCATCATAATGATGTAGAGGCGTAGTGGTTCTCATATTGAAGGCAGGGAGAAACTGCCCTACCACAGTTACGATTAGTAACTGTAACCATAAGTCTCTCCTCCTTCCTGCTAAAGACCTTGGACATACTCATAGATGTAAAAGTACAGCAGATTCAAGTCGAAAAATGCAGCCAAATGCAGTAATTTCTCTTGTAGAAATTACAATAAAAACAGAAAATGAGAAAAACCTTTATGACGTGAGTCATATACTAACACACATGTTAATTCAGGGACGAATTTTTAAAACACAATACGAAGAGGAACGCTATATTTTGCTTGATTGGCTTGTTTTGTAATTATTAAAGACTTCATTGAAAACAAGCAGGTAGAATGCTTTCTATTATTTCTTCCAAAGATAGTCAGTAACGCAAAATAAATTTGACCTGCTGATAAAATATTAAAACTGATATATCGTTGGAAATGTGGATAAAGTAGTATGTATATGTCCAGATTATTTTGTAAACATATTTTTCTATCGCAAGAATATTTTAATAAACTGACCGAACGAATGCTTGGACCAATAGCCACTCCTCCCACTAGCTCAGTCAACCGGATGCTTTTAATTTTTATTTTGTTTGCTCATGTAAAATAAGTTAGCTTCGTCGACTATACCTGTGGTCCCAAGGGTTACCCAACCGTAACGAAAACTGTTTTGGGTTCCTTGATCCAAAAGATATCCAGACCACTTAATGAGAATTATTAAAATTTTTCACCCCACAATTTCATTCGAAGAAAACAATAAGCTTTGACACGTATATCTCAGGTTGTATGTAACGCACGACAGTAAAGAGGCCTGTTTTGGAATCTTTCAGACAATGGCTATTCAGGTCCATTTCTCCCACTAGGTCAATCTTTATCCGATTTAGAGCACTCTTTTTTTCTAATTTAGAGCTACATCTCCGGTACCAGGGGTTACCCTACCATAACGGTAACTGTTTTGTAATCCTTGGTCCAATAGCTAACACTCATACTAGGGTCGAAAAACCTCCTTTCTACATTTTATCGAATTTTAAATTGTTTGTGAAGGTTATATTTGGTAAAAAATACTTGACTTTTCAACACTGTTATCTTCAATAAGGAAATTGTTATTTTCACATATTTTTAGTAAAATTCAAAGCCTTAGTTGTGCCTTCCTATCACTTTTTCAAAGCAATGAAGAATATATGGATGCATTGAGGGGAGTATAATAAACTGTATGACAGAAATATTAACGCATGAAAATATATTTTCCACACGAAAATGCCAAATGCAAGACTGGATACTCTGTCAATTAGATCGTCATGCGTTCCAAGAGGCCAAAGAAATACTCTGTGTATGGTGGTACCAAAAACGTTTTATCTATTAGGAGCTGAGGAAATGGCGTAAGACGATCGCAAATCGCTTGTGTCGAACCTATTTATGATTCATTTCTTATATCTTGATAAAGCATTTTACACATTTCAACACCTGGATATGGAACTGAATTAGCTCATGTAGATCTAAAGTATTATTTGGCATCAAGAAATTTTTGTGTTCGTACAACTCACGTATGTTTCTTTTTTCTTTGACCACATACTACAGCATCGTTCTACACATGAATATATATCTGGAAAATGTAGGATCAGAGTTTATTACATTTGGCCTTGAATAGTATCTGCACTAAGGTTGCCAGCCCGGCTGGACTTGGCTGGATTGTCCAGCTTTTTTGATGCTTGTCCAGTTTCAAGCTAAAATTTAATTTGTCCAGCTAAATAGAAATTTTTTAGTACACTGCAATAATGCATATGCAAATATGCATGTGACGAACTGAACCGAAAAAAATTAAGTTTAGTTAAATAAATTTTAAAGATTGCAATTAATTTATTTAATTGTAATATTTTTAAATAATATAACATATGTATATATGTTGATAACAATAGATATTTTTATAAAAATTATTTACACAAAACCAAAATTAACATTTTCTCAGTATTTTTTTATGTCCAGCTATTTTTTGATTTGTCCAGCTTTTTAAAACCCAATGTCCAGCTTTTTGCGAATCGGAATCTGGCAACCCTAATCTGCACACAATGGAATTTTTAAATAGCAATAGTAAGTAGAAAATATTTCGAATTCAAGAGAAAATATTATTAATTACATTGAAAGCGAGTTTCCCTAATAAAATTCATTTTACTTCGTTAGAATTTCAAACAAAGAATGAAAAAATAAAAATGAAATGACATTACCTGCGCGGAAAAATTTAGGAAGCAGTTTCAACTACACCAAATGTATAAAGCTAGGTACGTGGTACATAAAGCAAAACAAGGTAATAAACTACATACATACATATACATTCTGAGATATGGAAGGAATAAATCAACTGCAAGATAAAAAAAGATAGACAGAGATGAAGATATACATGGATAATCCCAAGAATAATTATCACAAGGATTTTATTTAACTCTATTTGGTGTTGAAAATTTCTATAAAAGCTGAAAAAATTTCTGAAGTCGTCAGCAATTCATTTTAAGTAGTTGAAGAGCTAGCATCGCAAGCGAGGCTAAAACTACTTAAACATCTTAAATAATTTGTGAAAAGTTCTAGAACATCTTGAGGACTTTAATACACAAATTATGACAAGAAGATGAGTGAATTGCTCCGGAACACATAAGACATAAAACAATAAAGGGTTTTCGTGAAAACGAAAAGTGATGTACTGTGCCATAACATCAGCGCAAATCCTGTCCACACGAGGAGAAGGTACCACTTGGTTTTTATTGGAAACGGCAAACAACAACAAACAAACCACATCCGATGATGAAGACTGCGAAAATTGGTTGTCGTTTAAGCGAAGAATGTTTCATTTGTGGCTTAGATCTTGAATCCGGCTGTACTGATTGCTGTTGGAGCAAATAGCATTTGGTTTGTATGGCAACAATTCAAACAATTGGCAGTCTTACTCAGAAGGATGAAAATTTTTTGTAAATATTGTAAGAATGAAAAGTGGTTTATTGGATGTGGAATACCAACATCTAGTACTACTTGATTTTTATATGAACACTTTCTAATTTAACTGTGTTATAATTTTTATTTTAAATTTAATGAATATTTTTTTAATTTTTATTATTTTGAATTATTTTTTATTTTATTTTATAAATCCAATGAAGTGGAGTTTTGTTTGAAGTTATAATTTAATGAATATTTGTTTAATTTTTATTATTTTGAATTATTTTTTATTTTATTTTATAAATCCAATGAAGTGGAGTTTTCTTTAAAGTTATAATTTAATGAATATTTGTTTAATTTTTATTATTTTGAATTATTTTTTATTTTATTTTATAAATCCAATGAAGTGGAGTTTTGTTTGAAGTTATAATTTAATGAATATTTGTTTAATTTTTATTATTTTGAATTATTTTTTATTTTATTTTATAAATCCAATGAAGTGGAGTTTTCTTTAAAGTTATAATTTAATGAATATTTGTTTAATTTTTATTATTTTGAATTATTTTTTATTTTATTTTATAAATCCAATGAAGTGGAGTTTTCTTTAAAGTTATAATTTAATGAATATTTGTTTAATTTTTATTATTTTGAATTATTTTTTATTTTATTTTATAAATCCAATGAAGTGGAGTTTTCTTTAAAGTTATAATTTAATGAATATTTGTTTAATTTTTATTATTTTGAATTATTTTTTATTTTATTTTATAAATCCAATGAAGTGGAGTTTTCTTTAAAGTTATAATTTAATGAATATTTGTTTAATTTTTATTATTTTGAATTATTTTTTATTTTATTTTATAAATCCAATGAAGTGGAGTTTTGTTTGAAGTTATAATTTAATGAATATTTGTTTAACTTTTATTATTTTGAATTATTTTTTATTTTATTTTATAAATCCAATGAAGTGGAGTTTAGTTTGAAGTTATAATTTAATGAATATTTGTTTAATTTTTATTATTTTGAATTATTTTTTATTTTATTTTATAAATCCAATGAAGTGGAGTTTTGTTTGAATTATAATTTAATGAATATTTGTTTAATTTTTATTATTTTGAATTATTTTTTATTTTATTTTATAAATCCAATGAAGTGGAGTTTTCTTTAAAGTTATAATTTAATGAATATTTGTTTAATTTTTATTATTTTGAATTATTTTTTATTTTATTTTATAAATCCAATGAAGTGGAGTTTTCTTTAAAGTTATAATTGAATTACAATTGAAATATGTTTTTAAGTTTAAATCTAATATACGTCCCCATATTAATTATTGGCGTTGTTAATAAATAAATGAATTTGTAGTTTAAATAAATTAAAGAATTTGAATTAAAGAAATAAAAATGTTATTTAAAAACGCACACAAGTAGTTTTTTCACTTATTTTGTTATCCACATAGGGAATATTTTCATAAAAATATTAGAATCGCTGATGCTAAAATAGTTTTCTCTGGAAACAAGTAACACTTTGAAAAATTAATTTTTTAGTTAAAAAATTTTAAGCGTACTAGTAGCAAGCAGGGGAAAGTGGTTGGACCTTATCTCAAAGTCCAGTATCCTTTCCAGCGTTTTAAGAACGCATTAGGTTAGACAATATTGGCGGCACGAGACACTAAGTTGTAGTCCCGAATAAAAGTTATGTTTGATGAAATGCTTCATCGTGAGATGTTCACACTAATGCTATGTTCGCACGGCAATAATTTTTCGTAATTCGCTCTCTCATTCGTAATTCAACATCCAATTACGTGCTAAATTATATAATTCGTCATACAAAATTTTGTGAGCGAATTACCCAAATTGTGTGTAATTCAATTTCTATTACCCTGCGAATTACTTAAAAACCAATGTAATCTCAAAATTTTATCGTATTTTTGCCATCACCAGCTGTTAAAGCACAAAAAATATAAACAAAAAAATATTGTAAACAATAAACAATAATGGAATCCAAAAATAATATTTTAAAAAAGTATTATTTATAAGAAAGTTATTCGCGAAATTAGCGGAGGAAGCCACTATGTGTGTAGAAAACCTTTTGAAAAGTATTTGCAGCTTTTGAAGAAGCTGTATGAAAAATATTAATAATAATTTAGTAATAAAAAGAAGAACTGTAAAAAAGAATTACAAAACTACTACTAACGTGATAATTCAAATAAGTAATTCGAACAGCGAGCGAAGTAATTCGAAGGCTCGTGCGAACACAGCATAACGAATCAGTTCTCAATTACGGGCTTTTAAAAAATGTTGGAAACCTTTTTGGTCTGCACGTAACAACAACGATGCTCAAATTACTTTAAATATTGGAATCCATACAAGTAAATTGTGCTTTATGTTGGGTTACTTTACATTATTTGACATGATAAGCTACCTTAGTACTGATATAATACGATCTATTGATCTCACCTCAAACCTTATAGAGAATCTACAGTGGTGGCCTGACTGAGACTGAGTTATTTGAGATAATTTTTACATTTTATCGAAAAAATTATGGGTCCATGATATTTTTTTAGGATTTTAGTAATGTTATGAAGATAAATTAATACTATTTTCTTACCTATATTCGGTTAAGAATTTTTATTTACACATTATATACATAAACACAAATTTTACCTGGTCACGAATTTAAGACATAGGCATAATATAACACTATTCTCTAAATTAAGCTCAGCTTCATAAAAAAACCTATTATTTAGTGGGAAATCCTTTATTTTTGATCACAGCAGCACATCTCCTGGGTAAACTTTCAACTAATGCCACACAACGTTGCTTTGGAATTGCATACCAAACCCTTTGGATTTCTTCGCACAAATCGCTTGAATTTTTTGGTTTAACTGTTCGTACATATTCCTCAACATCATTCCACAAGTTCTCAATTGGATTGAGGTCCGGGGATTGAGCTGGCCACTTAAGAACAATAATATCGTTTGACTCTAAGCAACTCTTGACTAGACGTGAAATGTGCTTAGGGTCATTATCATGCATAAATTTCTATGTTGGAGGCATGTTGTCTTCAGCGAATGGTATCATTGTGTCTGTTATAATATTTTTGTAAACATGGTGGTCCATTTTAGAATTTATATTGTAAATGGGACCTACACCATGCCAGGAAAATGCTGCCCACACTGTCACATTTCCACCACCATGTTGTTTTTAGAGTGTACTTTGGATGATGCTCTAGGTTTGGAGGGCGCCAGACGTACTGCTTTCCATCAGAGCCGAAGCGGCAAAACTCCAAAGTATATTTTTCCAAAATATCATGGGTTTCTTGAGATTTCTCAATTGTCACAAATAAGTCCATCATATGTCGTGTCTTAAATTCGTGGCCACCACTGTATATGTCTTCTAGCAGCCTGTTAACCTAATAAAATTCAGAATGCTGCCGAAGTCTACAATGGCAGAAGAGAAGAGCCAGCTTAATGCTCCTTAAAGGGAAGCAGAGCTTTGATAAAAGAAAAGAAAACATTCTAAAAGTGTTTGTGAGAAGCACACGAAGCACGTAGTCGCCGTGGTCTAGTAGGTAGTGTGTTGGCTTATTCGACGAAAGACCCGAGTTCGAATCCCAGGTCAGACATCAAAACGAAAGTATGAAAATATTTCTTCGGCGACTTCCTCTCAGCAGATTTCTGGCAAAAACTCTGAGAGTAAAAATTGCCATGAAAAGCTTCTCAAAAATCTGTCGTTCTGTGTAAGAAGCTAGGACGTTGTACAATGGGTCAATTTGACCTCCGGGTACTGTACTTGTCACAGTTGACAAGTACACGACCTCTAACCTAACCTAAGATAGGGAAAATAATATTACCCTCTGCTAGATCACTGGTGTGGAAATTACCGGCAGTGAGCATGTAGACGAGCATGTAATGAGTTAGCTTCAACGCTGCTGACGGAATCAGAAACCGTCTGTGGAGTGGCTGCAGATGTTTGGAAAGATATATTCAAAGAGAAGTTAATGACTCTTCTCAGATCAAGTGAGCTTGAGACAATCGAAACTTTTGTTGGAAAATCAAGACAAGACTATAAAGGAATAACCTGAGGTTTGAATAGACAATGGAGACTTAGAGTCGTCCACTTTTTTACAATGGGGGTTTACAATGATTTTTGAATTTCTTGAAGCAAAAATTCAGTGAGAATATCACGATATCAGTCGTTATTTATACTAGCTGCAGTTCTTTTTTCGTTTCAAAAAAATATTGGCTTTCAATATGTTGTTGATGTTTTCGTCGGGCTAAAAAATCATTGTAACAACAGGTTCTTTTTATTTGAAAAAAAGCAGGAACCAATGAGGCCACCAGCATATAAACCCTACAATCAAACAGTCAATTTAATTGGATGTAATAGAGACTCAAGCGTTGGTCATTTGTTGTCTTACAACACCGATGTGTAAGCATTAAAAGGCGAACTCAATTGTAACAGAACTTTGTTCATCCATTGAATGGACCATGCAAACGCATTTCAATCTATCACGGCGTGGATGTGACATGTTGTCAAAGATATTCCACACTCTAACTAATGACAGGCGTAGTTCGAATGGAAAAAATCAATCATAATCGAGGTCAGAGAGCCCGAAAGTTGGTGAAAATATTTTCGGCTTTTATCACTAACAGCTCGCACTCTATTACTTTTATATCATGCAGATCTAAATTCAACATTACATATGAAAATTTACAGACTGTTTATGTCTAACGATCGATAGATACTTCCCATCCCTGGTGACATAAACAGGATTGTTAAAATAATGACGATTATTTAAATGATAATGATGGTCAACAGAGGACGCTGTGGTATTAGAATAAGAGCTTTTGTATATAAACATTTCAATGTAATTTTAGGTCTTTAGTGTTCACATAATTTTTACTTTTTTTTCGTTTTGTGACATCCTGAAGGATGCAATACATTTTCTTTTTAGCTGAAAATTCGTGATTTAGTGAATATTTGAATAATTTATATAAAAATTTTTGGAATAAATGTGTGTATTAAATAATTTATGAATAAATGAATTTTGATTATAAAATATTGATATAAATTTGATTGTGAAAATTACAAAATCGTGTAAAGCAAATAAAAGTGTGCAACAGAAACATAAAAAAAATGAAAGTGTTACTTGTGTTTTTATTTTTTATTTGGAAGCATTTTTTTTCTTTTTTGATAATTTTCCCTTTGTTCGCCAGAAATCTGAGACCAATTTTGGTTTCGAGGAGTCACCACAACTACCCACCCCTTTACATACAGTCCACAGTTCAACACAGACTATTACAGATAAAACAAATAAAATTAATGAATTTATGAATAAAAAAAAATTCATTTGTTTACAATGTATAGGATGTGATTGATATTCTATTTTAAAATTTTTTTTTTTAGCTGAAAAGAATAATCGAATGCTGTTCTCTTAGAGAAATAAAATTAAATTTTTTGTTTTTAATAAAAAATTATATTTAAAAAAATTCCATACACACATACATTAAAAAATTATACATACATATAAAGTGATATATATTAAAAGCTTAAAAAAAAGTGAAATTAAAAAATACTTCTTACTTTGAAATTCATTTTTGTTTTTTAATTACTTAATCACGTAAATTATTAAATACTTGCTAAAACACTTAACCTACACTTACATAACATAAAAAATGATTCTCTAATTAATCTAAGAGATTGTTGTCTAAATAAAAATAGTACAACCGTCTCATATATGTTCGGCTTTGTACCGTTTTTGGTAACATTCTGTGGGGCGGCCTTAATAATAGTCGGAGAAATGTGATGCCTCTCTCGTTAATATCCCAATTAAAATATGATCGATCGCGGTACTCATAAATCATGTCATGTTCAAGTAATGTCTTCATTGCCTGAATGACTTCTATATTTGGAATGTCCTCGAGTTCATGATGAGGACCATCAAAATTTGCCATTGCTGATAATGTTCCCTCAATAAAGAAGTGATTGTACACTGCCAAGCGATTCACTTGTTCTACAACGGGTGTGCGCATTCTTAAATAGAAACAAAATTATTATTTAAAATGTTTTTTTCTCTTGTAAATTTTCTACTCACCTGAATAAGGTTTAAAAAGGTATTGCTGTTGATGGATATGAACAGCTGCTGGTTTTTGCTATGAAATTTTTCTTAACAAAGAAGACTTCTAGCAACACGAAATTAAAAAAAATTAAAAATTTTAATAATATTTCCAACGCTGCAAATAATACTGCTGACGCTAACAAAGTTTAGAACGTTGATATTATTTTAATTTGTATTTATGAGGTGTTTTCGCCAAGGATTTGAAACCAGAACTAATAATTTTTCGCAATCTTTCTGTTGCTTTTATACTGTTTCTCGAGACCCGAAAATAACTGCGTTAATCGATTTCCTGAATATGATATTGCATTACAGGTAGAAGAATTATAATTTTATAATTCACCCTCATACATCATTTGATAACTTATTTATAATGTTCGAATAACACGAATATTAATTTCCTGGTAAAAGGGAAAATAATAAAACCCTTCTTTCGCTCGAAAATTTTCCCTTTTTCACTGTAATTCCGGATTAGTATGCAGTTGTTATCCAGTTTACATAATTTTCTTTAAATTCGTACTTCAATAGACAGCGTTTTTTATATAAAGTACATACGCGTTATTTGCTGACAGGTAGGGGCATTTACTTCACAAAATCTCAAGTATGTGAGAGAATAGGGAAGGAAGGAGGGTGAGTATACGCTTTATTTTACTAGCAAAGGTGCTTTGTTTATAGCTTACAAAATATTAAGAGTTTGTCAAAGTCATATTTGAACGTACAAACGCAAGCAAAAACAAACAAAATAAACGAACACATGCTACAGAAGTATATCCTAACATTTCAATGACGAAATTATATGAATTCGTTCATTTGGACACTGTGCTAGTGTGTAAAATGTTACTACAAAGTTAATATAATGCGAGTGAGTGAAAAATTTCATAGAAAATCAGGTCACTTGACATTTTCCCTTCAAAAGAAATTTCAAGAAAAGTTTTTAGTAGATATCTGCAAATGAGTAAATGCTACAAGTGGTTGAAACACAATCATAAATTTACTATGTACCTGTATAGCACAGCTAACATTCACAAAAAGTAAAGGAAACAAAGCTGTATGTATTTACTTTGTTATGGGACTACAAAGTAGTTCTCCTACAGAATACTCCAAGAACACATATTATTTTATATGCTCTGAAATCAGTACAAGAGCAGCAGCAAGATTGGGAAATACCATCAGTTCAACTTTCTAGTTCAGGCAGTGCATCAACTTCAAGCGGTGCAATGTCAAAAATAGGCGCTTTTTTTAATTTTACATCACCTGCAGTGAAGAAGCTACTGGGTTGGAAACAAGGCGACGAAGAAGAGAAATGGGCGGAAAAAGCTGTTGATAGTTTGGTTAAGAAATTGAAAAAACGTCAAGGCGCCATTGAAGATCTAGAGAAGGCTTTATCATGTCCTCGGCAACCATCAAAGTGTGTAACTATACCCCGTTCATTAGATGGCAGATTACAGGTATCACATCGCAAAGGCTTGCCGCATGTAATTTATTGTCGTGTATGGCGTTGGCCAGATTTACAGTCGCATCATGAACTCAAAGCCTTGGAGATATGCCAATATCCGTTTAGTGCTAAACAGAAAGAGGTCTGTATTAATCCTTATCACTACAAACGTGTGGAGAGTACTATTTTACCGCCCGTATTAGTACCACGTCAATCTGAGTTTGCTCCTGGCCATTCAATGTTACAATGCAATACTAATGTGGACTCAACAATGCCTCACAGTGTCAGCTATTCAACGACCAGTTTTAATAATCTTAACAGAGCGAGTGCGAGTGTGGTTACTTCCAATCCAAATTCTCCCTATGGAAGCATGGCAGAAACACCACCGCCACCCTATAGTCCCTCAAGTGATGGCAATTCAAGCAATACCATTAATAGTTCTCAAATGTCAGACACTACTATGAATGATGTGGCCCAGGTTAGCTATCAAGAGCCAGCATTTTGGGCTTCCATTGCCTACTTTGAGTTAAATCGCCGTGTTGGTGAAGTGTTTCATTGCAATAACCGTTCGGTAATAGTTGATGGTTTTACAAATCCTTCAAATAATTCGGAACGCTATTGTTTGGGTCAGTTAAGCAATGTCAATCGTAACAGCACAATAGAAAATACAAGACGTCATATCGGAAAAGGTGTTCAGCTGTCTTATGTTAACGGTGAAGTTTACGCCGAATGCCTCTCAGATGCAGCTATCTTTGTGCAATCACGTAATTGCAATTATCATCACGGCTTTCATCCCAGTACAGTGTGCAAAATACCACCCGGCTGTTCATTGAAAATATTCAACAATCAAGAATTCGCTCAACTTCTGTCGCAATCTGTTAATAGTGGCTTCGAAGCGGTTTATGAACTAACAAAGACGTGTACAATACGGCTGTCATTCGTGAAAGGTTGGGGTGCGGAATATCATCGACAAGATGTTACATCTACGCCATGTTGGATTGAAATTCATTTGCATGGTCCTTTGCAATGGTTGGATAAAGTTCTGTTACAAATGGGTTCACCACATAATGCTATCAGTTCGGTATCGTAAGATAACTTGAGGATAAAACAACAATAAGGTATGTATAGAATTGGCAAAAAAAAAAGAGAGAGAACCAAACTATTATTTTTTATTACTTTTCATTGTGTTTCAGGAAGCATATTGCGGTTAGTTTTAAATCCACACCAAACAGTGACTTCCCCAACATGCATTTAGGCTCTATGGGTTCTGATGTGGATTGGCAGCGTTCCTAATTTAACAATTTTGTATAATGGGATTTCGGATAAACTGGTTGTCAAAATGTCAAATGGATGCAAAGCTAAACAATATTAAAAAGAATACAATTCCAAAGAGAGATCTCTTGACATTTCATAGTAATAATTAGAAATATGTACTTCGGTAAGATAGATGAGACAAATTAATTGGTTTGAGAAAATTTAGAACATTTGACGCAAATCTGTGGAAAAATTTGATGTTAAAAAGAACGTTTTAAAAAATATTAGGCTTTATGAATAATAAAATTAATATTTTTACTGGTAATTCAAATGATAAACGTAGCATTACTAGTTTCGGCTAATGGGTATTTTTTATTTCGCTTTACCATAGCCTGTCCAAGCAAGGAATCTATAGGGGATCACAAGGTAATAGAACGCTTGCTAAAGGATCTGGGTACCCAATAGAAGCTCAAGGAAAACAAATACATAGAGAAACCACCTCAAGATTTAATACACTGAGGACTTTTAGATTAATTTAGAGTCTACCTACATTTTTGCAATGCAAATGTACAGTGTTATCAAAAAGTTTTCGTTGTTATTCTTTTGTTTTTTGTTTTACGGAATACATTACCATTTTATTTGTTTTATAAAAAAATATTTTATTTTATTAAAAACTAATTAAAAACGTTTACATAAATAAGTGTAGCTCGAATTATGCTTTGCACTGTATGTATGTGCAGACATATGTATGCTAAGCTTCTTGGAGTTAATGGTTGAGACGAGTAAAAATCTTCTTAAGAATTTTGCTGGACCTTTTCAGTTGCTTTTTTAAATTACTGCTTGCAGAAGTTGTAGACAAACCTTTGGCTCGTATTACGCCTCTACTGGAAACAATCTTCAATTCACTATCCTCATTAATTTGCATCAGATTTCTTGTAAATGGAGTTCTGAAGGAAGTATTTCTGTTCCGAGATGGTGATGTTGTACTAATCGCACCGGTTGTTGTATTGACATTACACATGATATTGGCTAGTTTAAGCCAAAAATCAAATAAATTCTCTGAATAGCGCAGATGGTTGTATATTTCTAAAGTATTTGGCATATTCACACTGTCTTCATACAAAACTGGTATAATTGTTTCTGTTTTATGTTGCAGTGGCAGCGCTTGTGTATAATTTATTAAAAACTTATTTTCAGGACTCTTTAGAAATTCCTCGGTTAGGATGATAATCAAATATTTACAACGTTCTTCAATTAATTGAGTTAAGGCAACATGTTCCAAATCAACTCCAGCCAATAAATCGCGATCCTTCATGCAAAGTTTAAAACTATAGTCGGACTGATCTTCTAGCATCGTAAGCATTTCGGATGCATAATTAAGATCTGCATCGGCATAGAGTACAAAGGCATCATAGGTTTCTGGTGGCAACCCCTGTTGGGCTAGCAACATATCAGCTGTGGTTAGAATGTTTGCATCTGTTGCCTGATCAAAATTGTCATCAAACATATGGTTTTCAGAAATATTTTCAAACGATTTTAAATTTCGTTCAAGTAGCTGCTCCATTTGGTATGCTTTGCTGTCTTCCATTAAATTTTCATGTATCTCATCGGTTACATCCCAGCGTTCAATAATTGCAAGAAATTGCTCTAAGTAAGCAAATGTTGCTGTTTTTGGATTATTTTTGCACCAAAGTTGCATCAGCTCTGTTATGGGATCTTGCAAAGTTATGGCATTTTCATCGTACAGGCATTTCTGTTTAGCCAAGCATGCCAATCCACGCCAATCACGTTCGTATCCATCATGCGAACGAAAATTTCTCTCGGAATTTAACAAAGAAGAAAGTCTTCGCATTGTTTCTTTGCCAAGTGCTGTCAATGGTACGTCTTGAAAGGCAATTGTTGGTGTTGAAGGCTCATTCGCCTTTCTTAATATCATACCACTATTTTCACTTATATTTCTGCGATTCATGTTTGATTCCGATTTCAAATGCAAAATGATGTGAATAATAAAATGAGATTTCACTACGTTTTTAATTATTCAATGGCGTTGCTTCCGATAATCGATGTTTTCAAAGTATAAAAATTACGAAAGATATTTCTGTTTCACTTATTGTCACTTGGAAGTTTGAAAGTTAACTGTTAACGATTTGAGAAATTGTATGAGTATTTATAGGAACTTTTCTACACCCCATAAAGATATTTGAAGGCCCTTTTAAGACTATTATTGGGGTTATCCAGGTACCCGGTACCTTTCTATCTACCTGTTTTCATTGTCCAGTTTATATTGAAACTACCTGGGAACCTTTTTATATTAAGGCTGACAGTTATCTTGTTTTCTATACCTCCTAGATTTTATTATTCATAGCGTATGCTTCCAATATAATTAACAATATTTACACAAGAATTTATAGGTTTTTAATCAATTTCGAATATTGCCTCTGTTCTGCTCATATAGGTAAAGTAATATAAATTCTGCCTCAGATCTAACATTTTTTAAATGAAACTATAGATAAAATCTCTAGGCTCTTTTGTTTAGTGTGCTGTACAGTAACAATTACTCATTAGTTCTGAAAGAGAATTAGATATTAACTTTCTAACGGTGCAGGACTCGAGTGTACGAGTGAGTTGATATCTGTGAAGGCAATCAATTTAGGAGTGAAGTTAAACTTCTTAAAGTCTCCGGGACCTTTATAGTGTCTAAGACGGGAGTACATCAAATTCCTCAAGTAGTATTCAATACCATCATAATGATGTAGAGGCGTAGTGGTTCTCATATTGAAGGCAGGGAGAAACTGCCCTACCACAGTTACGATTAGTAACTGTAACCATAAGTCTCTCCTCCTTCCTGCTAAAGACCTTGGACATACTCATAGATGTAAAAGTACAGCAGATTCAAGTCGAAAAATGCAGCCAAATGCAATAATTTCTCTTGTAGAAATTACAATAAAAACAGAAAATGAGAAAAACCTTTATGACGTGAGTCATATACTAACACACATGTTAATTCAGGGACGATTGGCTTGTTTTGTAATTATTAAAGACTTCATGGAAAACAAGCAGGTAGAATGCTTTCTATTATTTCTTCCAAAGATAGTCAGTAACGCAAAATAAATTTGACCTGCGGATAAAATATTAAAACTGATATATCGTTGGAAATGTGGATAAAGTAGTATGTATACGTCCAGATTATTTTGTAAACATATTTTTCTATCGCAAGAATATTTTAATAAACTGACCGAACGAATGCTTGGACCAATAGCCACTCCTCCCACTAGCTCAGTCAACCGGATGCTTTTAATTTTTATTTTGTTTGCTCATGTAAAATAAGTTAGCTTCGTCGACTATATCTGTGGTACCAAGGGTCACCCAACCGTAACGAAAACTGTTTTGGATTCCTTGATCCAAAAGATATCCAGACCACTTAATGAGAATTATTAAAATTTTTCACCCCACAATTTCATTCGAAGAAAACAATAAGCTTTGACACGTAAGTATATCTCAGGTTGTATGTAACGCACGACAGTAAAGAGGCCTGTTTTGGAATCTTTCAGACAATGGCTATTCAGGTCCATTTCTCCCACTAGGTCAATCTTTATCCGATTTAGAGCACTCTTTTTTTCTAATTTGGAGCTACATCTCCGGTACCAGGGGTTACCCTACCATAACGGCAACTGTTTTGTAATCCTTGGTCCAATAGCTAACACTCATACTAGGGTCGAAAAACCTCCTTTCTACATTTTATCGAATTTTAAATTGTTTGTGAAGGTTATATTTGGTAAAAAATACTTGACTTTTCAACACTGTTATCTTCAATAAGGAAATTGTTATTTTCACATATTTTTAGTAAAATTCAAAGCCTTAGTTGTGCCTTCCTATCACTTTTTCAAAGCAATGAAGAATATATGGATGCATTGAGGGGAGTATAATAAACTGTATGACAGAAATATTAACGCATGAAAATATATTTTCCACACGAAAATGCCAAATGCAAGACTGGATACTCTGTCAATTAGATCGTCATGCGTTCCAAGAGGCCAAAGAAATACTCTGTGTATGGTGGTACCAAAAACGTTTTATCTATTAGGAGCTGAGGAAATGGCGTAAGACGATCGCAGATCGCTTGTGTCGAACCTATTTATGATTCATTTCTTATATCTTTATAAAGCATTTTACACATTTCAACACCTGGATATGGAACTGAATTAGCACATGTAGATCTAAAGTATTATTTGGCATCAAGAAATTTTTGTGTTCGTACAACTCACGTATGTTTCTTTTTTCTTTGACCACATACTACAGCATCGTTCTACACATGAATATATATCTGGAAAATGTAGGACCAGAGTTTATTACATTTGGCCTTGAATAGTATCTGCACTAGGGTTGCCAGCCCGGCTGGACTTGGCTGGATTGTCCAGCTTTTTTGATGCTTGTCCAGTTTCAAGCTAAAATTTAATTTGTCCAGCTAAATAGAAATTTTTTAGTACACTGCAATAATGCATATGCAAATATGCATGTGACGAACTGAACCGAAAAAAATTAAGTTTAGTTAAATAAATTTTAAAGATTGCAATTAATTTATTTAATTGTAATATTTTTAAATAATATAACATATGTATATATGTTGTTAACAATAGATATTTTTATAAAAATTATTTACACAAAACCAAAATTAACATTTTCTCAGTATTTTTTTATGTCCAGCTATTTTTTGATTTGTCCAGCTTTTTAAAACCCAATGTCCAGCTTTTTGCGAATCGGAATCTGGCAACCCTAATCTGCACACAATGGAATTTTTAAATAGCAATAGTAAGTAGAAAATATTTCGAATTCAAGAGAAAATATTATTAATTACATTGAAAGCGAGTTTCCCTAATAAAATTCATTTTACTTCGTTAGAATTTCAAACAAAGAATGAAAAAATAAAAATGAAATGACATTACCTGCGCGGAAAAATTTAGGAAGCAGTTTCAACTACACCAAATGTATAAAGCTAGGTACGTGGTACATAAAGCAAAACAAGGTAATAAACTACATGCATACATATACATTCTGAGATATGGAAGGAATAAATCAACTGCAAGATAAAAAAAGATAGACAGAGATGGAGATATACATGGATAATCCCAAGAATAATTATCAAAAGGATTTTATTTAACTATACTTGGTGTTGAAAATTTCTATAAAAGCTGAAAAAATTTCTGAAGTCGTCAGCAATTCATTTTAAGTAGTTGAAGAGCTAGCATCGCAAGCGAGGCTAAAACTACTTAAACATCTTAAATAATTTGTGAAAAGTTCTAGAACATCTTGAGGACTTTAATACACAAATTATGACAAGAAGATGAGTGAATTGCTCCGGAACACATAAGACATAAAACAATAAAGGGTTTTCGTGAAAACGAAAAGTGATGTACTGTGCCATAACATCAGCGCAAATCCTGTCCACACGAGGAGAAGGTACCACTTGGTTTTTATTGGAAACGGCAAACAACAACAAACAAACCACATCCGATGATGACGATTGCGAAAATTGGTTGTCGTTTAAGCGAAGAATGTTTCATTTGTGGCTTAGATCTTGAATCCGGCTGTACTGATTGCTGTTGGAGCAAATAGCATTTGGTTTGTATGGCAACAATTCAAACAATTGGCAGTCTTACTCAGAAGGATGAAAATTTTTTGTAAATATTGTAAGAATGAAAAGTGGTTTATTGGATGTGGAATACCAACATCTAGTACTACTTGATTTTTATATGAACACTTTCTAATTTAACTGTGTTATAATTTTTATTTTAAATTTAATGAATATTTTTTTAATTTTTATTATTTTGAATTATTTTTTATTTTATTTTATAAATCCAATGAAGTGGAGTTTTGTTTCAAGTTATAATTTAATGAATATTTGTTTAACTTTTATTATTTTGAATTATTTTTTATTTTATTTTATAAATCCAATGAAGTGGAGTTTAGTTTGAAGTTATAATTTAATGAATATTTGTTTGACTTTTATTATTTTGAATTATTTTTTATTTTATTTTATAAATCCAATGAAGTGGAGTTTTGTTTGAAGTTATAATTTAATGAATATTTGTTTAATTTTTATTATTTTGAATTATTTTTTATTTTATTTTATAAATCCAATGAAGTGGAGTTTTGTTTGAAGTTATAATTTAATGAATATTTGTTTAATTTTTATTATTTTGAATTATTTTTTATTTTATTTTATAAATCCAATGAAGTGGAGTTTTCTTTAAAGTTATAATTGAATTACAATTGAAATATGTTTTTAAGTTTAAATCTAATATACGTCCCCATATTAATTATTGGCGTTGTTAATAAATAAATGAATTTGTAGTTTAAATAAATTAAAGAATTTGAATTAAAGAAATAAAAATGTTATTTAAAAACGCACACAAGTAGTTTTTTCACTTATTTTGTTATCCACTTAGGGAATATTTTCATAAAAATATTAGAATCGCTGATGCTAAAATAGTTTTCTCTGGAAACAAGTAACACTTTGAAAAATTAATTTTTTAGTTAAAAAATTTTAAGCGTACTAGTAGCAAGCAGGGGAAAGTGGTTGGACCTTATCTCAAAGTCCAGTATCCTTTCCAGCGTTTTAAGAACGCATTAGGTTAGACAATATTGGCGGCACGAGACACTAATGGTGTTTTCTTTTCTACCAAAAAATGTGCACTTTATTTTAAAAAATGCAATATTGTGTTTGTTTCTTAAAAATGTTTCTCCCTCTAAAAGGGTGGTATGTTTTATTCCAAATAATTCGCCCTTGAAAATGGTGGAGGGCATTGCATTTTACGCCCTGTATAAATCGAGAGTGCTGATAATGCCCTGTAAAGCAAATGACTTTTGTTTATTTATAGCGCTACCAGATGAAATTTAAAAAAGTCGCCTAGTATCGTTATACAATTTTGAAGTTAATTTTTTCATTGTTTTGTGGGGTAACCTTAAGAGAACATTACATTATTAAAGCTACATGGTCAGTAATATAAAAAATTGCATTCAGCGTTAGAACTGTGTTAAAAAAATTTTATTTGGTTATAAAATAAAGCTCTAAAAAAATGATATCGAAAAATTAGCGATCTGGCAACACCTTTTTTATGTTTACATATTTTATTGAAAACAAATCAAAAAATTAAACATATTTTTAAGGGCACGGGGCATACCCTTTTTTCATATTTGTGTTATGTTCATCTCAAATAAAAATTACATTATAACAGGGTTGGTCAGCAATTTTTTAATGCACCTTGTAAGAGGGTGACATTTTCTTTGTAGAAAAGAAAACACCATAAGTTGTAGTCCCGAATAAAAGTTATGTTTGATTAAATGCTTCATCGTGAGATGTTCACACTAATGCTATGTTCGCACGGCAGCAATTTTTCGTAATTCGCTCTCTCATTCGTAATTCCATCCAACATCCAATTACGTGCTAAATTACATAATTCGTCATACAAAATTTTGTGAGCGAATTACCCAAATTGTGTGTAATTCAATTTCTATTACCCTGCGAATTACTTAAAAACCAATGTAATCTCTAAATTGTATCGTATTTTTGCCATCACCAGCTGTCAAAGCACAAAAAATATAAACAAAAAATATTGTAAACAATAAACAATAATGGAATCCAAAAATAATATTTTAAAAAAGTATTATTTATAAGAAAGTTATTCGCGAAATTAGCGGAGGAAGCCACTATGTGTGTAGAAAACCTTTTGAAAAGTATTTGCAGCTTTTGAAGAAGCTGTATGAAAAATATTAATAATAATTTAGTAATAAAAAGAAGAACTGTAAAAAAGAATTACAAAACTACTACTAACATGATAATTCAAATAAGTAATTCGAACAGCGAGCGAAGTAATTCGAAGGCTCGTGCGAACATAGCATAACGAATCAGTTCTCAATTACGGGCTTTTAAAAAATGTTGGAAACCTTTTTGGTCTGCACGTAACAACAACGATGCTCAAATTACTTTAAATATTGGAATCCATACAAGTAAATTGTGCTTTATGTTGGGTTACTTTACATTATTTGACATGATAAGCTACCTTAGTACTGATATAATACGATCTATTGATCTCACCTTAAACCTTATAGAGAATCTATACACTCCCCGAAATATTTATAAGACCAAACGTATTTCTCGAAAAACTTAAAATCTTTTAGACCAATTCGTACCATATTTGGGTTAAATATAACGAACTATAATATAAATCTTTTTATGTAAAAAAAATATTTTTTCTTTGTTTAATAAAAGGATAGCACAAAATGAATTTCATTTTCAAACGAAAAAATTATAAGACCAAAATTAAATAATATTCACCTAAAGCTAAAATAACAATGATAAAAAACAACTACTGAGTAATTTTTGTATTTATTAGTAATTAGTGTGTCCATCGTGATTAATAATCACTTCCTGAAGTCGACGGGGCATAGAATTTATTAAATTTTCAATGCAATTTTGACCAATCCTACTCCATTCTCCTATGATGGCACTTTTTAAGCATTTACATCCTTGTACTGAGTGTTATTATTGAAAACTTGGTCCGATAGTATTGCCCATAAATTTTGTATCGGATTTAGATCTGGACTACATGCCGGCCAATTCAAAACTGGTATGTTTCTGGAGGACAGAAATGATTTTGTTGCTTTTGATTTATGGATTGCGGCGTTATCCTGCTGAAATATCCAATTGTTGCCTAACGAATCATTCCTAAAATTAATTAAAACGTCATCTAATAATTCGATATACTTCTCGCTATTCATTTTAGTTGATATAAAACAAATAGGAGTCCTTCCCATAGTCGAAATCCCAGCCCAAACCATTACGGTGCCTCCACCGAAATTTCGCAACATTCATTGATTTTTTTTACGTGAATTCATCCAATATTTTTGGGAACCATCTGGACCATCTACATCAACTTTTTTCACCAGGAAAAATAACTGATAACGTTGAAAAACTTCAACGAATGTCGCGAAATTTCCTACAACAATATTAGAATGAACAAATAATGCAACACAAAGATTATGAAAAAAAAACAAAAAAATATAATGGACCATAACGAGTTCTCTTAAAATGATGTTTGCTTGTACAATAACTCGCTTAATGAAGCACAGTGGTTGTAAAGGATCATTAAATTCGGAGTTTTATGAAACAGTTACCAGTAAGGAAATATTAGACGAAATCCCCGAGTTCGAATCCCAGGTCAGACATCAAAACGAAAGTATGAAAATATTTCTTCGGCGACTTCCTCTCAGCAGATTTCTGGCATAAACTCTGAGAGTAAAAATTGCCAATGAAAAAGCTTCTCAAAAATCTGTCGTTCATAGTCGACTTTAAATTGTAGGTCCCGCTGCTCATGTATAAAATTAACGCACACAACACGAGTAGTGTGAGAAGCTAGGACGTTGTACAATGGGTCAATTCGACCTCCGGGTACTGTATTTGTCACAGTTGACAAGTACATGTCCTCTAACCTAACCTAACCTTGTGAGAAGCAGAAGGAAAAATCTTTAAGCATTTAATAGCTGACAATGGAGGTACGATGGTACTGTTAAAACGATATGAAACCAATAGAAGGCATTTAGTATTTAACAATATTGCAATTGAAGTTATGAATTTTTGGGATGGGATAAGGTGATATCAAATCAGTTCTTCGCAATAATTTATTTAAGCATTATCTATTCAAGAAAAAACTCCACATGTGTGTATACTCTGTTCGAGCGCGTTCAAGAGCATAGAAATTTTGAAAAAAATTATATTGCCTGCCAAGCTGTACTTTTTCTAATAATTAATGAACATTTCATGGAAAATAGGCAGGTATGAAATGCTTTGTTGTTATCCTAAATTACGAAGAATAGAGTAAATAACATAAAATCAGTAGTTAAGCTATACCTGCATGTAAAATAAATACCAAACAAATTCTGTTGAAGTGAAGAAAAGCAATACCATCCCTTTAGATATGTATGCGACAAAATAAATTTGAAAAACAATATAAAACACTAGAGAGTATAAAGATGCAAGTTAGTTAAGGACTTAATTTGCTAAAGGTGACATCAACATTTTCAAACACAATGCATTACAACGACGTCATTTTGATGGATTTCTTGGTAGTTTCTATCATTACCAGCATTTTAATCAGTATCCACGTATTTGAGATTACTTTAATCAACAACACATTCACTATACTCTTTGCTATCACAGCCCTTGTTATACTCATAGGCTTCATCTACATCATTTTGATAAGCTTATTAATTGAAATACTCATTGCTTTGTGCATAATTGCAGTTGTCGGCTTTGTGGTGGTCAACGGATTGATCTTCTGTGTCTCTGTGATCATAGTTATCACTGCTTCCAAATATCGTAATATTTTGAGGTACATTTCCAGGTATTAAAATCATTACGGAATACCAGAGCAACAGTAGACATCATTTGAAATCGCAATTGCATTACAACAATCATTTAAAAGGAAAATGCTGGTCATTTATAAACACACAATATAATAATAGAGAGCAGAGTCTTCGGTATTCAAAAAGAAAAACCCAAACTTTATGGACAAAGGACGTTATTAACTGAGAGATTATAGTTTAAGTTTAACTTGGTACTCGGCTGTATTGATACAACACAGTCGGCATTTGCGATTTTTTTTAAATAAAGCTCAGCTCAACAACAATTTCAATAGCATTTCATTGTAAATATAATATTCAAAATAAATAAATAGAACAGCAAGCCTAAGAATAAAGTGTTTTTAATTTTTTTTAAGAAAACAAACCTCCATAGTAGATTGGCTAGGCGGTGGTTCAAACACCAGCTTGTAAATTGCCATGCAAAGAAACTATAAGTCCCATCACTCATCGCAGCATTGAAGGTGTGAGACGTTAGGTTGTAATCCTCACTAAACTGTTGTAACGATCACAACATGGAATGTGTAAGAAGTTAGGTTGTAATCCTCACTAAACTGTTGTAACGATCACATCATGGAAGATGTGAGAAGTTAGGTTGTTATCCTCACTAAACTGTTGTAACAATCAATTAACAAAACAAGTTTGTGTCTCAAGTCTTTTGTTTAATTTTGAATGTGTGACTATATTTGAGAAACATTTCAACCTTAATTTTTTCTAGTCAAATATACAACACTTATGAAAAACGATAAAGCTTGGCAGACTAGTAAAATCGACACATAAAATGTGGATTGAATAATAGTTCTCATAATTAATATTCAAATATTTAAGCCATATGGGTAGCATTTTATGAAAAAGAACGTCGAAATCAACAAATTCATTACAAATACATCATTCACATGAATTTTTGCGGCTTTTTAATGCAAAGCGTTATTCATACGACGGCTGTTTAATATTTGGATTCTGTTATAATAAAGAAAAACAAGATCACATTGTGGATTCCATTCACAACAGTGGCAAAGTACTGTAATGGTTTGTGTCTTTAATAATGCATTTTGAATGAAAAAATTTGTATTCACAATAGTTACTGGCAGTGATATAAGGATTCTGATCTTACTTGCAGCGCTGCCAACTTTGACGATTTATCGTCATTTTGACGATTTTTTAAGTCAAATTTATTAAAATGACGATTGACGATTTTTCATTTTTCCCGCGAACAAAAATTACGATTTTTTAAAAGCAAAACATATGGCAACAATTGGCCAAACTTTTTCTTTCTTTTTTTTTGGTATTTTTGTCTTGACGATTTCTTGACGATTTTTTTCTTTTTAACTTGACGATTTTGACGATTTTTTTTCTTAAATTGACGATTTTTCCAAAACAAAGTTGGCAGCACTGCTTACTTGTGTTATTAGGCAGTAAATCGATTGCTATTTGAGCCTGATCTTGGTCATCCCCTATGGAAGTGATATAAACTAGCCACAGTTTCTTAGGGAGTCAATTTGCAGGTGTATGCGAATAAGCCACAGTAGACTTCAAAGCCAGTATATGTCATACCATCGATCATATTCAGAATGATTTATAGGCCAGAGTAATGAAACATTGAATATTTTGGATGCACTCCATTCAGAGAAGCCAGGATGGCATCAATAGGTCTCTCAAACGAATAAAAAATGTTGATGATGTTTCACACACACTTGGCTTTATGAAAATCTAAAAGTAAAAGGCTCTAAAAAGGGCCCAATATTTTTACTTTTGATTGAAGTTAAATATACAGCAACAAGTACTTTTTTTTAATTTTCTTTTCTTTTTTTAAAGCCATTAGAGATGACTCATTGAACAATTTTGTTCCCTTTATTAAAAAAACAGAAAAATTAAAATGAAATGCAACAAGTAAAGGGAATTAAATGATTAACTAAAGAGACTACCTGCTGAATAGATGTTTAAGACCAATAGAATGTAACATTTTCAACCCCTGTTTATAAGCAATGAGTGTTAGAAAGAGCCAGAAATCTAGCTAAACTGCTTACACTTGTAACAGTCTAGTAATTTTCTCTGCTCTCAAGATTAGTATAAAATCCACAGTGAATTTGGGAAAAACCATCACTTTACATTTAACCTTGTTGACGTTAATAACTAGAAAATCAGAAAGAAAATCTTCACAGAAAAAAAAAATGGCTCAATCTCAAGCATCATATTCAGCACAAGGCAATAAAAATTCTTCCTTTCGAGGTTTGCTGAAAAACTGCAAGCGAGTATTTACGAAATATAATGTCAACCAGAAGGCAAAGAAGTCTCCTAGAAGTGTCACTAAACAAACACAAGGTTGGTCAACGCCGGAAGAATATCAAAACTGGCTAAATGAGCAATTGGTGATGCATTAAAAATCGATTCTACGGAATTAAAAAATTTCTTTTACGCTTTAATTGCTTAAAAAGCATATTCAACTGCAACGTTTTCGTTTACTGCTGTTCTGATGACTCTGTGGTGGTAATACGGAAAAGTTATAAAACAAAAGCTTTATTATGTATTTTAAATTCTAGATTTTAAGTTTTAGTTTTATTTGTATTGTAATCCATGTCTTCCAATTTAGTTTTAAGGATCTTTAGTTTTAAGTCTTAATTGTCTTCCGGTTTGTTTGTTTTGCAATTTATTTTTGTACATAAAATTAACAAAATAAACAATTTAGTTTAAAAAAAAAAAAAAAAAAAAATTACATTCATTTGATTTTTAATTAATTTAAAGGAAAAAAGTTCGTTTCTTAAGTCTTTTGTATGGTTTTGGAAATCCCTTTTTTCAATGAATTAGGAATTGAAATGATAACTGTTATCATGTCATGAAAATTTGTTAATCTCTACGATGGAATTTTCACTTCTCTGTTACTAAATGTCTGTTGTTCGCACGCACTGATACTGATTGATGTTGGAAACGAGTTCATATTATCCAACCAACGTTAAAAATGCTGACTTGGTGGTATTTATTGTTTCTACGAATTGCATCAATATGAACAGCCTATCGAATGTTGAACTCATCGCTCGGAAACCACATTGGTAGGGACCGCTGATACTGCTCACTTGCGGCTTGAGATGTGATAATAATTTACAGCCGGTGTTGAGAGAGCTGAAGTCGCCGTAGTCTAGTGAGTAGTGTGTTCGCTTATTAGACGAAAAGCCCGGGTTCGAGCCCCAGGCCAGACATCAAAACGAAATATGAAAAAAAAAATATTTTTTCGGCGACTTTCTCTCAGCAGATTTCTGGCAAAAACTCTGAGCGGTGTGAGAAGCTAGGCCGCCGTAATCCTGACTGAAGGGTTGTAATGGCCAATTATGTTATGTATGTATGTATGTACATATCTTGAGAGAGCTGACATCTCTATCATTTAACCTCATGGCTGAAGGCAAATTTGCATACACACTTTATCTCATCATTCAAATAGGCCCTGAGATTGTAAGTCGTTGATGGAATACAATGAGTCTCATAATTAAACACGGGTAAGACAACAGTAGCACCATATGCAAGAAGAAGAGGACTTTTCAAATAAAAGATTATTCCACTCATGAATGACATATAATATCACAGAAAATGGAGGTCAAATATCTAGAAATAACGAGAAAATCTCAGGAAAGGCCAGATATGCCACAATAGTATGCAGAAATCTTGCACAAAAGTCCTGGGGATACAAGCCATAAATTATACACTGAATGTATACCATAATGGTCAAACCAATGGTGACCTATTGGACAATTGCTTGAGCAGTTAGAACGAATCTGAAAACATATCAAATGAAAGTGGACAATATATGGAGACTAGAAGATTTTAGAAAATGCTTAGCAATGAAACTTAATAACAAAAGGAGGCAGAGTAACCTGGAATCATACTCTTTTAAAAGAGGGACTATTTTATGGAATACTAATGGGTCAGGAATGGATCTCGAAACAGAGGCAGGAGCATTTGTTCCCAGAAAGAAATATTTCGGGGAAACTCGCGAATTACTTATAAATGGAAGTTTATGCCGTTGAAAGAAGTGTTTAATTCAACTTGGATAGAAGGTACACAAGACAGAACATAGCAATATTACCTGACAGTTACTCTGCCATTCAAGCACTCGGCTCTTAGGAGGTTAAATGGAAAATAGTATGAAACTGCCTGGAAGAGTTGAATCGTTGAGGTAGCGAAAATAAAGTTACCCTCTGCTAGCTCCCAGATAATGTAGATATTCTCGACAATAAGAAAGCAGAAGAGCTTACGAGGAGGGAAATTTTCACGCCGAAAAAGAGAATACAATCATTCTGTGAGGTTGAAGTGGATGTTTTTAAAGATATATTCAATGAAAGCTGAGATTAAGTGAGGCAAAGACTCTTCTCAAACCAAGTGAATTTGAGGCCATCGACACTTTTGTTGGGAACTACAATAAGCGGAGGTCTGAGTCATGCATCAGACTATCCAGGAATAACTAAAGGTTGGTTACCGGTCTTCTCATAGTACAGAATGAGGATGATGGTGTCGAACCCAACATATAGATTCTGTCCCAAAAATAAAATTAAAATCCAAAGTATTTTTTTTTTGTTTGTTTTTAGAGCGGTTTCAGGCTCTAAAAAACTTTTTTTTACTAGTTTTTCTGTTTTTTTTTATTTTTTATTACAATATTTACAAGGAAGACAACTTAAGATATGATGAAAAGAAAATTAAAATCTAAAGCAAAACAAACAAACCGGAAGACATTTTCTTAAAATTAAAACTTAAAATGAAAACTAATAATAATAATAGAATAAAGGGCAAGACAAGGTTAAAAAATTATGCTTAAATACTACGACTTAAATAAACAATAAATTATTAACACATTTCAGTTACGATATTGTAGACTTTTGCAAAGAATACAATTTAAAGCTTTTGATTTAAACAAAATTATTTTACAACGTTTTGTTTAACAGGATCTCAAAGGAAACAAACCTTTTTCTGGTCGGCAGCACTGTAGAAACCAAAAAGTGTTGATCAAAGTCGGGATTTTGTGTGGCTTAGAAAAAAGTGTACAAAACCAACAGCTTCTCTTCGTTAAGGCGCGGCATCATAACCACCAAGATTGCTTCCAATAAAACCATGATGACGTTGTCTAGTTAAGCAGTTGTTGTCCCATGGTTAAAGGTCGTCTTTATGACGAACTATGAATGTAGAATTTTTCTTTCAACCAAATACAGGAAATTGTATTTTTCCATTTTGTATGTTTTGGTAAAGAAACTAAATTCTTTAGAGAGCTACTTAATGTTGCTCCTTTGAAGTATGAACTTCATATGTATGCCTCTAACACAGAATGCTGTGGTATTTATACCCCTAGAAACAAAGATTTTAGTAAGGAAAACCATCCCTTATTTTGAAAAACGGCAGGTTAGTTTTTAGTTTATATGGTTGGTGGTAGTTTTTCTATTTTTAATCTTTTTTTCTTGTTCAAATACCCAATAGCATCGCTGTGGCAGTGGCTGTGTGTGTGGGTGTTGCAACATTGTATGTGGCCTTTTCAATTGACATTTGCTCTGTAACTGCTCTAAGGCTTGACTGTACTTGTTGCATGTTTGTGAATATGTAGTTAAATACAAATATCTTTTAAGGGTGTTTAACGTTCTGTAATCTGAATTTTCTATTATTGGTAGCTATTAATTACTGTGGAAGAAACTGTTTACAAATAATTTGTGGAACGTGCTTTAAATGTTTTGACTCCCTTGGCTCCATGGACAGCTTTTCACATGGATATTTCAAGCAATTAGGTACATCATAAACTTTCTGGAACAGGCACACTCCTATCGGCATCCTCATACCTCCATTAAGGTGTCCAACCTTTGCATAGATTGGCTAACATTAGGCTGAGAAAGAAATTCGTTTCATGGCCATGCAATTCAGCATTGGAAGCGTACCATAATTACTTAAAATCGATTGTACTGTCTCTGTATCTATTCTCAATGGTTATTATGCAATTGGTAGGCCACGCAAATGTAGTCGCCGTAGTTTAATAGGTAGTGTGCTCGCTTATTAGATGTAAAGCCCGGGTTCGAGCACCAGGCCAGACATCAAAACGAAATATGATTTCTCGGAAAAAACTTTGAAACTTTCTCATGAAAAAGTTTCTCAAAAATCTGTCGTTCGGAGTCGACGTTAAACTGTCGGTCTCGCCACTCAAGTATAAAAATAAGGCACACAACATGAGTAGTGTGAGAAGCTAGGCCGCAATCCTGACTGAAGGGTTGTATGTACGTATGTATATAGGCCACGCAAATGACTTCTGCAGAGATTGCAGATCGGTTTAAGGCGGATGAGAATTGGCCACTTTATTTGCGAGTGTTCAACTGTGAATCAAAGCAGACTTTTCTTATTCAGCTTACCCGCACACAGTGATGCAGTGTATACTTAGTCGGAATAGTGGTTGGCTCGAGCCCAACACGTACTCGTATGTATGTTCTGTGACGATGAGAATGAATAGTCAGACAGGAAGAAATACAGAGGTATAGTATGTTATCATAGACATCGAGCAGCATCGTGTAATTTGCAAGGGCAGTAGACTTAGAGGAGAGATTTTAAAGGGTTATTGAGGTGAGTACAATAAATTGTTCAGTCGCAATGCAAAGGCACCTCATCATGAGACATAATAATGTGTCCTAGTGTTTTTATAGACGTTAAGTCTCGATGTAACCGATCGCTGAATACCTACTTAAATGCAATTGGATGCAGTTGTAGTATAACGAAAGGCACAGAGCTTAAGTGCTAAGCCTAGCCAGTTTATTATCAAAACAATTTCCCACTATAAGGGTAATCTTTTAATTATTGACATTTTTTTTTTGAGAAATCCTTCTGATACATGCACGATGTAAGTCGAGGACTTAGACCCTGACTGTCTGACTGTCCTAATAAATTAAGAAGTTTTTAAGAAAAATCGCAATACCCAGCAAGCATTGCACCTTTCAAAATTCTCAACACAATGCTCTACAAAATGTCTCACGAAATAAACACGTTCTATTGCTTAAATAAGTCATTGAAGACTTTCTACCCATTGATTAAGAAATTCTAGACATTAAAGTCCCTAAAAATTTTTCAACAGTTTAAAGCATGAAATTAAGGTGAAAACCAAGATTTTTTAAAATATTTTCTCTTAAGAGAAGCAATTCCAAACAGAGTTATTCTTGAGACTTAAATGATGACAATAAAATTAACAAGAAAATTGCAAATTTCATACGTTGGTCAAAGGACAATAAGGACAGGACGAAATTCGTTGACAATTTCAAATTGAATAATTTTTTGCTAAAGAAATAAAACTTTTTAGTCCATAACCAAACAGCTGTTGCAAATTGTATTGATATTGTTGCTTTTGTCTAGTTACTGGCCATATAATGTCATTGAAATGGAACCAATCGATTACGGTTCTAGGGTGTCTTTTTGAATTTTTCGGAAGAATAAAAAGTTTCTGATTTAGCATGACTTTGCACACGATTTCTAAACAATATCCTGAAGGCATTCAAACTACCAACAATTAAAGAAAAACAAAATTTTAAAGCGTAGCAAATTGTCACTTATTTTTCCAAACAAGACGAGAGCAAAAAAGACAGGAAACCTGCTGAGAGCACACAATCACATTTACGAGCCATTGAAATAATTCGTATGGTAGCCAGGACATTTATGAACACACTTCGTTTGTAATAATTGCTTACATTTTATATTGTCCCATTTCTTTAATTTCTTTTGTTTACTTTACTTTAGAAATTCATGTTCGATTTTTACGTTACGCCAAATTAAAACTTTTTATTCTCAAGAAAACGTTGTGTGTCATCCATTGTTTGGCTAGGCCACACAAAATCGATTTGTTCTGTCTGACTTAAATTCAATAACTTGTCGGAATTTAATAGAAAATAAAAATTAGAAAAATTTCTTGAATTTCAAAAATTTGTTTCAGCTGTTTGCCATGGCCATTGAATGCAACTTTATGCTGTTGTTAAACCATGACATTAATTTTTACAGAAACAAAAATTCTCTTAACAATCTGGTCAAAGCAATTTGCCAGTTACTTTATAATTTTATTGTCTTTATAACGTACGTATACTGTTCATTTTAATGGCAAATATTTGTCGAAAACTTGGTTTTCACGTTAATTTCATGCTTTCCAGAGACTTGAAATAATTTTAAATTCAATTGAATTAAAGACTTCCCATTGGCATTTGAAAGTTAAATGGCGTAACATGATGTTTTAATTACGCAAGGTCAGTAAAATATAGAAAAAATCTGAAACAAATGGTTAACTAGGAGAGCCTGTTTGAGATGAAACTAGATGCTAAAGCTTGCAACAGAAGGGTGCTCTTCGTATGGTCTATGGGAATATAGAAACACTCGGGTCGACTAAATGGTACCATATAAATCTCGAACTAAAATGGGACCCTACCGTAACAGGGTGAACTGTTGTATATTTGTTAAGAGTTCTAATGTTAAACTTTCTTACATGTTGCCTAATAATTTCCTGGCAAAGGTCATGGCTATTTTGAAAGAGGGGCAATACTCGGTAGATGCCAGGATTCTCCCTGTAAATCTCTTCATTTACTCGTACAGCCAGCTTGCAATTAAGCCTCTAACAGAAGTAGCTTTAGCGTTCGTCATTGTCCACGAATGACAAGGATTTCTCAAAGAAATTTTGGCTGATTTAAAAGTAAGTCTTATATGGGTACCGGGACATAGGTACGGAATTCACAATCTCTGACATATTAAGTGGCATAAGTATTCCGATTCCTGCAATTATTTTTATGTTATCCATTCGTTTTACAGGAAGGCTCAATTTCACTGGCAGCAGGAGTTTAACAGCAATATTGCTAGACTCTGCTAGACACATATGGATGAGAAGAGGACCGACTCACTTTTGTCCTTAAATCGAATGGCCATCCATCGCACAATAGTGATAAACACAGGCAACTGTCCCATTGGTAGGCACGTCTAAAGACTGGCTTTATGTCAAATGACTTTTGCAGGAGATGTAGCCCTGACGGAGATATAGGTAGCAGGAGATATAGGTAGCAGCCGTAGTCTAGTAGGTAGTGTGTTCGCTTATTAAACAAAAAGCCCGGGTTCGAGCCCCAGGCCAGACATCAAAAAAAAATATTTCCTCGGCAACTTCCTCTCAGCAGATTTCTGGCAAAAACTCTGAGAGTAAATAAACCTGCCATGAAAAAGTTTCTCAAAATCTGTCGTTCGAAGTCGACGTTACACTGTAGGTCCCACCACTCACCTCTAAAATTAAGGCACACAACATGAGTGGTGTGAGAAGTTAGGCCGTAATCCTGACTGAAGGGTTGTAATGGAGAATTATGTATGTATGTATAGGCCTCACAAGGAGAAAGCGATTGTCTTTCTTCACTTCGACTGCAGAAGAAATAAAGTAGTAGGTAGGAAACCGAGAATGTCATCGACATATGAAGGCTTTTTAAATATATTTTCGTAAGTTAAACAAGACTGCACCTTTTGACTCTTCCTATGGAAGTTTGTCTCAAATAAATCAGCCTTTAGTACGAATGCCGACATCATATACTTTTTTTTTTAAATATTCATAAATATTTGCCGATACTGCATAAATAAATATTTCAGTAGGTTTTTGAAAAATCTTTGCCACCAGACAAACACAAATTAGCCTTAAAATCATTTGCTCTGAAGGAAAACAAACCGCTTTAGAAGTCTTTTAGGAAAACATCACCACTTTTCGAGCTCTAATACAGAAGTCTAGACAATTTGTTTAACAAATCGTGATTAATGTGTGTATGTGTGTGTGTAGTCCAAGGTGTATTTATTTATAAATTAATGACTTTTTTAAAGACAATCCTTTAAAAAGGATAAATATTGTTTATCTAAAAATTATTGACTTTTTAATTTAAAATTTTAAAACATTAGGTTCTGGCCACTTAACACAGCCAATATAAACATTTTTGCTAAAAATAAAAACACATTTTCAGGCATATTGACAAAGAAATAAAAATATTTTGTTTAAAATTAAAAGAAAATATTTATTTAGGATGCCTTAGAACGAAGAAAGAGAGAGAGATAGATCAAAGGAACAAAAGGATGTGAATATTAGCAGGCTGGAATCCTTTAATACTATTGACTTTGGAAAACATTCTTCTTTGCTTGTCTTTTCACTGTCTCTCTTCTAATTATTCTTTAATTTCTAAACAATTTAATCAAGCATTTTATCAATATTTAAGGATGTTTTGCAACGGAGGGAGAGAGACAGATTAAAGGCACAAAAGGATGTGAATCCTTTAATACTATTGACTTTGGAAAACATTATTCTTCACTGGTTCTTTCACCGTCTCTCTTCTAATTATTCTTTAATTTTTAAACAATTTAATCAAGCATTTTATCAATATTTACTATATTATTCGATCAGCTTATTTAACGCATTTAACACACACATTAAACGCTTTAATCAAATGCTCTTCAAATAAAACATATAAAATAAACTCCTAAGGACTTGTATAAAGCAAATAAGCGAATAAAATACCAGCATTAAAATTGAAATTTCTTGCTTAACATCTGTAAAGAAAATCATTCAAATCGAAAAAGAAAAGGAAACATAATAAAAATTGAATTTCAATCATGCAAAACGAATTGATTTTCCTAAGCGTAACGCATAAATTCTGTTTCAAATGAAAATCATTGAAGCATAGCTAAAGAGATCATACTAACACACATGCAACTGTATTGTTAAGTAGGACTCTTACACTAGGGTAAGTAATCGTAGTATGTGATAAGCATGAAAAATTAAATGTCCCACAGGTCTATTTAATGTGCTCTCTTTTTCTGTTTCTGTATTCTCTTTTCTTAATGAGAGTGTAAATTTTCGAGGATCATGTGTCATCATCATTTTAAGGATTATGGATTTGAAATGATTTTTTTTATTTTTATTTTTTTATTTCACAAAATGAAAGCAAAACGTTTTAGAAAAATGAAAAGCGTAGATAATTTGCACATGCTGCAATGGCATGGCATGCACATGAATATGAAAATTCATTCTCATGTCATGTCCCTTAAAGGATATCTTTAGTAATTAGATGACATATGTTGGAAGTGTTTAAAAACATATTTTTTTTAAAGTTTAAAAAGAACTAGAGCTACTTAAGAGGAACGTACTTATAAGTGCAGAGTTGTACCCATAATTAAAAACATCTGTACGTGGAGTAAAGTTAAGTTAAGCTTTCTAAGAGTGGAGATTGCAAAAGGCAATTTCATATTGCCTGTGAGAATGTCTGTTATATTGCTCGTCGCTTTTCTAATTGCTTGTCGTTTAGAAACTCCTTCCACGTGGAAAGTGTGGAAGTAATGGCTATTCGGTATTCAGATTTATTAGAATAACGCTCCTTGGGAATTGACGTAACATTAGTAGGTTATCTAGAAGACTTCTTTACTTTGAGATCCCAAATTTTTGTACATACGGACAAATTTTTAACCTTTATCTGAATGCGTTACGAATCGATTGGGTGGCCTTAAACAAGCGTTCCTTAATGGTGGTCATTGGCATAAAGAATGTAAATTAAGGACAATTACTAGCCCAGCTGAATTCAATACATTTGTCTGCACTACTTTCCCAATTGCTAACAAACTAATTAACAATTAAATTAAATATCAAAGAGAACTCTCACGTGCTTGGAGAAAATCTTATAATGTCAATGAATCACATAAAAAACTCGAAAACAGACAAACGTTTTGCAAAACGCTTTAACTAAACGTAAGCAAATCCCACAGAAGAACTGCATGAAATAAAACACCGAAAGATTTGTAGATTTTAAAATAAAATCCCTAAACACAATAGCCGTGATGTTACAGTGTCAATACCGTCACCTGGTTTGAGAAAATTTCACATTGAAACTGTAATGATGTTCCCAAACATTTAAGACCTCGTGTAAGAAATTAAAAATAAGAGAAGTACATATTGTGGTTACCCATACATCACACTGTTAGATAGTATGGGATCCATCTTCCTCTCTAGAGTCCTAGTAATTTTTTTTTAATTTTCAAAAGCATTATAATAGTACTACCGAATCTACCCCACACTGTAACGTTTACAGAATAACATTGAGGCGGATATCGACTCTCAGGAATAAGGAAATGATATTATCTTAGTGGTTAAAGTAAAAATTATAGAGGCTCTTTGATTGCTTTGTTTTAAAAGACTCGGATTGGCTCACAAATCCGATCAAGTACGAAGTAGTAACATTTACAAGAAGAAGAAAACTTCCTAGATGAATTTACATAAACTGAGTATAAAATATTTCAGAATATAACGGGATAGTGAATTAATTTGAAAGGCTCATAGAGAGAGCTTTTCAGAAAATTTATAATCTAGGAATTATGTACTGAATTTATAATAGCGTTAAGTGGACTAAATTCCTACGCTGTCCTCTCTCATTCACAATTATCTATAAAAAATTTAAACAACTCGACAAATTTATAAAAATTTCAGGAAAAAAAATTTAATTATTCTTTATATCATGCCTCTATGCGGCTCCTTTATGTATTAAACAAGCGTTAAGGGTTTTAATAATTACTTAAAATAAAAAGACGTAAACATCATTTTATAGTTCAATAGAATATGTAATTTTGTTTACCAAAGGAATTTGTTATGTTGTCATGCAGCTTTACTACACTACATGAGTAAAAGGAAACTGTTTTAAAGAGGAATATGAAAAAGCAATAAAAAATAAAAAACAGAAATCATGACTTTCTGTTTACCCCCCTTCCATCTCAAACGAAACGAGTCGTCGTAAATGCGACGTCACAAAAGATGTCGTGTGTAAATCGGGTGTATAACGAAATCAATCGTAACACACTCCTTTCAACGAAATAGTAATTAATTTGAAAAAATTAAATTTAATTAATTAACAATTAAAGTTATAATATATTTATGCTTAATATGAATATATGTATGTATGTACTTACAATATTATTTTTAAGGAATTCAACTTCAAGTAATGCATGTATTTGCTGCCTCTTTAAATTTTTCATCAGCTCACAGTGGCCATTTTTATTATTTTAATTGCGTAATAGCCAAAGTATTTATTTGCAGAACTTTTCATTTTTATGTAAAATAACTTTGTCGACTTTTATTTGAACACGGAATTTTCTTTTTTTAAACACACACCGCACACAATTTATTTTCAACTCATCACTTTGCAATTTAAATATTTTTTATTTTTAATTCGAATAAATTTCATTTTCACTTCATTTGTAAAACTTTTGTTAATTGTTAAGCGGCCGAACACAAACTAAATGAAAATAAGCGAGTCAGACAAACAGGCAACAATTAAAACATAAAAATCGTACGGTAAATAGAATTACACAAACAACTAAATGTTAAGTAGGAGAACATATGAGAAGAAAAGAAAGCTTTGATTAATAACTCAGAGTTGTTATTAAAAATTGCGAGTACAGAGTACAGTGGTACTAAATCAATAGAAAAAGGGATAAAACAATCCAATATAATCGATAGTACATTCATTCTAATAATTTATGACGTTGTGTTTATCGAAATGAATTCCAAGTGGCAATTAGTTTAAAAATGGGTAGGAGACTATGAAATGAGCCAAAATGATTTATAAACATTTGAAGCAAAGTTCTAAGGCATCTTTGGGTATCCTTTATAGTTTGATAATTCACGAAGATTATTTGAAGATGCAATGTTCTTAGGAAATAATTTTAAATTTAAAGCAAAAATTGGTCAAACAACGTGCGATAATTGTTGGAATGAAAATTTTATCTGTGGATGAAATTTACTGTATCTCGGCTGAACATAATTCTGAGCAGATTTCAAATTAGAATTCTAAGTAAAGAAGACTGGAATATTTGATATGGTCTGCTCCGGATGGACTGTGGAAGTGAAAAATATTCACTGCCGAATAAAATATTCTGTGAATTTTCTTCGAGGGGCTTAACATTATACATCCGTCTCCCTTAAAGCGTTTTAGGCTTATATAATAGCGACACTTTTGAGTCCACTTAGTATGGGTTTCTGGTCGCCCGGTCCGGAATATCCCGTTTAATTCTGTACCTAATGAATTTGCTAGAGCAGGCACACATCTAGCAAATACCAATATACAGCAGATATATGTACATCTTACCAGTGCTGTGCAGTCCGTTAGGCAAATGTAATTTAATGTTCGCTGATGCAAAAGTTGAGCTGAAGAAAAATCTTGCTTTATTGATGGCCCGAGTTGGATAGAAAGCGTACTACTTAAATCTGTTATCACGGAATCTATTCTTATAGAACATTGCATAAGGGCTAAGCAAGCGGAGTGGCGTCGATTGTTTGTGAATGACTTCTACTAAGATTGTAGATCAATTAAGACAGAAGGGGTTGTTGTCCACTTTATATGCTAATGCCAATGTCCGCAGACATTGTTCTTGTTAGTCTAAAGGACATTAATTATAAAAATCATTAAACTTTCAGGCATGACTCTTAAGGCATCATAGTCTATATGTGAAGAATTGCTATTGATTGTCTGAGGCATTGCTTCACAAGGTATCACAACAGGCCTCTATGTGTGCTTTAAGTGAGTTTTAATTTAACTGATTATTCAGTGGTAGTATTCAGGGTTATAAACTCGTTGGGAATTAACATAGAATTGAATAGATTAGCAGGGTAAGGTAGGTTAGGTTAAAACTCTCATGTATTGACTCAAAGACTTTTTGGTCGTTTGCGTCCCTTCAAATAGGAAAATAAGTAAGAAAGAAAGGAAGAAGAGAAGAAAAAATGGAGTACATTACAGTAGTACATTTCAGCCAAAATAAAAAAAACTGGCGCAGTAAGAGATACTACAAGTGATGATATGCTATTCGGCCTAGAAGACTACTTTACGTTGAGATCCAAGTTTGAATCACAAAACTCACAAATATATGCACATATGTACGAACAAATTCTTAACCATTGTTTGAAAGCGTTACAAATCGATTGGGTGGCCTTAACCAAGCGTTACTTGATGGTGGTCTTTCGCATAAAGAATGTAAATTAAAGACAATTACTAGCCCAGCTGAATTCAATTCATTTGTCTGCACTATTTTCCCAATTGTTAACAAAGTAATTAACAATTAAATTAAAAATCAAAGAGAACTCTCACGTGCTTGGAGAAAATCTTGCAATGACAATGAATTTCCTTTTCTTAAGGCGGTAAAGATCACACAGAAATCTCTAAAACAGTCAAACGTTTTGCAAAACGCTTTAACTAAACGTAAGCAGAACCCTTAGAAGAACTGCATGAAATAAAACACCGAACGATATGTAGATTTTAAAATAAAATCCTTAAACACAATAGCCGTGATGTTACAGTGTCAATACCATCACCTGGTTTGAGAAAATTTCACATTGAAACTGTAACGAAGCCTCCAAACATTTAAGACATCGTGCAGGAAATTTAAAATAAGAGAAGTATTCTGGTTACCCATACATGACACTGGTAGATAGTATGGGATCCATCATTCTCTCTATAGTGCTAGTAATTATTTTCAATTTTCAAAAGCATTATAATAGTTCTACCAAATCTACCTCACAGTCCAACGTTTAGAGAATAACATTACGGCGGATATCGTCTTCCACGAATGAAATTAAATTATCTTGATGGTTGAAGGAACAATTTAATAGACTCTTTGCAACATCATTGGAAAAGGTCTTGAAATTGTAAATTAATATTGCAAGTCATTGGACTGAGGATAAATCCGATCAAGTACTAAGTAGTATCCTTTACGTACAAGAAGAAGAAAACTTCCTAATTTACATAAACTGCGCATAAAATATTTCAGAATATAATGGGATGGTGAATTAACTTGAAAGGCTCATAGAGAGAGCATTTCAGAAAATTTATAATCCAGGAATTGTGTACTGAATTAATAGCATTAAGTGGACTAAATTCATACGATGCACTCTCTCATTCACAATTATTTATAAAAAATTTAAACAACAACTTGACAAATTTATAAAAATTTCAGGAAAAAAAATTTAATTATTCTTTATATCATGCCTCTATGCGCCTCCTTGGTGTATTAAACAAGCGTTAAGGGTTTTAATAATTACTTAAAATAAAAAGACGTAAACTTCATTTTATAGTTCAATAGAATGTGTAATTTTGTTTACCAAAGGAATTTGGTATGTTGTCATGCAGCTTTACTACACTACATGAGTAAAAGGAAATTTTTTTAAAGAGGAATATGAAAAAAGCAATAAAAAAAAATAAAAAACAGAAAACATGACTTTCTGTTTACCCCCCTTTCATCTTTACACCGCTCATTCTAAATCGAACGTCGTCGTAAATGCGACGTCACAAAAAACATCGTGTGTAAATCGGGTGTGTAACGAAATCAATCGTAACACACTCCTTTCAACGAAATAGTAATTAATTTGAAAAAATTAAATTTAATTAATTAACAATTAAAGTTATAATATATTTATGCTTAATATGAATATATGTATGTATGTACTTACAATATTATTTTTAAGGAATTCAACTTCAAGTAATGCATGTATTTGCTGCCTCTTTAAATTTTTCATCAGCTCACAGTGGCCATTTTTATTATTTTAATTGCGTAATAACCAAATTATTTATTTGCAGAACTTTTCATTTTTATGTAAAATAACTTTGTCGACTTTTATTTGAACACGGAATTTTCTTTTTTTAAACACTCACACGGAACACAATTTATTATCAACTCAACACTTTGCAATTAAAATTTTGCAATTGAAATTTTTTATAAAAATATTTTTTATTTTTAATTCGAATAAATTTCATTTTCACTTCATTTGTAAAACTTTTGTTAATTGTTAAGCGGCCGAACACAAACTAAATGAAAATAAGCGAGTCAGACAAACAGGCAACAATTAAAACATAAAAATCGAACGGTAAATAGAATTACACAAACAACTAAATGTTAAGTAGGAGAACATACGAGAAGAAAAGAAAGCTTTGATTAATAACTCAGAGTTGTTATTAAAAATTGCGAGTACAAAACAGTGGTACTAAATCAATAGAAAAAGGGATAAAACAATCCAATATAATCGATAGTACATTCATTCTAATAATTTATGATGTTGTGTTTATCGAAATGAATTCCAAGTGGCAAATTAGGCTAGAAATTAGTAGGAGACTATGAAATGAGCCAAAATGATTTATAAACATTTGAAGGAAAGTTCTAAGACATCTTTGGGTATCCTTTTTAGTTTGATAATTCACGAAGATTATTGGAAGATGCAATGTTCTTAGGAAATAATTTTAAATTTAAAGCAAAAATTGGTCAAACAACGTGCGATACTTGTTCGGATGTACTTAATTTTATCTGTGGATGAAATTTACTGTATCTTGACTGAACATAATTCTGAGAAGATTTCAAATTAAAATTCTATGTAAAGAAGACTGGAATATTTGATATGGTCTGCTCCCGATGGACTGTGGAAGTGACCATTATTCACTGCCGAACAAAATATCCTGTGGAATTTTCTTCGAGGGGCTTAACATTGTACATCCGTCTCCCTTAAAGCGTTTTAGGCTTATATAATAGCCATAAATCACACAGAGCATTTGGGCTGTGGAATTCTTTGCATATTTATCTTCTTTGACAGTCTAACAGTAATCTGATCTAAACTGATTGGGAAATGCCTAGACAACCTTTATTAATTCTCGCAATACTTAGTCCACTTAATGTGGGTTTCTGGTCATCCGGTCCGGAATATCCAGAGTAATCCTGTACCTAATGAATTTGCTAGAGCAGGCACACACCTAACGAATACCAATGTACAACAGATATACATCTTACCAGTGCTATGCTGTCCACTAGGCAAAGGTAATTTAATGCTCACTGATGCAAGGGTTGAGCTGAAGAAAAATCTTGCTTTATTGTTGGACTCAACTGCCTGAATTATATAGAAAGCGTATGAATCAACGACTTAAATTGGATTGTAGGTACATCTCTTATTACGGGATCTATTCTTATGGAACATTGCAGAATGGCTAAGCAAGCGGAGTGGCTCCGCTTATTTGCAAATGACTTCTACTAAGATAGTAGATCGATTAAGACAGAAGGGATTGTTGTACACTTTATATGTCAATGACCGCAGGCATTGTTCTTGTTAGTCTAAAGGAGATTGATTACAAAAATCATTTAACTCTCAGGCTTGAATCTTAAGGCATCCTAGTCTATATGCAAGGACTTACTATTGATTGTCTGAGGCATTGCTTCATAAGGTATCACAACGGGCCGCTATGTGTGCTTTAAGTGACTTTTAATTTAACTGATTATTCAATGGTAGTATTCAGGGTTATAATTGACATTAGATTAGCAGGTTAAGGTATGTTAGGTTAAAAGCCTCACGTATTCATCCAAGATCTATTGGTCCATTGTATTCCTTCAGGAAAATAAGAAAGACGGAAATGATGAAGAGAAGAGAAAGGGGAGAACATTACAGTAGTAATCTTTCAGCCAAAATAGAAATACTGATGCAGTAAGAAATACTACAAGTGATGAAATGCTATTCGGCCTAGAAACCTACTTTACTTTGTGATCCATTTTCGAGCCACAAGACTCACAAATATGTATATGTATGTACATACGAACAAATTCTTAACCATTGTTTGAAAGCGTTACAAATCGATTGGGTGGCCTTAAACAAGCGTTACTTGATGGTGGTCTTTCGCATAAAGAATGTAAATTAAAGACAATTACTAGCCCAGCTGAATTCAATTCATTTGTCTGCACTATTTTCCCAATTGTTAACAAAGTAATTAACAATTAAATTAAAAATCAAAGAGAACTCTCACGTGCTTAGAGAAAATCTTACAATGACAATGAATTTCCTTTTCTTAAGGCGGTAAAGATCACACAGAAATCTCTAAAACAGTCAAACGTTTTGCAAAACGCTTTAACTAAACGTAAGCAAAACCCATAGAAGAACTGTATGTAATGAAACATCGAAGGATGTGTAGATTTTAAAATAAAATCCTTAAACACAATAGCCGTGATGTTACAGTGTCAATAGCGTCACCTGGTTTGAGAAAATTTCACAATGAAACTGCTCGTTACGGCAACATCAAAGCGTTAAAATTCAATTCGCTTTGGTGGTCTTTGCTATGCTTCAGTGGCTCTTTTATTATTTTTTTTTTTTTTTTCATTAAATTTCCTTTTTAACCTGAGTAGCTACAATGTATGTATAGTGGGTTGGTATTGAAGTAAAACATGTAGAAAGGAAATCTTGTGTATAGACCGCCTTGTATAAGGATAATCACCATCATCATCATCATCATGGTTCTAAGCATTGTTGGTACATATTATTACAAATAATAAGGTCCTGTTAACATTAATTTCTGGTGTTTAATTTCACTGATTCTTGTGTGATTTTCCTCTCTTCTAATGATCCTTTCAAATGTTTCCACATACCCAACAATGTAAGAGGTGTAGCCTATGCTTATAACGTATTCGGTCTTTGTATTCAAGCCGCCTTAATCTTGTATTTCTTCCTCCTTTAAATTGCTTTGCTAACACACTAAAGTGATGTGATAACATAGTCCTGTTTGATCCTAGTTTTATGTTGATACCTTGCAATTCGTGGCTGCTTGGCTGCTTATTAGTCTCTTGAGTATTTGAGTTGTTTGTTTCATGATGCGTAATTTTCTTCCAACATATGTTGCATATTTTGTATTGAGGTTTACCTTCTAAGACTCTGTGGCCTATGTAATCTCATATGATGGTGTTTTGTGTTCTAATTACTATTGGATTTATTAATTGCATTGCATTGCGGTGCATGTGTGTTTAATTTTTAATGGTTTTTACAGCAGAGGTATTAAGGTTAAATGGTTGCATAGAGGATATGAGGTACAGGGTTTTATAAGGGCACCATAATTAGTTTATCAAACCATATGTGGTTAGCTTAAAGGAAGTTGTTATTGCTTTAAAGATAGAAGGATTAAATCAAATCCTTTTTGAACAAAAAAACATTTTGAAGCTGGTATATGTGGCAGCATTGGTCCGATTAAATCATCGAAGGGTTTCTTCCTTTCTATTTCCCATTCAAGTTTAATATTTGTACATAAGACATGGCCTTATCCGTATCAATTTTTTTAGGGATCCATAGTCCATCGCGATAAGGGGGTGAAGTAACGTTTCCTTTGTCATTTTCTAGGACTTTGCTGACTGGTTGTTTTGCGTCCCAGTGATTGTAAATAATTTCTTGTTTGAATCCATCCATTCCTGTACTCTTGATCATATACTACAGCATCCAGGACTTGGTCTTTATTGAACGGTTGTTCGGCCAAACTAGAAGACACGTATGTATATTCGATATATCTTACCAGACGTTGGTGTATTTCACGGCTGGAAGTATAGACTTTAGTTTCTTCTGAGCAAATTTTTAAAACATTTAAAACCTCCTCGTATAGGAAATTTAAACCAAGAGAAGTATTCTGGTTGCCCTTATATCACACTGCTACGTAGTATGGGATACATCTTCCTCTCTAGAGTCCTAGTAATTATTTTAAATTTTCAAAATCACTGTAATAGTTCAACCGAATTTACTCCCACACTGCAACGTTTGGAGAATAATTTTTTGTAGTTGTCCGTTTTTGTACTCCATCGACCGATTTCTAATATTTGGTCAATGTAAGTACGACGATCATCTGTATATTTTATATTCTGTTAAACACATAACATTGCTCTGTTAATATTAACATTGGAGGTTTTTGTCGAATTTCTCGTCACACACAAACACACATAGAATTCTATTTAAGTGTTATGATCAACGAGTGTGAGTCCGCTACAATCGTTTGTGTACTTAATTATATAGTCGTTCAGACAAATAGCAACGTAAAAGTAATTCTCATTTAGTTCATTACTATTTAAGAAAAAGTAAAATATATTGTTTTTGGAGGGTGGGCGGATGTGGCAACTTAGAACACTCGGGAATTCAGGAGAAATTGGGTTCTATCAGGGATGTTTTGAGAAAAAGAATCGACGAGGAATTATAAACTCTCAAAATAAAGATAAAAGTGAAGGAAGTGGGTACAAAAATATGTAGAAAAATAGCTCCTTTAGTATACGGCCACATGGAACCCATGAAACAACTTATTTCGGTGGCTGTACACTTTTGTAGGAAATTTTGCTGTCAAAATTCTTGGTGACAAAACTATACAGATCTTTGTACAGTATTTTTTTTCTAACGTTCGTGCTTCTTGGACAAGCTTCTTAACTGAATGTTCAAAAAATTATCTCCAAATGCAATAAAATATTTGCAAATATGTAAAGTCCATGTAACATCGTGACAATACTCACAAAGGATATGTTGTGAGTTCTATTAGTTCCAGCCTATTACTTGATCTCCACGTTGGCACTTTTCTATGATACGTACGTGTCAGCAAACCTTCTTATACCACACAGGTGGTATATAAAAGGTGGCCTTAAAATAGAGTAGAGTCTTGACAGAAATTTCTAAAGACGAAGAATTCAAACCCAGTTCGAGAACTAGTGGTTGCCAAAAATATGCAAAAAAAAGGTTTTTACTAAATAAAAACAGGGCATGTTACCTTGGCTGCTAACACGCGATCAATACCCTGTTTGGTCCCCGTCTTTTGAAGTCCTGAATCCATGGCGATACAGTCTCACTTCTCTGAAATATGTAGTGTATGCACATCAGTGGAGCCCACTGACTCCGAGCCAGCATTCTTAGCCGATTCGATGTAACTTTATTTTATCTCGGTTATGTGTAAATGTTTCCTGTTGCCACCATGATGAATTAATAGATCAGATTTCTACCAATAGATCCCATTACGGAACGTACCTATCCCCTTAATCTACTAATAACTTTGATAACCTTGCTTTGCCTTTAGTTATGCGTCAATAATTCGGGTATAAGAGGATCTGATAGAAATTTATATCCGCCTCATATTCTGTGTGGTCCTTAACCTTAATTATATTGTTGTTACACTTATTCTACATTTAAAAAAAAATCCTTGAATTCTTTCAATTCCTTTATAGGCGGTTTCAACAAAAAGGAAAAAATAAGCGAAACATTAATCTCAAATTGCTATTCATTAGAACGGTAGTAATTTTCAATTAAGCGTGGCAAATTCCTTTTCACAAATCTGTTAGAATACCTGTGTGCTTGTATTACAAATTCATTTGATACCTTCAAACACCGGATATTGGCGGTACCACATAAACGCTTGCATGCACAAACATTCAAACAATTTAAAACAATTAAGTGCTTATCGTAGCAAATAAATTCACATGAAATAGAAACGCTAAATAAGCACAAACACGTTAATTGTTAAGTACAGTTGTAGGCAAGCATTAGTAAATGTGACTGGCAACAGCTGATTGATGATGTTCGAGACATGTTAGGTTAGGTTTAAAAGAGGAAAATTTTGCAAAGGAGCCTTAGTTTTTAATTTTAAAAAGAACTGAAGCAAACAAAGTATTATTTTTCAGTAGACGAAATCTCTAGCATATGCCACCATACTGGATCTCAGGGCAGACCTACAATGCCCGTTTAAACCCATTCGCCCTCTTTCTGTCGTAAAATGATCACGAAAATTTGGTCGAATACTAACTTAGGATTCATATAGTATGTCCTGCGCAATGTATATTGGCAAAGACAAATAGTTGGATTTCAGGCCAAACATGATTATTATACTAAACTAAAGCAATAGTGACTTACCCCGATTAATGGTTGGTTGTATTGTAATTGAACATTGGCCGATTGCCTGTCGGATAGGAATACAGCATAATGAGATATTTGCGTAACGTCAATGCGTTTGTTTAATGCTGCTAAACTGCCACCATAGTTTTTTCAGCAATTCCTCTATATAGGTGATTAAATTAACGTACATCGTACACGATCCTCAAACAGCGCAATTTGACGAATTAGACATGAGGGATACGTAAAAACATGGTTTTACGTGTGATGTGGTATTTATCAAAACGGTGGCTCTTGAGACTATTTGACTGTCTTGCTGGGTGACTGCGTGAACCATATAACCAGTCCATTTGTCACACTCCGGCTATCTGGAATACAAGGAAATAAAAACTTTTAGTAAATAGGCTTCTAAACAAGCAAAGGATTGATTCTTTCCAGAACACAGATTATAATTTAAAGAGTTATGACTTCTAGAATTGGCTGCCTCAGCATCGATGCCAAAAAAGGCAAATAATGCTATGAATGGGCCCCTGTTCCCTTTGACCAACTACAAAAACTTCAGCAGCTGCGTTTTTTAAAACCTCTTCTATAGAAAAAGTATTTCAAATTCATTATTTTATTAAAAAAGAAATTAAAAATACTTAACAATTAGTTTCATTAGAATGAATTTTATGAAAAATAAAAAGGTTTTTAGCAAGACAATAATGGCGATCATATACAAATTTTAAGATCAATGAATGCTTGCAATGAATTGAATAATTTTTGTAACTAAAAGAACAATTACAACAATGCTAGGCATTTAGTTAAGGACAACACATTAATTATACTTAAATATGGAAACAATAAAACGATATATTGTTTGAAAAAAAAATTGTTTTCCATGAAATCGAAATCACTCAAGTGGAGAGAAAGTAAAACAAGAAATCGATTTGAGATTTGTCATGCCGAGCTATTGTCTTTAGCCATTAAAGACACCCACATAATATGAAAGCATTTCGAGTTTATTTTTAAAATCATTTGCTTGTAAAGGACTCTCTGACAATAAAACACAATATTTAGCCGTCAAGCGCTACTAATGGCCATGTATTATGGTATGCATGATTCAAAAAAAGAGTACATTTCTAAGGCTATTGTTGCGCTATTATGAAAGTCATTTATGCCAAGACCATATGTTTTACAGTCATTCAATGAAAATTCTTTCAAAAGGATTTCAAGTTTTTGTACTCGTCAGCAATTGTTCATTTCAAGGGTGACAAATGTTGGCTGAATGGTTGTTGAAATTGTTTTTCAATTTCTCTTTTTTGTTATTTTACAAGTTTTTAATTTTTCTTTTTTATAAAAAAAAACAATTGTCCTTTCCATTCAAAGGGCCAAAAAAAAGTAGTTTTGTTTAAATAATTGAAAATTTATTGTATTTTATTGCCAACTAAATGGCATTTATTAGCTACAATAGGTGTCACAAGCAATACGAATCTTTTATTAGAAAGAAAATTTAAAAATCATTCAAAGGATTTTCTGTGTGTAAAATTGCTTTTTTAATTGTCCTTAATTGTAACAATACATGACAACAAATAAAAGTCTTTCAAAAAAAAAATCATCCTCAATATCAACAGCTGTGTGGCAAGTATTATTTGCTTTTCAAGAATGATGGAATTTTCTTTGAAAGCATCACTTAAGAAAAATTAATTTTCCGCCAATTGTTTCATTTAGCACTTCCAAGAAATGAAAAATCTCACAAAATCGTATTAAAAATTCGCCCTATTTTATAGCCATTACATCTCTAGGGAGCATATTCAAGACTAAAACAGAAATTAAATCAAATTCCTCTTCATTTGTCAACCAAATTATGTTCAATGATTCTGATTCTAATGCTCCATTGATTCTTCATTTCTGTATATACATTAGAGGCCTAAGATACCTAAGTTTTTATCATGAAATCTCTCCATCATTGACATTATTTTAGAAGTAGTAAGATGAACAATTACTTTATTAGCCTTCAGACTTGTCTATCAGTATATTTCTGTTGAAAGTGGCCAATAATAATCATTGAAAAGATTGTCTGCTAAAGATTATTTTGATATTTCAAGCATATTCTTTTCTCTCTCTCTTACTCTCTCTTTCTTACTCTCTCGTCTATGAATGCTTTGTTTGCATGAGTTGTTTTGTTATCCACAAGTGTAAATATTTATGAAGGATGTAACACTAAGTAGTTATCCTTAAATGCAAGACTAACAATTTGTTTTTGTAACTTTCTTTTTAAAAACCTTTAACAACCTCTGGCGCTTAATCACTTATCATGCAATCTTCGATTGTTTTTCTTCAGCTTCAAATGATAACAAGTGTCTGGTAATTTTATTTTCCTTATAAAATATTTACACATTTTTGTGTTTCTTTCCGTAAAAGAATATTTACAGGACACCTAACTATTATTCAAGACCAAATTTGTTTCTAGGAATCTCAGATACCAGACACAGATATACTGTACTTTGTATCTGTTCTTTAATAGTTTCTGGCTGAAAATTTTCTAGTTGTTGTTGTTGCTCAATTACTTATCTCTGAGTACGTTTCCATATCAATGTGTCCCAATTTATGTCGGCATAGTCTCGTGTATCACTGTTGATCTCTTGACAGTTATGCGGGCTGTTGTCAACCACACTGTGTGAGTAGTTTATTATCCTTAAAGATACAGTCATAAAAGTAGATCCTCTAATAAATGGATTCCAACTTCTTTTGGCTTGAATTGAATGATGTGGACCCAAACGACATGTGGTTTCAATAGAACGAGGCTACTAGCCCAATAGCTCATGCCACATTGGATATTATGCACAAGCAAGATGAAGGCATGGTCATCTCACGTATAGATAATATAAATTGGCCAGCGTGATCGGGTGATATGACATTGTTAGACTTTTTGGTGGAATTTTCAGATATGTGTGCTACAAAGGTCCTCAAACCCAACATAAGCCACGCCATCAATGAAATTCAACCTTATTTACATGGAAGAATCATGGAAATTTGGACATTTCGAATGCTCTCCGCTCAGAAAGTGATTTTTTATTCCACACAAAATGGCATCAAGAAGTTTTTATTTTTATGCCAATAAATTGCTTGCAAGTGTTACCAATTCATCAAATCAAAATTCGTATATCCTGTCTTTTGTTTGCAGCACAGTAAAATCCATGTTGTTTTTAAGTATTCTAGCCTTGTGAATAGGAATTTCCCAGGACAGTACTTCAATACAAGTGTCACTTGAAAAATTATTACGAAAATATTCTTTTCAATGAACACTTCCTGTACATTATACAACAACATATAAATGTGTTCTATGCTGGCTTATTGTAAGAATTTCAAATTATTTTCAATTTCGTTATGCTGGCTTAAAATGAGCGTTCGGCTAATAAATGTGGAAGACAATAAAATTCTTAAGAAATTAAAAACTCTTGTTTTTCTTAAGGCCGGTAAAAAGGATATAAACCTCTGTACTGTATTTAGTGTTAAACATGCCGCAATAGTTATACGCTCTCGTAAGTCCTTTGGCTATTGTTTTATATTTCTTTCATATTTAAAGTCCATTCAAGTCATTTCCTGTTGATGCTGTTTCTAATGCCAGAATTGTTGAATTGCAATAAAATATCCTTCAGAATTTATTTAATTTTGTAATTTGCTAACAATGGCCTGCAATTCTTAAGAATTTTAATCCTGCTGCGGGTGATTCACTTCAACGCTTTTCAATCAGAATTTGTTCTCTTTTCATTCATATGTAGCAGAGAAGAATAAGAATTCAAACTATCTTTGAATATGTTGTTTAGTATTGAAATTGCTTAAGTCTAGTCATAAAACAATGCAAAATTTCTCCTGTTTTTTTGTCTATTGTTTTAGCGTAACGAATCTCTTGAATAGCCTTCTTCATTCATTCATTTGTTTCTCTTACAATACGTATTCAATTGTTGCACCCTACAACACAGCATAGGCCTACTTTGCATCTTCACAGTTCACTGGACAAACTTTTTCTAAAACAAATGGATTTTGAGGAAAAATGAAGCACCCCGACTTCGGCTATGCCGATATCTAATATGCCAAGTATGGGTATTGGCAGTCTAAATGGCTTCAGCAGAAATTCTAAATAGTTCCAGGACTAGAAGAAATGAATGACAATAGTGCTACAAGGAGTATGATTAGCCTCTCGTTTATTCTCTTATTTAATTCCAATGCTGCCTATTTCTGTTGTCCAAACGATATGCTGTATTGTAGGGCATCATGTTAACCATCTCGACGACCTTCTTTATTTCTTTCAAAAATTTGAATGAAATTCCTTTGCAATCCAATTCTATTTCATTCATTCAATTATTGTTTCTAACACACAGCATGCAGCATGAAACCCCTGTAGTTACTCTTGGCATACACTATGGATGCTCTTCTTTTTCTTTAGTTACTCACAAGTGTTTTATACTTCAACTAAAGTATCCTAAAGTACTCTTCAACTCTTATGTTCAAAAGATGTTTATGGTCTGCAACAAATTGTTTACAGGCAGCTGTGTCTTTAAAGCCATTCTAGAATTTGTCAAACTTTTATTGCCTGTTGCTATTGCTAATGTTTTAACGGAGGCATTCAAATTTTGCCACAATCTTCACAGATTCATAGAATGTTTAGTTCTAATGCCAGAGTCTTTCGTTTTAGTACAGTTTTCTTAAGAGTATTTCAATGACTTCTGCTTTCTTTGGCCCAGAGGGCTTTTGTTTTATCAGCATTGTTACCAGCAGCTCACCGATTTTCCCATTGTAAAACAATTTCTTGTTAATTTGTTTAAGCCATGGTTTAGAATTTCGAACATCTGCGCATGCAAAATTTTTAGTATTAACTAAGGCAGACTTTAAAAAAAATGCCTGATGCCTTAGATGACTAAGTTGAATGCCGCCAACTTTAAAATCATGTTAACTGGAACTGTACTTTTTTTATAGAGATCTCTGGATAAAGTTTAAAATGTTGTCAAATATTCCTTTTAAATAGGAAGCATTTAACAATACTAGAATAGAGGTACTTGAAGTTCACATTAGGCCACAAAGGCAAAAAAAAAAATTTAAAAAAAAGTTATCACATGAGAAATATCAGCACACATGTATAAACGTTAACCCTGGAATCTCTTTAAAGAGCTAGGTTATCTTAAAGATACAACTTAGAATAATATCTAGATTAAATGCATAGATTTAATTACAGCAGATGTAAATCTAAATGAGGAACATTGTTGGCTTTAGTATACTTGCTTTTCATAGTTTAAGCCATAGTTTAAGGGAATTATTTCCATTCCTTTAATATCTTTAAGCCAGCTTTGATTTGTATCCGAAGGCCCCTCTCCAAAGGAATCTTAAGCTATTGACCTTTTTTGGCTTTAGTTTGCTTAAATAAAATATTTGGTTTGAGCCTTGTAAGTACTATTCAGTGTCTTGCTTTTGAAATAGATTTAGATCATGTGCCTATGATAAAATTATTTCCTTGAAACCTTAGTATTAACCAGCAAATACTGAAGGTACGTAAGTGGCTAGTGTAAGCAAAAACATTTTCACATGTTAAATTTTAAATGGAATTTGAAAATTATGAATTCGTCACACTTTAAGCCACACTTTTCAAAAGATGCTTATCATTAGCGATTAATCTATAGGAGGAAAGAAAAAAGTAAAGCAGGCATAGGTACTCGCTACTGAAAACATTTTCTTAGAGTGCCAAGTATTTTTATCTTTCAAACAAGATCTTAATCCAGCATAAAAGTAAATCTTTTAAGAAAGGAAAACTTAAGAAATTCAAGAGCAAGGATTAAAGCAATAACATGACTGACAAGCAACCGCCCAAATTCGTATGCATTTTGCATAAGAAATCGTTCCTTCAAACCCAAGGACTATTCATATATTTTATTGTAGAATTTATTTGGAATGTTCTAAACACTGTGAGAAGAGTTTTGATGATCACATAGGAATACCATGGGAATGGACTTACGGTAATTGTTCCAGAAGACATTTTAAGTCAACCAGGAAAGATGTGGCGGACATTTGAACGATGCTATATTCCACACATAATGGCATCAATAGGTCTTTCAAAGGAATAAAAAATGTCAGTGGTAACTCATACACAATTTGTGTTTTTTAAATTTTAACGAAGGAAGCGCTTAATGGAAGATCCTTTATTATTGTAAACAGAATAAATTCTTTGCCTGATAACGATCTACACATGTATGGTTCCAGTGTGTACAACAGAGGTATTTGAATTACATTGTGTAGGGCTTTGATTGCAATCTAAATCCTTTATCTTGTGTACTTTATCTAAATGTGTGCTCAAATGCTAATGTATGTATGTCTCTGCCTTAGAAGAGGATATGAGTGCCTACATTCAAATACATTCAAATATATGAGAGTTTACAAACATTCTAATACATGTACCACCTACTTAACATGTCTCTTTTTAAGGATTTATTTTTGCTTAGATTTAGATCACACTACATAGATAAAAATGTTTTGCAGTTGCAAAGGTAACAATTATTATGATTGAAGATTTTTTTTATTTTGATAACGAAGTTATTTTTGTATTAGAAATTAAAAAAAAAACTCATCTCATGTGGCATAAATTTCTATTAAAAATACTAACAAAAGATCCTCAGGTTATATGGAATAAAAAAAAGTTTTCCTTTTGAAAAGAAATTTCAAAGATAAATAACTCAAGTAGTCAAACAAACAATTTTTAATCCCTAAAACCTACTTAAGTATTCAAACAATAGTATTCAAGACATGCAAAATCCTATGAGGGCGTATATAATTCTTATATGCTCACATGCAATATGAGCATACGTACACTGGATGTAGATCTGTAGAGTATTGAAAAGGATTTAGATTGCAATCAAGACAGTGGACTATGAATGTAAAAAATTTTAAAGCATATCGTATGTTTGCTTTAAAACACAAGCATTGTTGATGGAATTCTTTTCCAAATTGTTAGTTAAGTTCTGTAAATAAGATTTACATCTGCTGTGATTAAATCTTTGCATTGAATCTAGTCTATATTCTAAATTATATTATTAAGATAGCATAGTTCCTTTAAAACAACAGTGTGGCTAACCTCTATGCATGTGTGTAGATATTCTCCATATGATAGCTGCGGTCTAATTTCCAGGTTTTGTGGTCTAATGTGAACTTTTTTGTGTGATCTAATTGATCAATTATTCTATCAATTGCTCAAATCAAACAGAGAACAATTACTTGCCTTAATAAAAATGATTTTTAAAATTTCTTTTCTTTTTTGTTTTCTTTTCAAGATAAAATTGATTAGATTTCTTGGGAAAGACCATTTTGGGTTCAAAGTAATTGAAAATAATCTGCAAATGTGGAGGATAATTATTTGAAAATTTTAAAAACATAAGTAAGTGAATATAAAATTTATTTCAGGCCGTAAATGAAAGCCAGCTATTGTTTTTATTACATACATACATAATTGGCCATTACAACCCTTCAGTCAGGATTATGGCCTTGCTTCTCACACCACTCATGTTGTGAGCGTTAATTTTATGCGTGAGTGGCGGGACCTACAGTTTAACGTCGAACGACTAGATTACGGCGATTTGTTTTTATTATTTCATGAAAATAATGCACGAAGCTACGCCGTAAGAAATAGATTCGTGAGCTACAATTTTGTCATATTTTGACACAGCTTTTCAGCTGGTATCTCATCAAAAGCAGAATAGGAATTTGGGAAGATTTCTCCCCATATACAATAAACTTCACTTATCCCTATAAAAAATTGGGGGCTAATGGGAAAGTGAAGCGTTCAAAAGACACGTTCTTTTTCACACAGCCACTCCTTTCCAAATGTCAACCTCATCCACTGTCCTTCTAGGGCTTGGTGTCCCCTGTCACGCTGACGAGGCTCTGACGACCGACCATGGGCGGTATAACCTTAATACTTGCACTGCTAAGTCCCGGAAGGCGATGTTGGCAGCCCCAACACCAGGATAGGACGCTATAGCCTAATAAGCTGTACGTCTTAAAAAATTCTTATTACCGAAACCAATACAAGAAGGAAAAACGCCCTCCATAATATCCAATGTCCAACTCTGGTCAGATGCAAACCAGCAACCAATAGAGATGGAAATAAAAAGACGCAAGTGGGGTTGGCTTGGGCACACTTTTCGCAAGCCATTAGATGACATCACATGGAAAGACTTAGATTGGAACCCCCAGAGAAGCAGGCGCATAGGACGACCATCACACACCTGGAAGCGCTAAATCACAATCGAATTATCCAAACTACGTCTACAGTGGAACGAAGTCAAACACCGCGCCGACAATCGAGCTCATTGGAACCAACTTGTTGCGGCCCTATGCCCCCTAGAGGAGTAAGAGGAACATATTTATATATATCTCTATAAAACATAGTCTAGTAGGTATCTAAAACTCCATTAAGAATCTTCAGATATGTACACCAAAACCCTCTAGTTGACATTTATTAATCAAATATACTATTTAGAAAAGTATAAGGAACCATATATTCCCCTCGGGTGTGTCATTGTTTATCCAAAATAGCAGCATTTCTAGATTGGAACAAATATTAATTTTTAGAATGTCAGAGAGAACCCAATTGAGTATAGGAAATTATATTTTAGTTGGAGTAGAACAGAGAGAACTGATTGGAAAATTAATAATAATTTTTCTAAAGTATTTTTAATCCTTGCAAATCATTTGAAATCTTTTCGGTAACACAACGTACAATAGCTTTTTGCTATTTCCGTATTCATTAGAAAATTTATTTAAATTTTAAGCTGAAAGACAAATTTTTAGTGCAAAAAAAATCTCAAGCTAAACAATGAAGTCAAAATAAAGAGAAATATTTTCTTTAAAAAATTTAATTTCGAAACAAATTGAATGGTCTATGAATACATTATTAATTTATGATGTTATTTCAGTCATGGTTTCATTTGTTTATAAAACAATTGATTCATAAACTGTGGTAAAAACAAAAATCCATCAAAATGTGTTTATTAAGAAAATATGAAAAATATGATCAAAAATAACAAATTTTTTTTATAGAATTAAAGGCTATAAAAGTAACAGGAAAACGATATTAAACAGCATTGCAAACAGTTTGTTATTTTAGGCTGCCAAACAAAAAGGAAAAAATTTACAGAGAAAACAAAAATTATTTTCTAACACAATAGAGAAATATTTACCGCCACACACATATATGTAAGTACATAAGTGTACTGAGGCATACTTATATGGTTAAACATGTGTGTAGTCAGCCATAACGCCCCTACACAAGGGAAACCAACACGAAAACCATACTCTCCGCATACCTTTGGTTGACCAAAGAAACCCTCTTTTAAGAGATTTAATTTTTTTTTTCTTTCAATATCTCTACGGACAGCATCCACAGTAAGGATTTATGCTTCAATTATTGTGTATAATTTTGTATAAATTTCCTTGGAATTATTTTGTATCATCTCCTATTCCTATTTCTATTTTGTTGCATTGTCGATGCAACAATTTTCATTGTTAAGTGTATAAGTAACTCATTTTATGTGCATTGCTTTGCTCTTGATGTTATTTTAGGATAACAAAATCTATCCTTAAAATAACAACAGTCACTCACTTCTCTTTGTGTCATGTTTGTTTCTTGTTTTTTGGTCATACTTTACGGAAGTCGAATTTACGTTTGAGAGATAGAAAATTAAATTCATGATCACAATCTGTTGATAACAATGTTTTGCTAAAATTTTCTTTAATACTTTGGCATGAAAGAAAAGGAAAAATCCTAGAAAGATTATGCAGACGTATTGATGACTGTCATAGATTATTACATTTATTACATATTTAGAAAAATTGAGAAAATATTCGCATCATGGAAATATTATTTTTTGTCACCAAAATGAGCATTTAAATTTTAAGGCCAACCTTAAAAGCAGGCAACATTATTTGTACATTTAAATGCCTTCAACCCAATGAACATTTTCATTCAAAAATATCGTTAATGAAGATATAATTTCGCTTTAAAATCACCATTATTGAAGTGAATAGTAACCATACGATCTACTGTACTTACCTTAAATTTTTTTTTGGGTATCCACATAATGCCTCCTCCATGCCCATTGTCGTGCCAATTTCAGGATAGTGCTCAGCGTTAACAATGACTACTCCTTTCTTGACTCATCTGTATACGACAAAATACGTTATTTTTCAAAAAAGTATGCTGCTTCCAGATTAGTTTTTTTTTTCATTTTTTGTTGCTGTCAGCCAATGGTTTGTTGGGTTACCATTGGGAGCAATTGTGCACAGGACAGGTATTTGCTGTAAAGAGAATTTTGTGTATTGAGAAATAAATTATACTGCATATTTTAGGGGATGTAAGGGTAATAAGGCCATATGACTTAAGAATATAAGGACTAAATTATTGTTTACTTATTTGTCATTAAAAAAGAGTAAAGGAATTGAGCAATATCCTTAGAAGCTGGCTTCGGGTTAAATTATATTAAAAAAAGCACCGAAATTAGAATCCTTGGTTATTCTTTTAGCACGACATAGGAGCATAGTGAACTATCGGTACTATACTACTGATTATAAATACTATGCTACATAAGAGCTTCGCTATTTGTTTCCTTTTCTGTAACACATTTCAAAACAAATTCTTTCTTTATTACTTACAAATAATACAAGAATTCTTAAACGTATGTCCTAACACGCTGTAGTACTTTTGAACACAACTGTACCCCTGTTAGGGTTTAATTGTTACAAATTAATCATAAAAAAAATTGGAATTTTTACACTTGAAAAGGAAGTTGTCATAGACCCAACCAACCAGATAAACACAATTCTATGCAAAGTAATACTTAAGAATTGAAAAGAAATTGAAAATGAATCATGTACACCCGAACAATTGTAAGACGCATCATCAATCATGATTGGGTATTGAAAAGAATTTTTATCTTCTAAATCGAATAACAAAACAACACAAAAGGGGGAATAAAAAAAAGATAAAGAAAGAAATCAATCGAGAATATAAGACATTTTTTAGAATTCCTTTTAAACTCTGCTTTTAAACGTTTTTGTTGTTAAACATACAGACACAATAAAACAAAAATATTTACAAACAAACCAAGAACAGACAGGACAAAAGGATATAAAATACGAAGCAAAACAGCAGGATATATGAAGACGTATTGCCTTACAAACCCAATTTAGGGAATGTAAATTGCTTTCGACTGTTGGAAATTGATTGTAATTAAACAAACAAACTGAAATACTGAAATTACATTTAATTGTGAAATTGCCGAAGATTACATTACGAAATGAAAATATTGTGCCACAACAATAATGCAAAAAGTATTGAATTTGTGGCAGACACAACAGCAACATGTGTTTGAGTTTCGGTTGTCATATCAAATGGTAACCAAATACGATATTTTTGTATTGAGAACGACACAATTAAAGTTTTTCAATTACACTTAATTACAGGTAAAATAATAAAAGGTTTTGCAATTTAATTAGTTTTGTAAGATGAGAATACACTCCCCGAAATATTTATAAGACCAAACGTATTTCTCGAAAAACTTAAAATCTTTTAGACCAATTCGTACCATTTTTTGGTTAAATATAACTAACTATAATATAAATCTTTTTATGTAAAAAATATATTTTTTTCTTTGTTTAATAAAAGGATAGCACAAAATGAATTTCATTTTCAAACGAAAAAATTATAAGACCAAAATTAAATAATATTCACCTAAAGCTAAAATAACAATGATAAAAAACAACTACTGAGTAATTTTTGTATTTATCAGTAATTAGTGTGTCCACCGTGATTAATAATGACTTCCCGAAGTCGACGGGGCATAGAATTTATTAAATTTTCAATGCAATTTTGACCAATCCTACTCCATTCTCTTATGATGCCACTTTTTAAACATTTTACATCCTTATACTGAGTGTTATTATTGAAAACTTGGTCTGATAGTATTGCCCATAAATTTTTTATCGGATTTAGATCCGGACAACATGCCGGCCAATTCAAAACTGGTATGTTTCTGGAGGACAGAAATGATTTTGTTGCTTTTGATTTATGGATTGCGGCGTTATCCTGCTGAAATATCTAATTGTTGCCTAACGAATCATCCCCAAAATTAATTAAAACGTCATTTAATAATTCAATATACCTCTCGCTATTCATTTTAGTTGATATAAAACAAATAGGAGTCCTTCCCGTAGTCGAAATCCCAGCCCAAACCATTACGGTGCCTCCACCGAAATTTCGCGACATTCGTTGATTTTTTTTTTTACGTGAATCCATCCAATATTTTTGGGAACCATCTGGACCATCTAAATCAACTTTTTTTCATCAGGAAAAATAACTGATAACGTTGAAAAACTTCAACGAATGTCGCGAAATTTTCGGTGGAGGCACCGTAATGGTTTGGGCTGGGATTTCGACTATGGGAAGGACTCCTATTTATTTTATATCAACTAAAATGAATAGCGAGAAGTATATTGAATTATTAGATGACGTTTTAATTAATTTTGGGGATGATTCGTTAGGCAACAATTGGATATTTCAGCAGGATAACGCCGCAATCCATAAATCAAAAGCAACAAAATCATTTCTGTCCTCCAGAAACATACCAGTTTTGAATTGGCCGGCATGTAGTCCAGATCTAAATCCGATAAAAAATTTATGGGCAATACTATCGGACCAAGTTTTCAATAATAACACTCAGTATAAGGATGTAAATGCTTAAAAATTGCCATCATAAGAGAATGGAGTAGGATTGGTCAAAATTGCATTGAAAATTTAATAAATTCTATGCCCCGTCGACTTCGGGAAGTCATTATTAATCACGGTTGACACACTAATTACTAATAAATACAAAAATTACTCAGTAGTTGTTTTTTATGATTGTTATTTTAGCTTTAAGTGAATATTATTTAATTTTGGTCTTATAATTTTTTCGTTTGAAAATGAAATTCATTTTGTGCTATCCTTTTATTAAACAAAGAAAAAAATATTTTTTTTACATAAAAAGATTTATATTATAGTTAGTTATATTTAACCCAAAAATGGTACGAATTGGTCTAAAAGATTTTAAGTTTTTCGAGAAATACGTTTGGTCTTATAAATATTTCGGGGAGTGTATTATTTCAGTCTTATGTGTTGTAGAAGTTGTAACTCAATTCGTGACTCATGTACAGAATGCTTCAGTAGGTCTTTAGACTAATTAAACCTGTACAAAAGAGTTTATGAAAAGGAAGTATGAAATAATAATTACAACTCAGAATGTAGGCCCTCAAATGGCTTACTGTTACACTTTTTTGTCACGCCACATCTTAAACCGTCACTATTTCCTAGTCACCTAAGATTGAAGTATTTAAAAAGCAAATATTAGTCTACTTATTGCCCAGATACTGCCAGAAATGTGCAACAAGTGGGTCAAGTACAGATACACGGTTGTCGCCATTCATGGTCTCAGTTAATGGCATCAGAGGATAACAATTTCTAACAAAAATCCTCATGAAAGCAGAAATAAAATCCCACACACAATACATTGCAAGCAGAAATCGATCTACTTACAAAACAGAGAACAATATGAGAAATCTTTTGATGTCATGCCATTGGTATACCATAATACCACACCACACTGTGGATTGCTTGCATTTACTGAATTGCAAATCAAACGAAAATTGAATTGTAATTCCGTGAGAAAACGTCATCTTAAATATTTTGTGTAAATCTTACAAAATAATTACACAACTATAATGCCCTGTCAAACGATGAGTGAAATGTTTTCCTCGTTGAAAAGGATCAATTTATCTTGAAGCAGGAAATAAAAGCCTTTTTTTAAAATCTTTACAGATCGTATAGAAAATGAGATGCTTGGCTGGTTAAATACAATGAAATGAACAAATTGGCACAAAAACATATTTTAGAAGGAGTTTAGTTGGATAGACTACATGAGGCCTATTGTGATACAACAGTTTTCCATTTTCCCCTAGTCCCAAAACCATTCGTAGCTTCCAGGGAAGCGTTTCAGTATACTAATGTCCATGTCTTTAGTGCTATTGAACGGGAGTCTACCAAGATGGGTATGGCAGTAAATGAGGGCAAAACAAAGTATATGTTATCGACAAGTAGAGACATGCGGCGTATTGATTCTCAGATTACGGCCGATAACTATACTTTTGGAACAGTCAAGGAATTTATTTATCTTGGCTCCGCCGTTACCACCAAAAATGATGTCAGTCTGGAGATCAAGCGTAGAATCACTCTTGCCAACAGGTGCTACTATGGTCTCAATAGGCAGTTGAGTAGCAGAGACCTCTCTCGTGCGACAAAACTAACACACTACAAGACACTCATCCTACCCGTGCTTCTTTATGGCGCTGAGGCATAGACCCTATTAAGTACTGATGCAGCGGCCTTGAGAGTGTTCGAGAGAAAAGTCCTACGTAAAATCTTCGGTCCAGTGCGTGTTGGCGATGATTTCTGTATCCGATTCAACAGTGAGCTGTATGAGCTCCTCAACGATATTGTCGTTGTACAGCGTATTAACATCCAGCGGCTGCGCTGGCTCGGCCATGTCGTTCGAATGGATGAGGATGCTCCCGCGAGACGAGTATTTGATGCGGGAATCTGCGGAAGTCGGCGAAGAGGACGACCTTGTATCCGTTGGAAGGACCAAATCGAGGAAGCCCTGTCATCGATTGGTGTGACCAACTGGCGTAGGCGCGCAAGAAGCAGAGGCGCCTGGAAGGATGTGTTGCTGCAGGCCGAAATCCGTTAAACGGGTTGTTAAGGCCAATTAAGTAAGTAAGTAAAGTCCATGTCTAACACATGATTTAAATAATCTATGTAGTGTTGACCAAGATGCCTTTTTATTCATCCGATATAGAGCTGAGTGCATGAACAGCCTCCTTCTCTTTCTCAGCTCTTTTACAGCTTCTACGGAAATCGTTTTCCAAGTGTCCTAGACCAATGCATCCCGGACGACGAAGCAATGACTCCAACAAACATACTGAGCGAGCTTCTTTGGCATTCAAATAGACTTTTCCAGTTCCCTCTATCCAGTTTTGCCTGGATTTTCCTCGCTTTTCTGCCATACTGGGCACCTGTAGGATAAAGTGGCCTGACCATTGCTCTGTAGATTCAGTATAGTTTTTGAACTTATTTCTAAAAATTATAGAAGCTTCTGAATAACTCCACTTTACAAAAATGGCCTTGAATGCCAAATTCCATTTCCCCTAATGCACAATGCAAAAGTGTCGTGATAAAACGTTCGTTGACCTGTTTGTTAAATATTTATATTAACAAATATTTATTTGTTTAAATAATGTCACGTTTTCTGTTTCACAATCCATAAACATTTCTTATCAACAACAAATGACATACAAAATAAATAATTTCATGTAAACAAAGCCTGCTAGGAATTTATCTGGCATTACAGTGAAAACAAAATTAAAATGTTTTTCGTAAAAACTGTTACTAAAAAAGATATAAAATCTATACAAAATATAAAACAAAACATACAACAGCCTTAAGTAATAATAGAGGCCACATATCTTTGGCCAATATTGAGGCCTCTTTATAATAAAAAAACTTCATTGTCATTGCATTTGTAGCATAGAAACGTTTTCCAAGGAAATTAAAACAAATTCTTTTCTTCAACATTAACTTCTTACTACTGTGTCTACTGTTGTGTGCTGTTGCCCTCTTTAGAAATTAAAGAGATTAAGACCAACAATACCTTTAAGGTATACTTTACGGTATACTTTGTAGGCCATTACTTTAAGAAATAATTTTCGAAAACCTTACGAACGACAATGCTTCTAAGGCCGTATTTGATCATATCCTTTTTGTGTTTCACTTTTTTTGTTCTTTTTGTAACACAGTTTTTTTCACAACATCTTCAGTAGAAAGTATTGAATTGCCAGTCACTGTTTCCTTAAAGATACAGGCCTTTAGGCATTTTCTGTAGTTTAAAAGGCTTTGTTTTCAATTGATATAGTTTGCCAGAAATCTGTAAACGAGCAAAATAATTAGTTTGTATATCAGGATAGGCTAATTGCCAAGTGTTTTACTTTAAAATGTTTTGTAAAAATAACACAGTGGGACAAAAAAGTGAAAAATACACAAAAATAAATAGAATATTACACATAATAAATATGAATTGTCGGAGTAAAATTAAGAACAAGACGAAGGAAAATGTTTGGATCTTATAGCCATGGTATCAAGGATTCCAAAAAAAAAAATTTTCGTTACGGTCGGGTAACTTTTGGGACCATAGTACTCTTTATAAATCGAGCAAAATTCGATCGAATTTAAAAAGATGCGATTTTCCGATCGGCTGGGCTGGGCAGCTATTGAACCAAGGATTCCAAAACAGTTTGGCCAATAGTCGGGCATTACTTAGAACCGGGGATATAGACACTGAAGATAATGTCTTTATCACTGACCAAAAAATGCAAGTCATCGACCAAAAAAATGCAAGTCATTAACACAAAAAATGCAAGTCATTGATACGAAAAATGCAAGTCATCGACCAAAAAATATAAGTCATCGTTCAAAAAAATGCTAGTCATCGATCAAAAACTGCAAGTCATCTACCATAAAAATGCAAGTCATTAACCAAAAAAATGCAAGTCATCGATTAAAAAAGTGGAAGTCATTAACCAAAAAAAATGCAAGTCATCGACTCAAAAAGTGCAAGCCATCAACCAAAAAAATGCAAGTCATCAACCAAAAAAAACTCATCGACCATAAAAATGAAACTTACGAAAAATACATTTTGTTTACTTTATATATATACATATATGAGCATATGAACTCAATGAGAATTATTAAAATTTTAACCATTTAACCAAAATAGCATATTTATCTGTATTTACTAGTTTACAATTACATAACTTCGCTGCATATATCTCCGGTCCCAAGTAAAGTTCGATGGTAAGGAAAATTTTTTGAGCTATGGCTATCCAGCCCACTAGGTCCATTACTTCTGCCAGGTCCATTTTTTATCCGATTTTGACCGATTTATAAAGAGTACTTTGTTTTTGCTAATTTGCGGTTATATCTCCGGTCTCAGAAGTTACTCGACCGCAACGAAAACTGTTTTGGAATCATTGATCCTATAACTATCCAACCACTAGGTCCAAGAACCACACCTCTTGAAATTTTATCGAATTTTGCCCGATTTATGGAAAGTATTTTTCTTTTAACTACGGGCACTTTTGTTGATCTCATTAGAGACAGAGTGCACACTGCTTTCGGTAGAATTGACGATTGAGGATCTAGTAGTAGAAGAGATTGAAAGACCTGCTAAGCTAAGCTGAATGATATTCATCGATCTCCATATAAGAGAAGTGAAAAACGACATCAAAATCACTGCATTTTTAAAAATCAGCAAATCATGACTAGTAGAATCAATCCTGCGAAAACCTGACACTAGTCTGTCTAACTTTTCGTGTTCAAGAAAAACTAGGAGGAACAGATATTGGGTGTTATCTTTCAGGGATATCGGCGTTATTTCTTTCAGGAATTGTTGTTTCTAAAGTCATTCGTAGTGTAGGGTATGTAACAAAATTGTACAAGTATGATCTGTTGTCAAGATTGACGAGAACCAAACTGGGTTTTAAGCATTTTTAGAGGATCAGTGTGCACTAATATTGCATGCAGTATGGGAATCCAAATTAAATTGTCTTATATCCGTGGTTTACAAAATTATTTTCTAAAATGGTTTTTGCTGTTAACTTTGCTGTTTATTTTAAAAGTTTCATGTGAATTTTTTTCACCTTAATATTCCATAATATTTTAAAGCCTTAATAGTAATAATAATATTCTCTGGCGGCTTCTTCAGCATGCAATACGTCCAGTATATATTCAACGCTTGGATCTACATATTCAGCAACACAACCATTCTTTGTTAGCAATACAACACATGCCAGAAAGGCACAAATAAGAAAAGGAACTGCAAAGTTAAAACAAAATCATGGGAAGCCTTTAGAGGTTCGGTTTGATATAAAAAATTTTAAAAAACTTACACTTTTTGAACATTTTGAATGTAAAAACTCGGTGATAATATCGAGAGAAGAGAACGCAATACTTAAAGGACACTTGCGGTTTAGGCGATAACTGAATTTCGAATTGTTTTAATAGAACCGCTCGATGGTTATTTATACTCTAAACGATATACTATTCAAAGCTGGAAATACCTTGTGTGGTTGTTAATCAATGAAATTAAATTAAAATTATTAGACGTGAAATAGAAAATCGTGCTGTACATGAGTGTGTTTAGTTACACTTCGACTATAAAAAAATAGACAAAGAAAGTAATCGACAAATCAATCGTTATAGCACGTTCACATATAAGAAGGTTATGGTTATCTAAAATTAACCTTGGAGATAACCTTGTGGCGTTCACATATGACAAATATAACCTAAACATATGCGAGAATGACAGAAATTGACAGCTGTATGCATGTGTAATGTATTGTATGTATGTATCTTTGTATATATCTTCTCCATAGTAAATGTTTTTTTTTCTATTGCTGTCAAATTTTAGTCAATATACTATTCACAATAGATATAAAGCGTTGCATTTTTGAGTATTTTATTGAATACTTTTCAATGCAACAATGCGTATTTTACTAGGTTATGAGGTAACCTACAGCTGAACTTGGTTATCTTTTCTTACAAATTGTATGGCTAACCTCATACATTTGTGGCTTGGTTACGAGATAACCTCGATAACCACGATAACCTAGCTAACCTGCTTATATGTGAACATGGTATTAAGCAAAAATTTAAAGAATTTTGAAAATACTTTTTATGGCAAATATAACTTTGAAGGAGTATCACACCAAATCTTTTTAACTTTCCCTTGCTTCCGTTCCACTGTATTTTGCTTTTGTAAATTGCTTTTATAGCAAAAATGGTTTACAATTAGCTCTTCTATTGTGGGTATCAGATCAAATTGAAAAAAGAATTTGGAAAAACTCAAAAACAAATCCCATTTCCCTAGAAATTAAATTGAAAGGCCTTAACATTTCAACGCATTCTACCAATTTTACTGCCAACAAAACAACAGCAAAATACAAAGCATGACAGCAATTTTGTTTTCTGTATGCCATAATAAGCCAGTGGCCAGTGACAATGTGAGAGACAATATGACGTCTCATTTACTATCAAATATTCAGAGAATTATCAATTTATTGTTTATGTACAGAGATATGTATTGGATCTAAAGACATAAGACTTGAAACAAAACCTTTGGCAGTTTATAAATGGCTGTGTTAGCCTTAAGGCTACCAGTTAACAAAAGGTATTGTTGGCAAAACTATAGAAAATATTTGAAATCATGTTTACAAATGTTTTTGGCAAAACATTTTCTTTACAAATTGCCAACAATAAATCGGGATTTTTGAAAACAAAACAAAACAAAAATGCTCAGATTTAGAAAAAAATTGATCTGAATTGAAAGACAAAAGAGGAAAAAACTACTAAATAATCGTGTCATACCTATTTTTTAATTAACAAAAAGTGTCATACTTAGCTAAACTACAGTGTCACTCACATCTATAGCTACATATGTATGTACGTGTACTACAAAGAGTGTTTAAAGACTATCATTGGGAAATCTGCTCATGTCATTGAATTCATTTTAATTTTGATTTTTCTGGTATTAAAAGAATTAATTGTTTTTTTTTTCTTTTCATAAATGATTTTACGATTATAGTTGACATTTTCATTTTTTTTGTGTTTTGGTACTTTTTTCCATTCCTAAAAGGTGGCTTTAGTTCTGTCACATACATATATTTGCCTTAATTGTGTTGTTCAGTGCAACTAATCAATTTGAGATTATTTTTTCCAGGTCCTTTGAGTATTAGACTAGGATTTTATAGGCAAAAATAGTTTGTAGGTGGCTATGTAAACATTTGTAAGCAGTTGTAAATAAGAATCTAAACAATGAAGGTCTAATATAATAAGGAATGAAAGTAATGATATAAATTTAATGCAGGAAATGACTTCAACTGTTAAAAATTTAATATCTTGATAGTCATAGCTGATGAGCTTATGTCCTTATTAGTATAAAAACCCCTTAAGAAGCTAAAACAATGACTTTTACGTTTAGTTCTAAGAGAATATATCAACTAGGTACCACATTATCGAAGGCATGTTGTAAGTTTATGGACACATCGATTAGAACAGTCTTAAGCGAGCCATACATTGAACTGGTTAACTCTGGATAAGAGTAAACTGAGCAGAATAATTGCATTGCGAATGTGCGATTATGTGGACTGTGCGATAAGTACCAGTAAATATGAGATAGTGGATAGGATATCGAAGAAATTATTTGAACGGTTTAGGAGATAATGTTGGCATCAGTGAGCTATGTATATAAAAACTTTAGTGTACTACAGCCCTTTATAGTTCTATTATGCAAGCAGATGGTGATAAATTTAGTTCAACTGCAAACCTTTAGTCGGAATAAAATACCAACATAATATATAGAATAAGAGCTCGCCTATAGCTATACCTCGAACAACAAAGTCTCCAAACTAAAAAGGAATCTCATCCAAAACCTTTTTATTATTATGTTTCCTACTAAATTTGTTAACAATTCCTTTAAGAAATAATTATTATTTGTTTTTAAAGATGCTCTTTCGAAACATACACACCCACTAGCAACAAAAAAGACCAGAAATTATAATCAAATCATGTTTTATTAGAGTAATTTCCTTTCCAATGAACTATTTTAATAATGTAAAGAATTATTTTAAAAATAAGGTGTAGGCTAAACTCTAACGCCTAAGGCTTAATAGTGTTAACAATTTACACCATGACTTTGGGGTTTTAAAAATCAGAAAAATTTACGTAGAACTTATAGGAAAACATCATCAATTTCTTTCGACTTTTTTTTTTTTTTTTTTTAATGTTAAAATCAACGCCTCTAAAAATGTTAGAGGCTCTAACAAGAAATATTGAACAAACATAAATCCTTAAAACAAAAGATTAGAAAATACGAATGATATAAAGGGGGAGAAAAATTGAAAAAAATTGCTTGTTTGTTAAGCACACGTGTTTTCAAACATCAAATGCCGCCTTGTAGAACATGAAATTCTTACAAAAAAAAAAAGGAACATTTTCTTCATACCCCCTACGGCTAAACAGTTTTTCATCTCTTGTTTTTTTCGTTTTAGATTCGAGTTTTCTTTTTTCTACAGATAAAAATCTTTTTATTGTTCAACGTACACACAAAAATGGAAAAGTCTATGGTCTTTAGATTTTTTCTTCTTATTTTGTTAGTTTTTGGTTTCATTGGTGTAACCAAAAAATGGTTACCCAGTTTAGGGTTTTTAAAGAAATCATCAAGGATTAGGAAAAAAATGCTTCAGAATTTAGGGGTGGCTTTTTATTTTGTTTTTGGTGCATTGTGTTTGAATTTACTTTTTAAATAAAACTTAGACCAGGCAGAGCATGATAGTTTCTGTTAATAATTTAACAAATTTATTATCAATAAAAAAATTTATTAAATTTAAATTCTTGTTATCACTTCTTCCTTTAATTGTTTGAATCCTTTCTAAATAAAATCTATTGGAACTAAGTCCTGCCATGTGCAGCCCTTTCGCTGACCAACTTCTTCCACTTCCCTGGTTTTGGTGGAACTTGGTCAGTAGAAGGACTGCGTTCACTCGTGGCATCACAACAGGCCGCTATGCGTGCTCAAGTGAGCTTTGTAATATCAGAGCTACCACTCCAACCTAACCTAACCTAAGTCGTGTCATGATCAGAAGAATATAAATTAATTCTCTCTCTCGTCTAATAAGCCAACATACTACTTACTAGACTACAAAGACTTCTAGAAATTAAAAGAAATTACAAGAGAACCAATACTACATTACATACATTACGGAAAAAGTGTTCTACTCTACGTATTTATATGAAGTCACCGTGGTCTAGTAGGTAGTGTGTTGGCTTATTAGACGAAAGGCCCAAGTTCAAATCCCAGGTCAGACATCAAAACAAAAATGTGAAAATATTTCTTCAGCGACTTCCTCTCAGCAGATTTCTGGCAAAAATTCTGAGAGTAAAAATTGCCATGAAAAGATTCTCAAAAATCTGTCGTTCGGAGTCGACTTTAAACTGTAGGTCCCGCTACTCATGTATAAAATTGGCATGCACTACACGAGTGGTGTGAGAAGCTAGGACATTGTACAGTGGGTCAATTCGACCTCCGGGTACTGTACTTATTACAGTTAACAAGTACACGTCCTCTAACCTAACCTAACCTACGTAGTTATATTAAAATGAATTTTTTTTAGGAGGAGGCTTATTATTACCAAATATACTGTGTGCCTTAATTTTATATATGAGTGGCAGGACCTATGTACAGTTTAAAGTGAACTGCGAACGACAGATCTTTGAGAAACTTTTCATGGCAATTTTATTTACTCTCATAGTTTTTAACAGAAATCTGCTGAGAGGACTACGGAGACAACAAAAAAAATTACTTCTGTTACACAAGTCCATAAACAGCCTTATCTTATGTTGCAGCAAAAATTCAAAGACTTGAACTTTAAAAGACAAATTCTTTTATTTTAATTTTGTAACAGATTTCCTTATTAAACTGTATTAAACACCGTTTAATTTTCTTTATTTTAAATGAATTGCATACAAAAAAATCTAATTTTTATTAATTACTTTGGATATCTTTGCAGTAAAGTAAACACGCCATATGTTTCCAATCATGTTGAAAGTACCATAACAAGCACACAACACAAGCATGTTAAATACCATAAATAATACGAAACATATGAACAACATGTACGAGTGAGTAGTATATGGTGTTGCAAGTGGCATACATGACACTCATGTTTATGCCACTTGATAAATAATTTTGAAGGCGATTTTTTTTTTAGAATAACCACCCATATTTACCACTCATTTATGCATGAATTAAAACTCATTAAATTCCATGTCAATACAGCTTAACAACAGACAACGCTGTTTGAAACTGTAAATATCTTTTGGTTTGGTTTTCTAGGGGTGGTACAAGATCCAATTACCCACAGCCTAAAACAATGACAAATACATCAGCTCACTTGTTTGGTGTACTATATTCAAGTGGCCCTTGGGGCCCATATGAAGGAAGAGGGAGAAGCTGAAAATTAAATGTTGCTTTTTGTAGATGTAACTGTCAATTGAAGATGGATTCGTTGTTGATAAATATTAAGAAGCGTTAAATCGAACAGATGAATCCGGTGTAGGTATCACTGAGTTCATAATTACAAAAGATTAGTTTCAGACTAACAGTTGACTTCAGTAATTTTCAAGAACAAGTCTACGCAATTTCCAAAGCTGTGAATTGACTAAGGTATTACCGAGCATACGGTGGAAGTCTTCAGGTCACTACATCTTTATTACAATAAGCCAGAAATAATTGTTATCTTAAAGTGCAACAGAATTTTTTTAAACAAATCAACACCATATGTATGATTAACCCCCCACATCTCTAAGTCTTTGGACTAAAAAGATATCGATTCATTTATTAAAATCAAAAAGAAAAGAAAGATTAAATATTTGTTAGTTTAAGCATCAGTGAAAGAAATATTCATGAGTAGAGATACATAACGATACTTGAAGCATAAAATTCAGCACCCGTTTATGATGACACTTCACTCTTTGAAAGAAAAAAAAGGAATAAAAAAATTCGAATTGAAAATAAATGTTTATTTAAGGCAGCTGCTGATAAGGATCATCATCATCGTACTCGGAAGATAAATGAAAACTCTCTCTTTCCAATTTAAAACTTTAAACATCATCTCGTTTTATCATCTATAGAGTGATAAAATGTAAAGAAAACAACACCGAGAATATCAAATTACCCCCTACTTTACTCATATGACGAGAGGTCTTTGTACCCGATATTTAAACTATACACACACTTGATGGTTTGTTGGGTTTTGTAGCAGAAGACAAGTGCTTGGAAAAGGGTGGTTATGTTCACGTTTTTCTTTCGTTTTCTTTTAAAGAAAGACTTGTAATATGATATACACATATGAAAAGTAAAGGAATTATGAAAATTATAAATTGTTATTGACGTACATATGAAAATGTCTCTCAAAAAAATATTTTAAATGCCATTTAAAAACATTTTTTATGGATCTTAAAAAGATTTTGCTTTCTTTCAAGTTACGCCCAGAATTTTTTTCTTTTCTTTTCTTTCTTATTAATGATCGTGATATTAACTGACAATAGCATTCCACACTTAAAATTTCAATTACATTTACTCATATGGTTTTAGAATTATCACTTTCTAATCCAGTCAGGCATTAAAGACAAGCGATCATATTATTGTCAAATATGTTTAAGGATTTCAAACGTATCCTTTCTTGCTTAGGATTTCCAAACTCTTGAAACAATTTTAATGAATTTGAAACAAATTTTCTAGAATTTTTGTAATTTGAAAATTAATTTTTAATTATCGTGTATGTTAGTTTCATATTCGTGTAATTCGTAGAAAATTTAATTTCGAAAATGGAAAGAAATTTATTGTCAAGGATATGATGTAAAAGAATTTGAATACAATACCACAATTTTCACACTCATTTTTAAAAGTTGGCATTTTCAAATTACGCCACACAACATGTGATTATTTTAAAAACAGGGTTTCTTAAAAAAAATACATCTAAGATGTCCTAAAAGCAGCAACAAGCCTCTACAAAAGTACACCATCATAGATTGCTTTGCTTAGGCTGAGACTTCCAGTTGATTGCCTTCCGGGTTACATCAGACAGAGGTCAGTACAGAATCTAATCGACTTATTTTCACCTTTGTCTTCGAATGGCTATCATAATTAGGGCCTTCTCGATTTGTGTCTTTAGCTAACTATTGCTAAGTGTACTGAACCAGAACATTCACTGCTTAGGTATCTGGCGTTGGTTAAAAATGTTCTATTTAGAGCTTGCAAACTATGCCAAGAGCCCTACATTATTTGTATTCGAAAGTAGGCTGTTGTAGCCGCCGTTGTCTAGTAGGTAGTGTTTTCGCTTATTAGACGTAAAGGCCGGGTTCGAGCCCCAGGCCAGACATCAAAACGAAATATAAAAAAAAATAGAGAGTAAATAAACCTGCCATGAAAAAGTTTCTCAAAATCTGCCGTTTGGAGTCGACGTTAAACTGTAGGTCCCGCCACTCATGTATAAAATTAAGGCACACAATATAAGTAGTGAGAGAAGCTAGGCCGTAATCCTGACTGAAGGGTTGTAATGGCCAATTATGTATGTATGAAAGTAGGCTGCTAATGTGATTGTCAAAGTTCTTTGTAAAGCCATCGTTTGTTGCAATAAAGACTACCCGGTAGCATAAAAACCTGCTGTTGTAAAAAACTATAAAAACGCCTAAAACTGCTAAGTGGTTCTTTATTCGAAATGCTGCACCTTATGAATTGCGTCCAATAAAACGAGTGTTCTTTGGTTGAACTAAACGAGACTAAGAAAAATTGTCTCCAAAAACCACTTCAATTTCAAGATTGTTATCCGTGATTAGTCTAATGCGCATAATGATTTATTGTTTCCTTTCAATTACATGTTAAGTGCATTATAAATGGCATTTTCTTGTTTTAAATTTATACGTTAATGCATACTCACAGTGATAGGCCATAGAAGAAACGCTCATTTATTGGTGAAGCTAAACGCAACTACAAAACCGATAATTCAAACCTGACCCCTTTTCGAGTATTACGTGGTGTTTATGTTTACCTACTGTGTGGGTTATGGACAAGATTATAAAAAAATTTGAAGAAACTGGAAGCTTTACAGATGTAGTCAGACCTGCGTATTATCATAAAGTATACACTCTCGAAAATAGCTCTTCTTTTAAAGAAAGTATGACGTATTATTCACATTTGTCGATTCTACGGCACTCTTAGCAGTTGAGGCCATCATACCACCCATTATAGCATTTTTTGCTTTTGGACTTAAGCATCAAACTATATAAAGTACAACCCAAGAAAAATTTAAACCGATTGACTGTTTACAGGATTTAAAATATGAGTTTTCGAACAAAATTATTATTATTTCCCACTAAGTGGCTCCTACAACAATCAGACTTGGTCACGAACTCTTAGAATTTTTGAAAAAACAGGCAAACAGGCAAACAATTTACCCGTAATTTACTTCAAAAATTTCTTTTTAAATCACTTTCAAAGAAATATCACCGCTTGGTGACATATTTCACACATTTTCTTCTTTTTTCCCTTCAAATCTTAGCGCCCCTGGCGTTAGTTGATGACATTTTCCAAGAATTTCGTATAACTTTGTTCTGTAAGTCACCTGTTTCGTTATTGTTTACGAGTATTTAAAAGAAGAAAGTCGGTGTCACTTGTCACACTCTTTTACAAAAGAAAGCGGCACAGCAAAGGTGTCATATGAAAATCATAACAACTGCAGCATGTTTTATATTAGAAAATAAAGAAAAAACCGGACAAAAAATAAAACAAAAGACTTAAGACACATACTCGTACATGTACATAAAGCACATAAAGCCGTTATGTTAGTTGATTTTATTACACAAAACGATGGCGCCAATAACCTGTGGTGTTCATTAGAAAAACACAAACGTTTTCATGTTTATTAAGGAGTTTGGGCGTTAGAAAGATTACAATTTTTTTTCGTTATTTTTTTGGTAAAAGTTTGACCGTCATATGAGATTAATCATGAAACCCTTTTGATCAAATTTGCTGCAGAGGAAAGAGCATTAAAATCTTACTGAGCTTTACTAATTTTTAGGTAAAATTTTTATCAAGTAGCAGGCATTTGTAAGCCAATGGTGAAGGTGGCTTAGAGCTACATACATAACATAATTGCTTATTCAGTCAGGCTTACGACCTTGTTTCTCATGTCACTTCTGTTGTGTGCTTTAATTTTATACATGAGTGGCGGGACCTACAGTTTAAAGTCGACTCCGAATGACATATTTTTGAGAAACTTTTCACGGCAATTTTATTGCTCTCAGAGTTTTTGGCAGAAGTCTGCTGAGAGGAAGTCGCCGAAGAAATATTTTTTCATTCTAATGTCAGACCTGGGGTTTGAACCGTGGCCTTATGTCTAATAAACCAACACACTACCTCCTCCAAAGCCAAAATAGTATAAAATTTACAACCTTTAAAGAACAATTCTCCTTCTTTAGAAGTCTTAGACATTTATTTTACAAGCCTTCAAGCACTCAAGAGCACCGATGCTTCTCCAGACTACTTAAAAATGTTCCTTCACCTTCATAAGGAGGTATGTTTTTACATTAGTATGAATAGAGGATAATTGAAAACTGAACATGACAAATTGTGAACACAGACTTTAAACTGCATTTTCTTTAAGAATGTGCATTTAGGAATCCAAATACATTTACATATTTTCTTAAAAGGCTTTTCCTGAACATATCCTACTTGAAATAAAAATTCATCCTCCAAAATAAAAACCAAGCAATTAGTGTCTCCATTAACCACTTAACATTGAGATTATTATCAATGATTTGTCTGCCCAACAGAATAATCAATAAATTCATTAGGCGTGTAGCCTAAGCAATGTTATCTTGTATAACGTAGTCTTAATGTTGTTTTCTTGTTAAGCACTTAAAATATCCTTTTCTAGACCGATAGTATCCTTCAAGTAATCATTTTCTAATTGCCATTTCAAATTGTTATTTTTATTTTAAATATTCCACCACTGACGCCTTTTTTTTTCCTTTTAAAGCAGGAAGTTGTGATAAGGAAGTCATTTTTTTACACATAAACAAAGGTCCTTTTAAGAGTTGGAGCGTTAGACGTTGTGAATGTCAAGCAATTGAACTTGATTTTGTTGCGTAAAGGATTTGCTTTTAAAGGAAGTGCAATTAATGTGTTTATAATTGAGATAATGTTCTCAGGTATTTAATTTAAAAACACCGAAAGGATTTCCTTTTATTAGGACGTAAAAGGTGTTTTTTTCTAAATGCTTATGAGAAATTTTTCTTTTTAAATTTTTTTGTTTTTCATAAATTCGAATACGGTGTTAATAAAGACTGTTCGCATCAAATAATGATCCAAATGACGAGTGTATCAAAATATGTATTGAGGTCACTAGAATTGTTACCGGAGGTAATCTAAATCTTCAAGCAGCATCGCCTGCTATTTTTGAAATATGAAATTTAAAAAAAAAAATTTATTATTTTTATCATAACAACAACATACATTAATTACAGCAAATTGTTATCCTTTTTCTTGCCTTCTAATAAAATTTTATCGCTCATTTCGAAATCCTTATGTTGTGCTACACATCTAAACTACTTCCTTATCGTTTCAATGTCTAGTAACGATAACGTTTTCCTTTTGATATTACCGCTTACACAGGCTATTAAGTGGTCACATCAAAGGATTCAAAAAGGATTCATTTGATATAATTTTTGTGTAAAGGATACACTAAGTGTAGCACAATTTAAAGTAACGTTATCGATTTATGTTCAAATGTTGAAACGCCTTTCAAAAGGAATCCTTTTTTCTTCTAAAATTAATAATAGACATTCGTTAAGCCTTTTAGTGGCAAAACGTGGAGATACCGACAGTCTTAATGGGATTCTTATTAAGATAATTTGTATGTTTGGCGGAAAAGTGAAATTAATTTAGAAAGTATTCATTCGTCATGCTGTATGAAATCAAGAGCAGGTGCTTATTTCTATAATTTGTTAAGGACTTTAAGTGATCTATTTCGATGTACAGTATGAATGGATAATGAGAATGAAATTGGTAAAGTTAATAAGAGAATATCCAAAGAATAGATAAAAATAAAGTTATTTTTACAAACAGGCATGGAGGACTTCAAATTGACATGGGGTAAAGGAGAATACGGATTCTCAGACTCATTTCTTTAGGGCTCCTTATTAGCTGTAAGTCACAGCACAGCCATCGGTTAGATTTAGCAGGAGTTATGGCCAGAGTTATTGAAAATTTGTCACCAGAGAAGCCTTGACAGAAATTGAGTGACGTTATATTGCACACATAATTTCCATGAAATCTCACATATACTTTGGGTTAAATTTCAACATAGTAGTGAAAGACCCGTGGAAGTCGCCGTAGTCTAGTAGGTAGTGTGTTGGCTTATTAGACGTAAAGCCCGGGTCAGACATCAAAACGAAATATGAAAAAAAATATTGCTTCGGTGAGTTCCTCTCAGCAGATTTCTTGCAAAAACTCTAAGAGTAAATAAACCTGCAATGAAAAAGTTTCTCAAAAATCTGTCGTTCGGAGTCAACGTTAAACTATAGGTCCCGCCATTCAAGTATAAAATTAAGGCACACAACATCAGCGGTGTGAGAAGCTAGGCCGTAATCCTGACTGAAGGGTTGTAATGGCCAATTATGTATGTATGTATGGATGTAATGAAAGACCCGATCTATTGGAAAGCCGTTGCTGATCGTATGCTGCTTGTAGGAAACATTTTTTTAAATACTTCAGCAGCTGCAAGCGCTTCTAGCATTATTTCTAAAGTCTAAGTTACTTAGCATGCAGGGATTTTAGGCAAACATTTTTAATTTTGCATAGACTGTGCACCTTGCTGTATTAAAAGAAATAATAAAACAAAAGACAAATAATTCTTCGTCATAAATTATGTGTCAAAAACAAAATAAATTCTTCCAAAAAAAATTTTTTTAAATATTTGAAATGTTCAACACCATACCTTACCCGAACTGCAACTAATGAGATCTCTCTCTGGGCCAAGACAACAATACAAAAGCCTGCATGATTTTCTTATAAAAAAAATATATCAAATATGTACAGGTACTTATGCATTTTCAGCAAAAGAAATTGAAATTGTCCATGCTCAGTAGGTGCTTGACGCCAGCGAAAACTTATCCTGTCTGCATTAAAACAAAAGGATTTCAAGGAGTTTTTAATTTCATTTGAAATTAGGAAGAATAGAGAGGCTATTGTTTGCAAAAATAGTTTAAAAATAAATGTATAGTGTTTTGGAACTAGATATGGTATTGGAAATTAAGTGACACCTTTTGAAAAATCGATATTTTTAACACCACATACTAAGACTATGTAATGCTGCAGGTGTCACATTGTGTGGTTCGTAAGCAGGTGTATTATTAATAATAATCAAACATTCGAGTAGCTTTCAAGCGAAAGTCTATGCCACTGAAAATAATAAACTATGCATAGCATAACAATAAATTTAACACAATCTTTGATATGTGATATGAAATCTTCATGATCCTACAAAACATGCTTGTGTCTTAAGTCTTTTGTTTATTTACAACATTGTTAGTAAATATTATTGTTTAGTTTTCTACTATCGAGGAAAATGGGAACACGTTAATCCTTTTGAAGTTGACTCAAATTACTTTCAATTACTTGAAAATTGTTTTAATAAAGAAAATATTTCGCCAAGGAATAAATACAAAAAAATCTCTTTCCTAATACAAGCGAGAAATAAATTGATAAATAACCCCAAGCTCAAGTATTAAAAACCCAAAGATTTTTCAAGACAATGTTACAATTTCTATTTGCTATTCTAGCCGACATTGTAAACCATAAAATCTATAGAAAGAGAATATAATTGTTAACGAAATAAATACGAAAAAAGGAATAAATATTAATCCCTTCCTTTTAGGTTTCGTTTTTTGTAATGGAATGACATTTAAAAAATATTTTAGTTTGAAACAATTTTTGATGGATTGCGCTTGATTGCACGTCTATCGATCCTTTACAATACCAAAAAGTCTGGTTTTTATAATAGAAAATAAATATAAAAAAGAAGAATTGTGATTGATTTTCTTGTTGAGCGATCAAAATTTCTTGATAATTTATTAAGGGTTCGAGAAATTATTGTTTCGTGTCGTCTACATTCTTATTTAAAAATCCTTTCCTTTCAAGAGACCCTTATTATCTTTATCAGAAAGCCATGAGTAATTATTTTACTGCCAGGTAGTCCAGTAGCCTTTACACTTCTCTGCATACTTTTTAAAACCTTTTTTTTATTGTTTCGCTTTCTAATTTTTAATACACGTCATCCTGTCGTCAATGCTGACGTATTTCGTTTGTTTTCTTGTTACAATTATTTTGTTAATCTTTCAAGGATTATAAAAGGATGCTAAAGGATGTAGAATGGTTTCTTTTTAAGCAACAATATGTAAAAAAATAAAGCCTGAGGGTGTCATTTATTGTTGATTATTTTGTCAGATTAAAAAACGAGCTGATGCTTGGAAGGGGGATTAAACAATTTGAAATTGAGGGAAAGGATCAGATTACATTTCGCTACAAAGTTACATGCTTTTCGGGTTAATGGTGGCATTATTCAATGCGACATCTTTTGACAGAAGATTCAAAAGGCTTTGAATAGGCCTTTGGCTTTGAATTTTTGGGAAGAGATATGGACAAATTGTGAAACGATTTTTACATCACGTTCTGGGTAAGGAATTGGCATTGTGGATACGGAGCAGCATCCTGAGGTTAGTCAGGGTAATAGGCTTAAAGGAGACATTATGGAGATATTCTTTAATGTATGAGGAAAGTACAGCAGATTATATGGTCGTTGTACTAAAGCACTTCTTTACAACAGTAATAATAATATAATCCCCTGGGAGTAAATGTGTGGATCTATCAGAAGGAAGAGGACACCACAGAACATATTCTCTATCATTTTCCGTCACTTAAGAATCTAAAGCGAATGACTTACAGAATTTATTTTCAGAAAGTTTCTATTACAAGATGATAGATTTCACGTCTTCATGAAAGCCTGAAGGTGGTCCCAGGTCAGACATCAAAACGAAAAATATGAAAATATTTCTTCGGCGACTTCCTCTCAGCAGATTTCTGGCAAAAACTCTGAGAGTAAAAATTGCCATGAAAAGCTTCTCAAAAGTCTGTCGTTCCCGCTACTCATGTATAAAATTAACGCACACAACACGAGTGGTGTGAGAAGCTAGGACGTTGTACAATGGGTCAATTCGACTTCCGGGTACTGTACTTGCCACAGTTGACAAGTACACGTCCTCTAACCTAACCTAACCATGAAGGTGGTCTATAAGTGCCAGCCAGGTATTATAGTTAATGGCGGAATATATACTCTTATTATTTAACCGAGGCTTTATAGGACTCAAGGCATTAGGCCAATTTATTCCTAACTTATCGGGGATTATGTTTGAATAAAATACATTATAAAGTATGTTTGTGATAAAATATCCTTGAAAAATTTCTTATCAGAAATACGTTATAAAATCATATTTTATGAGTTTAGCGATGCTTCACTAGTAGACGTTCTAAATACATTACAATTACACCATATCCTCAAGTAAATGTTTGCTTTTTTACTATTAACGTACAAACAAAGCACACACTTACATTAATTCTTCAAGGATATGCAGCATTACTAGAGTATTATTATTGTAACGACAAAAATTGTAGCAACAAAGGATAGAGATTTTTGTCGAGAAGAAAAGTAACGTATTTTTTCTTCCTTTGAAGGCATTGAAGGATTTAGGAAATCTTAAAGCAACAGAGGAGATCAAGTGTAATTTGATGATAAGTGATGGTGGTGGTTGTATCTTTAAATAAATAGGAATAGAAATGTAGAAAGAAGGACAGAGAATGGAACCCAAATTTGTTATGCTTAACAAGTTGTTGGTTATGGTCATGTACGAGACAAGCATAATTATACATTGAAATGTAATGTTTTTAAAGAAATCTTAACAAAATTGTAACGTATTTTCTAGGTTTTCTTTTTTTTCTAATTTCTAAATTGTAACGTATTTTCTTCTATTTTTCTTTTCTATTTTTATTTGTACGTAAATATTAATGTACACTTCAGTATATCTGTCCAGGGATTAATTTTTGTTGTAGTCATTTATGTGTTTATTTAGTGAAAAGGGAGTTCTTTGCGTTAATGTGGGTAATAACCACAGTGGTACATTTGGAACAAATTGGAAAAGAAACTTAATTTTAAAAAAAATTACGACCACATTTACTAGAAAACAGTAATTAGGTTACAGCGGATTAACAGTACTGTACGATGGTCACCATTACTTCCTTGATTTACATTTATAGCTGTCTCAGGCTTATTGACATAAGATTAAAAATCAACACGAAGTAAACCGCAAGTGTTTACGATGAGTAAATAGAAGAGATGGACACATATTGAGAGTATTTTAGAGAGAACCAAACCCGGGGCTTAAGCAGAAATTTTAGATGTTCCGTTGGATGTATGAAATTGAACGAAGAGGTAGAAAGAATTTGGATACACTAATGTGTAAGCTGCTTAAGGCATATTGACATAAGATTAAAAATCAACACGAGGAAAATCACAACTGTTTACGATGAGTAAATAGACGAGATTGACACATATTGAGAGTATTTTAGAAAGGACCAAACTCGGGGCCTAAGCAGAAATGTTGCGTTGGGTGTATGACATTGAACGAAGAGGTAGAAAGAATTTCGACACACGCATGTGTAATAAGATTCTGAGCCTAGCAAGCATCGGCATAAACAGGGCAATAAGAATTAATTTTTCCTCGGCTCTAGAGACTCTGTTAATTTATGTAAATTGCATCTGATAAGGAATAGTGTAGTTTCGCATACAACCAATAATTTTATGATTGTAAGTAGCATAGTGCAACGATGCTGAGTAAGCACAGTAATCTAGAATCTGCATGTTCTCTCTAGAGAGCATAGTTCCGAGGTCTATAAAAGATTCATAGACTGGTGGGTTAGGTTAGGTTAGAGGACGTCTACTTGTCAACTGTGACAAGTACAGTACCCGGAGGTTGAATTGACCCATTGTACAACGTCCTAGCTTCTCACACCACTCGTGTTGTATGCGTTAATTTTATAGATGAGTGCTGGGACCTACAGTTTAAAGACTATGAACGACAGATTTTTGAGAAGCTTTTCATGGCAATTTTTATTCTCAGAGTTTTTGCCAGAAATCTGCTGAGAGAAAGTCGCCGAAGAAATATTTTCATTTTGATGTTTGACCTGGGCTTTGAACTCGGAGATTTCGTCTAATAAGCCAACACACTACCTACTAGACCACGGCGACTTCTTTACTGGTAACTGTTTCATAGACTGGTAACCGTTTCGAAAAAAATTTAATGATGTTTTAAAACCACTGTGCTTCATTAAGCGAGTTATTGTACAAGCAAACATCATTTTAAGAGAACTCGTTATGGTCCATTATATTTTTTTTTTCATAATCTTTGTGTTGCATTATTTGTTCATTCTAATATTGTTGTATGATTCTATTTCGTGTTTTTTTTAATTCTTATCTCCTTTGTTGGAATCCCTTTCTCTCTCTACCTGCTTTAGAAAAAAAATCAACAAAATAAAACTGACCCTTGCACGTGTTCAAATTGCTGTGTCAAGTCAAAGGCAAACAGAATACAATATATTTTTAAAATTTTTTCTTTTTTTAGATCTTTTGCTTTAGGAAATAAGAATAATTATTTATTTTATCCTTTTTGTTTTGCTGTTACAAAAAAGGTTCTATATTTTGTGATAACCCTACAATTTTTCTCTTCTCTTCTCTGCTTTTCTTTCCTTTCATTTCATTTCATTTGATTTTATTTATTTGCGTGCTATTGTTTAAATCCCTCTATGTGTAACTGTTTTAGTAAAAGAAACTCCATTTAAATGCTAGAGAAAGAGCAAAAAACGAAATGAATTTGTTTTGTTATGGTTAGGGAAACTGATGAATAAAATACGTGATTTTACATAAAATAAAGGGATTTCAAAATGTTATGCCTATCTATCGTATGCTATTATTCAGTAATTAAAAAAATAAAGTCTGCCTAGTTTTAATAGAAGTCAATAGAATATTGTAGGTACTCACTTTTGCTCCCCACTGATCATGACTACAGTTTTTTTATTCATAACCAATTAGATCTTACTGCTGTCAGGTTTTTCTGTAATTAAAAGAAAACAGTTTTAATTATAAAATTTTGTAATTAAAAATATTCAAAATAATTTCCTACAATTTCATATATATTTTCTAAGCTTATGATGTGATCCTCCTTCATAATTATTGCCTAGACTTTGATATCTTTGTTTAAGTAGCCCACCATAGGAGTTACTTAATACACAAAGAGTACAGCCTACAGCAACTCCTTCTACTCCTCCTACAGCGCTTCAATAAGCACTTGTAAATATAAAAGAAATCCTAATCAAATACATATTAAAACGAAGGATGCTTCAAAATTTCCACAGAATGCAATTACAATCGTACGATTCTTCATCCTGTACCATGAAGTAAATTTAAAAATGATTACTTCAGGTTACACCTTTAGGGGAATAATTTTGTACAATCAGAATTACATTTGAACCACACATAGCCAAGCAAACACGCAGCATAAAACAGAGCAACGCCTTTAAAATTGATTGCATATTCAAACTATACGAGTATTTGTAAAATGGCCACCACGAAAAAAGCATTTGACCATGGCTTATATGATTTGAAAAGGCTAAAAATGCCTGCTTTTAACTTCGTTTAAACTAAATTTTTTGTAATAAATTTAAAATTTATGTTGCATATCCTTATCTCAGTTAAGATCTTATTGCGCAACAACTATTGTTCTGTTGCAGTTACCAAAACTGTCTCAATTTATATGGTAACGCCTTTAGATGATAAGCAAGTAATACGGTTAAGAAACTGGTACAAAAAAAAAGGATGAAATAAAATTTATTAAGGAAAGGAAGATTTGATTTGACCATTACTGATAAGATGAAAACATGTTGTATTTGATTTGTAATTGGAAGCAGAGAATTTTAATATATTTTTAAAGATGGAATAGGGCACAAAGAATAATAAGGTAACCAATGTTATGGGGTTTTAATAGAACCCATTTTGAAAGCTATGTACAAGGCAGGAATCACACAATTTCCTTATGCCTTATAATAAAGCTACAGAGGATTGGGGATAAAACTTCAGATGAGTAGGTTTATAATTTTGGATAGCACTCTATAGTAGTCGCAGTAGTCTAGTACGTAGTGTGTTGGCTTATTAGACGCATGGCCACGGTTCAAGCCCCAGGCAAGACATCAAAACGAAATATGAAAAAATATTGCTTCGGCGACTTCCTCTCAGCAGATTTCTGGCAAAAACTCTGAGAGTAAATAAAATTGTCATGAAAAGTTTCTCACAAATCTGTCGCTGGGAGTCGACTTTAAACTGTAGGTCCCGTCACTCATATAAAAAATTAACATACACAACAAAGGTGGTGTGAGAAGTTAGACCGTAATCCTTACTGAAGGGTTAGGTTAGGTTAGGTTAGAGGACGTGTACTTGTCAACTGTGACAAGTACAGTACCCGGAGGTCGAATTGACCCATTGTACAACGTCCTAGCTTCTCACACCACTCGTGTTGTGTGCGTTAATTGTATACATGAGTAGCGGGACCTACAGTTTAAAGTCGACTCCGAACGACAGATTTTTGAGAAGCTTTTCAGGGCAATTTTTACTCCCAGAGTTTTTGCCAGAAATCTGCTGAGAGGAAGTCGCCGAAGAAATATTTTCATATTTTCGTTTTGATGTCTGACCTGGGATTTAAACTCGGGCCTTTCGTCTAATAAGCCGACACACTACCTACTAGACCACAGCGACTTCCAACTGACTGAAGGGTTGTAATGGCCAATTATGTATGTATATATGTATATATAGCACTCTATTCATATTCGAGATAACGTCTCTTTAAGGAGCAGGTTTTCATCACTCTTGCTGGTTTTAAATGTAAGAAGCGCTTAATAAAGAATCTACAACGTGCTACTGTGTCAACAAAACCACACAAATGGAACAAGACTAACTAAAATTACAAAATCAACAGATAAAATCATATTGATGATCCCTAAAGTGGAAGTAGAAGTGGAAGTAAGACAATTTTAAAGCGTGAATAACACGCTTAAGACCATAACCTTAAGGTAAACACACTTCCGCATAATTAACTCTCTCTCTCTCTCTCCCTCTCCCTGCTATCTCTAATAAGGAAGTAAATTAGGGGTTGCTATTAGGAAATTAGCCACCTAAAAAGGAAATGTTTATTTTACTCAAGGGTAGCCGAAAAACAGTGATACTGTGATAAAAGTGTCTGCCAAATTCTCACGTTTGACTAGCAAATATGGGACTGATTTTTTTAATTTCTTGTAGAAATCCTTAGAGATGTTGTTCTACTATTTAATAACTTCCTTTTCTTCCTTTTGTATTGATAGCACTTTGCTTTTAAATGTCATTCAATTTTCTTTATTGTTTTAACATTTCCTTGAGAAAATTTCTTCAACAATAAGAAAATTTGTTTGTAAAGAAAAATTTTCAAATTTCTATTGACATTTTGATTTGGATTACAAATACTATTGTGTTGAACACGTTTTTCTATGATAAATATTATGGTTTAAATTGTAATAATTTTAATAGAAAAGGAAATAAGGATTTTATTTTAAATAAAAAAAAATAATTCTAAGCAATAGCAAAAAAAAAATAAATATTCTGATCATTTGGGGGAGCTAAATGATAACTTTTCTCTTTAATTAAACAACAAACAGTTTTACAAACCTAACTCTATGAAAATTTCATTTTAAAATTGTTTTTAGAATTTTAATAATCTGGAATGGTTCAACGCCCATGCGCCTAAATGTCTAATAATTCAAGTTTTTTTCTTTGGAAAATTATTTCAATCTGAAGTTGAACTCTGTTGTAAAATTAATTACAAGTTTTTTGAGGAAGTTGAACAAGAAACCTTCTATGCCTACAGAAACTACAGCAAATTCAAGAAAGATACCTTCTCTATCGTTATCCACAATTATAAAAGATTTCCTAGGAGTAGCACATTTCTTGTCAGCTTGACGGAGCTATCATCTATTGATATCAAGGATATAGCTTCGTTTATCAAACTTTCTGGCTGATTTTCGAGTGTAGGGTAGTCGTGCCTTTGATGTGCAGCCCTTGCGCTGAGCAACTTCTTCCTCTTCCCTGATTTTGGTGAAACTTGGTCAGTACAGGGACTGCGTTCACCCGTGGCATCACAACGGGCCGCTATGCGTGCTAAAGTGAGCTTTGTGATATCAGAGCTACCACTCCGACCTAACCTAACCTAGCATATTCTCTCAGAAACTGCTGTAGTGATTCTCCTTTCTGGTCATTCAAAAACAGCTCCTACAATAGTAATTATTTGGTTAAGCCTTATACTCAGATACAAAGCGATAAGAAACCAATGCTAATAGCTACCATTTCAAAGCGTAAGATTCATTCAAAAGCAAAGAAATTGGGTGCCTCATGAACTGAAGGTGAAAGACGTTGCGTGCCTGAAATTTTGTTTGGTCGCTTTTCGATTTGTGAAGTAAATTTATAATACCAAAAGGGGTTACCGAATATCGCTACTGTTTGCTCTTGTCGTTATAAATTATCCTTTTCCTTCTTTTAAAACAAATACTTCTGGTACATTTTCAATTTAATATTTTAAGACATCCTTATTATCGTATCGTATTATACGTCATACTTTGTTTATATTGACACAATATTTTATCCGAATTACGGTTTAACTTTCTTTAACACCTTTATGCCGATATTTATCAACACTTCCCTTAAATATTTATGAGCCTATAAATTCAAAGGAATTTATAGATTTCCAGTATTAAATAGCACAGTAATCCTTCCTTTAACTCTTAACATTCAATCAGATTTTCTATGTTTATTTAAAATCAGTAAGAAAAAGAATTTCCTTCTTAAAAAATGTTCCATATCCTGCTAGAAATTATTACAAATGAGGAGATTATATTTGAATTTGTTTTGTATTTGTATTGTTGTCCAGAGCAATATACAGTAGGTGTAATATTACGAACTTCAAATAAACAACGTTTAACAGCTTAGAAGGTGGTAATAAAGCAGGAAAGGATAATAAATTATTGTTATTCAAGATAGGATTCAAAGGACAAAAGTGAAGATAATTTTAGACAAGCAGTACAGATTGAAGAATTTTCAATAGCAATTGGTAACACGGAAGCCAATACCAATACACATACATAAGGAGGTTTCGTTTATTTAGGCTACTACAGATTTCCTTTGATTGTCATGTGGATTCCAAACAGTATAGTTTGTAGTAATGTCAACCTCTGGTTTTTTGTTTTCCTTCACTGAACATCACATAACAATTCTGTGTCGAGAGTCGACATCAAGGCTGTACACAGAATCATTAGTGGCTTAGGCTGGTTAAGAGGTGCTAAGGCTTCATCAGTGTAGTCGCGCTTTCCCTTTTTTGTTGTGTCTGCTCTGTGTAATTGCTCCGCTTCCCATTCTCCCCCTTTCCTACATCCTCTCCTTTCTATCCTATTCCCTCTATTATCCTTTCCTCTATAAGGACGTTCTACAATGGGTCAATTCGACATCCGGGTACTGTACCCGTCTTAATTGACAAGTACACGTCCTCCAACCTAGCCTAACATCACACTAAGGAATATCGATAACACAGTTTACTAAGTCTTATGGATTGCATTCCTGCACCAACCTTGTAATCTAAGGAAGAATATATTTCTCATTTTCTACTAAAACAGGGGAGCCTATTGTGTCAAACAAATTTGAATAAAATTTATAACACATGCCTGGTAAAGAATCACTCATATCATTACTTCTACTATTTTACACCCTTTCAAATATATACCCTTTTCCTTATTCCCTTTACTTTTCACCTCCTTTAATGAAATGAAATTACCATATCCTTAATATACAGAAAATATCACGTTCTACTCCTTGCACAGGAATTTCCATTTTTAACTACAGCCTGAATAAATATTTGTAAAAAATATAGAAACCTTGAAACATATGTAGGTATGACACCTTAACTGATAAGGAAATTTTCCAATTTACAAAATTTTCCCACACTTACTAAGGTGCCGGTGTATCTAACAGAAACACATGTGCAATTTCCCTGACAACATGTTTAAGCATGTTCGAAAATAAAATAACAAAAACACAAATAAAAGAAGAAGAAATTTGATCCCATTTTGTTAGAAAACAAAAAAATATTCTAGAAAACAAAAACAAAAACAAAAATTTGAACCCGAGAATAAAACAATGCAAAACGAAGAAAGAGAAGGAAGTCTAAGTAAATTCTTAAATATTCCACTAAAATGCAGTTGAAAACCAAAAAACCGTGGGAATTATTTTTAATTGTTTTCAAAACTTTATAAGACGTTTATTATTTTAATATTTTATTTATATTTTGATGGTCTACCCTTAAAGAAAAATACTCTTAAACAACAATCAAAAATATTAAGCGTGTTAAGCGCATGCTCAGTAGCCATTTGCTTATCCTACAAACAGAGAAACTTCCTTCCTTTTTAGGGGTTCGTTTGCTTCATTTGCTTAATATTTGTGGCAACAAGTGGCATTTACTTCCCTTTTAAATTTAAAAACTTCCATATTAGGGGGTTGCTGCCAGCCCTGTGCACTTCCTTTACTTCCTTTTTAGGGGTTACTTGCCACTCTGTGACTTGAAAAGCAACAAGTACTTGTGTGTTTTAATGGTAAGAAAGATAGAATTGTGGTCTTAAATGATGTGTTAAAATAATGTTAACTTCTGTCGTGTGATTGGCACACTTGGAGGAATGGTGGAGGATATTAAGGACACTCAAAATTTGTAATATAAATTCGTCTGCCATCATTTATGTTTCACGTATGGCATAAAATCAGCATATCCGTCTGATATACATATGTATATGATGAGGATATCTCAGCTCAACAAAATTAAGGAAAAGAACTGAAGAATTGAATTTCTTATTCAATCTAATCTGGATGCTATGAGATATCACACAGTAATTGCCACACAAAACTCATTGGAAACTAAAAAAAAATCTGTAAAACAAATTCATTAAAATTTGAGCTCTGAAATTGATTAGATAAACAATCATCACAAATGAAATGTCTGGGTCATTAATATCCTTGAAACATTAGTTGAATTGTTTCCTTGATAAAGATTTCTGTGTGGCCCCCAAAAGTAAGGAATGTGTTATCAGCAAACAGCAGGACTAGTACAGCTTGAATAGAAATTATCAATGAAAATTTTATTTCAAAGGAAATATTTAATCTTTATTATATAAGATAAAGATAAAAAAGGATGAAGAAAATCTAAATCTATTAATAATGAAGCTCTAGGGATAACTCAACGTTTGGTCTCTATCAATTGCCTTCTTGATAGAATTATTTTTCCGAAAGAATTAAAATGGAATCTTATCATAAAACAGCAGGATAGCTAAAATAGTAATAATTATCAATGAATGACTGAATGAATGCATATAATTCTCAATGAATTTCAATTTATCAACGAAATCTAGCGATTTTTTTCGAATTTTTTTCTAACGATCGAATCATTAAAACAATAGCCAGGATGTAGGGTATACCGTGAACAGTATGTGAAATCTTAAGTCCTAATTAAATACATTTTCCTTTATTTTAGTCACGTTTTAAGTGAAATTAAACGGAAGAAAATAAAAAAACCTTTCTAAATAAAATCAATACGATTCTGGCCACCAAAGCTGTATTGTTTTTAAAAACTAAAACTTAATTTTGACAAAAATATCACGTACACAGGTATTTTACAAATGTTAACATGTGTTCAGGATTTCATAACAAACACCATGCAAATGTTTAGACGTTATTTCCCCTGAAGTCATTGCAGTGAATAAGGAAAATCCACAACATGTGTGGCTTGAATATTCCACAACACTTGTTTAAGAAAATCGAATGAATGCTTAAGGAAAAGTTTGAATATTCAACAGAAAATATTCCAAGAAATTTCAATATATTTTGGCACGTCTTTCTGGAATACTAAACGTGTTCTTGACAATAGAAAATCACAAAATATTTACAGAGTTTTAGGTCACTTTGTTTATTATTTTATTTTATTGTCCTTGAAATTCCCTCTCTTATTTTCCCCTTGAGCTAACTAATTACAAAAATTAAATGCTTATCATAATCTTATTAATTCAATTTAAAATTGCTTCCGTTTTTTGGTGGCTTACTGTCTGTCTCTCACTTGTTGAATTTACCCTCGTTTAATATTGAATTTCATGTCCTTAATGCTCATAAGCTAACCATTTCGTATTGTAAACGAAACCCTTAAAACTCGTGTTTGACTTGTGTTTAGTTCCGCTTTTATTTAATATTTTATCCTCTACAACGTGTTGCTTTCAAACGCTTCCCTTGATCCCCTAACCTACTTCCTTTTTCCCTTACTTCCTCTTTTTATTTTAAGGGTAATTTTCCGTTTTATCCCCTGTTTTTCGGTGGCAACAAGTCATTTGGCAGTCAATTGAATTATTATACGTGGTGTTTTAATTTAAATGTTAACACAATGCCACTTAAGCGGTAATAAATTGAGGTAAATGAGTATGTTAATGGTGTGTAAAGTAATTAAAGTGATATGTATAATAAATCATACAAATAAATATTTGTCATGCGGTTAATTCAAGAATAACGTGAATTTAAAATTTAAATTTATTGAATGCATTTTCATTTCAAGTATTTTGAGGTGGATTTTAATTGAAAATACGAATTTTTATTATTCAGCGATGAGGCCAATTTGGGGATGAATGTCATAATGAGGTAGATTCATGAAAATCCTGCCAGACTTTTAAACGATGTTATATTCTACATAAACGAATTAACAGCTGTCAAGTGATTTATTCTCAGTTTGGTTTGGCAATTCATCATGAATAGACTCACGCCTGAACAACGCTTGCAAATAGTGCAATTTTATTTCGATTTCTTGAAAGACACGTTTGGTGACCGCCTAAATTCACGTTTTGGACCTGTGAACTGGCCTCCAAGATCTTGTGATTTAACACCGCTAGACTACTTTCTGTGGGGCTATGTAAAGTCATTGGTCTATGCGGTAAAGCCACAAACGCTTGACCATTTGGAAGACAACATTCGCCGTGTTATTGCCGATATACGGCCACAAATGTTGGAAAAAGTCATCGAAAATTGGACGTCCAGATTGGACTACATCCGCGCCAGCCGTGGCGGTCATATGCCAGAAATCGTATTTAAATGTAATGCCACAAGATTATCTTTCGGATAAATAAAATTCATGTCAATCGAATAATCCATCGTTGTTTTATTGCAACTTAAAGTTCTATACCTCTATAAAAAACACCCTATATAATGGCATCAATAGGTCTTTCCTTTACTACTTTAATTTGACCTTCATTTATAAGTTTTATGATTTAAAGAAAGCTCCAGATTTACAGAGGCTGTTACTTAAACCTCAAAAATCCAACGTGACCAACTATATTATGAAAAAGAGACTCCAAACATGTATAACCTATAGTACATAGAGTACTCACACAAACCTAAAGAGATACATGTTTAACCATTTCTAGTTATAACTAAGAGTACCCAGTACCCTGTTTCAAAAGAGTGCGTGTAACCAAAGAAAAGCTCTTTGTTTAATAAAAACTATTTAAGAGCAGCAAAAAAAGAATGTAAAGAGCAAATCAAGCAGAGAACTTTACAATTGTTTTCTGAAAACTCATTATAAATTACAATGTTTTTAAAGTAAATTATTGCCAAATGATAAATCAGCACGAGCCATTTTTGAAACTTCAATCACGTAGATTTTAATTTTTTTATTTTTTTTTATTGAGGCAGCCAGCCTACTGCTTCCAAAAATGTTTGATTTATTTTTAAGAACACAATAAAGAGATAATAAACAATCAGAATAAATTATAAAAAAAATTTCGGAATTAAATTAATTAAAGTTTGTGTGATATTTCTTAAACGTCTTTCAATATGAAATTTTTAATAATTTGGTTCTTAGATTTTTTTCCTCATGCCTGTCTTCAAGAGTTTTGTTTTAGAGATTCGCTTCACAACATATTGTTTGTTATAAAAAGTAACCGCCGTCTTTTCATCTAAATACCTATCTACCGATATATGACCCAATAATTATTTTATAAAACTTCGTTAAGTCTTTTCATCATTGCTCCCTTTACAGAGAAATTTTTCACAAATTGTATACGAGTTTGTATCTGAAGCCTTTTGATTTTGAATTTTATAAGCCTTCTCAACCACATAAACAAATCTCGCCTCAATATTTGCTGGGCATGCATGGACATGCTTGCAAACAACAGCTGCAAATTTCCAAAAGATTTCTTTTCTTATTTCGTTTTTGCTCTTGAAGATGAAAAGGGAATTTATTTCAATCATTAAACACAGTATAGATGTGTACGAGTGTATGTATGTGTAATGCTTTAGTCATTATAAACAGTAGCTTCCCCATTTTGCTTGGCAATTTTATGGGGTGTTGAGTGTTGCAGAGAGTACAGAAGATGCTGTGGCATTTTATTGGCAATTTTCTTGTTTTTTATTTGTTTGTAGAGACAGACTCTACAAGTTGAGATTTTATGCACCTGTTGTCATGGTTTTGGTATTGAAAACATGCAATTCAAGTCATGATTTAAACTTAAGCAAAATGAAGAAAAAAGCAAAATGAATAACAAGAAATGAAATAAATCTCTGCCATAAATATGTCATAGAAGTTCAAGGTAAACTGAATGAATAATTTCAAGGGGGGGAAAACAGAAGTAATTTTCAAGTGAAGATATTAAAAAATAAAAAGAAATGGATTTTGCAAAAATATAAATTCTTATAAATGTTTATTGCGTAACATTCAGCAACTTTTCATTGCATTTAACGTTTGTTAAATAAAATTTCCATGAATTTCGCAATTTTTCCATTTTATTTCCCAGACCACAAGAAAAACTTTTCTTGATGCCGTTAAATTGTTTTCTTTCTTTTATTTTTCCTAAATCCCATTTAAACTGGTTTAAACTGTCATTTTGGCTGCTGTATTTTTGGCTTTCAAAGGCTGCATAAATAAAAAAAAAAGAAAAAACGAGTGCAACGTTGTGGTCAAAAATTTCAATGGACCACGCCAAGATTTAATGATAATGGCTTGTAAACTGAAATACACGACAAAGTAATTGCAACTAAAACAAGTTTAAAACTAATAAGGGTATCAAATGACAATTTTTCTTTTAGTTTTCCTTTTTGATTTCACATTTAAAATAAACGCCTTAACCATTAAAGCAATGCTTGGGAAAATTTTAATAGAAATTCAATTTCAGAAAAGCCTTTTTAAAAGCCAAACGAAAGTAAATTTTGCTTAATTTCATAAAAATTCGTAAGAAAATCCGAGACTGAGTTGATATTATAATCCTTGCAATATCTCGTAAACTACTTCGTTCAGTTTACATATGAAGTTTGTTACTTAAGTCTTTTGTTTTTTATTACGTTAGTCTCTGACAATTTTTTGGTCATCATTGTTAATCACTATGCGTAAATGAAATTTGAGTCTTAAGTCTTTAAACTTCCTATTTAAGAAGAAGACAATATTCTTCAGAAAACACAATATTTTTCAAACGAATTTTATTAGAGGACTTGAAAATAAAGAAAGAAATAAAAACTTCTTTGAAAAAAAAAAGAATTCTTAGAGAAAATAATTTTCTTTTGATTTGAAATTATTTAAGTATTCTAAACACGTTTCTCTTACCTTAAAGCAATATTTATTTGTTTGTTAAATAAACAGGATATTTTAATATTGGAAACGTGGTTTCAACAAACGTAAGAGGGGAATTTATGTAAATAAGGCAGAGAGTTTTTTTTTTAAATTTCAAAGTATGTTTTAAAAGAAAACATTTTGAAAACAAATACGAGAGGAAAGGAAAAGAAAACGTTTTTCTAATGATAAGTTATCAGGGTATAGAACAGGTATTCAAAGGTATAAGAAGGTCTTTACAGGTATGTTGTATATAAAGTGTGTTTAAAATTCTAAATATTTATTTAATAAAAAAAAGGAAAAATATCATAATTTCTTTACTCCTCAGGCACTTGTACGTACTCTATTCTAATACAGTCAAGTGTTATGGAATTTTATTTAAAAATTAAACGAAATTATTTTCCTTTATTTCGATTATGTTTTTAGAAAGAAAAAAATAATATTTTTTCTTTCGAAATGTTTTGCTTTTATTTTCCATAAATATTATTTTTATTTAATTTTTTTTTATTGTTTTGTTTTGTTATTTTCATTTTATTATTAAACACGTTTGCCACACCTAGCATACATACGTATGGTTGTTATTTTTATTTCTTATTTTCCTTAGAAGAACATTTACTTTTAAAGACTCTTTCAAGTCTGGTTTATCTTGGAGTCTCTGTTAACATGAAAACATGCCAAAATTGTTTGAAGTTTTTTTTTCATTTTTATTTTTATTTTTCTTATTATACAATAATATATATTATTTGTATTTAATATTGTTGTTTTTGTTGTTGTTTTAGTATTTGCTTGTCTTTCCTAAAGCCTGTTTGTCTGTTTTTCATTTGCAATCTTTGAAAATGAAAAACTTGTGGCAAAAAAATAACATTTTAAAGTGGATTTAAGGCGACTAAATTTAAGGGCTACAAGTTTTTGCTTTTAGAAGTAAATTTTCGATGAAACTTTTATTTCATTATAATGCTGGAATCCTGATCCTGCCTTCATGTAAGCAAGGCAATGCCATTTAAATAGACTATTCGGGGTTTTCTCACATTGGGTATGTTAAAAAAGTCAAATGGCTTCAAATCGCATAATCTTTACAGATAATTGGTGCTGTCAAGCTCGTATCGATACAAATCGGTCGTATCAAGTGGCTCAAACTACCGTCCAGTTCATAATCTACAATTGCAAGTTCAAATAAAGTCGATTATCACAATGCCATTGTGGTCGTCGTAGTCTAGTAGGTAGTGTGTTCGCTTATTAGACACAAAGCCCAGGTTCGAGCCACAGGCCAGACATCAAAACGAAGTATGAAAAAAAAATATTTCTTCGGTCGATTTCCTCTCAGCAGATTTCTGGCAAGGGCTCTGAGAGTAAATTAAACTGTAGGTCCCGCCCCTCAAGTATAAAATTGAGGCACACAACATGAGTTGTGTGAGAAGCTAGGTCATAATCCTGACTGAAGGGTTGTAATGGCCAATTAAGTATGCACATATGTATCACAATGCAAGGGAAATCAAAACTGACGCTAACAGTTTCTCCGATTGATTAGTGATAATCCGAAACTCTGTTTAATTTTTATCGTTGTTGCAAGTACCTGAAATGTAGGGTACCATCTCAAACTCCTAATGTTTAGTCTCCATACAATATTTTTTTTTTTTTTTTGTTTTTTCAGTTTTTCTGTTCATTTGTTATGTTTTCAAACTTGTGCCAGTCATGTTATAAAACTTCAAACAAGAACTTTATTTTTATTTTTCATTTTTTTCCATTTTTTTATTCGTTTTTTTAAGGCCTCCAGTTTATTTTTGTTTTGGTGTCTTCAACTCCATTGTAAACAATTTCCAATGAAGCGTGCTTTGTCATTTAAACCTAAGCGAGAATATATTGGTTGGTTGGTTGGTTTGTTTGCCTATCTGTTTAAAACGTAAAGCGATAGACAGAAAGACAAACAGACAGACTGACAGACAGACTGAGAGAGGCCTAAAGCCAAACCAAATATGGCCTTAAAATAAAATAAGCATAAAAGAACCATGCCATGCCATGCCATGCCAGTGAAGCTATAAGAAACTTTAAGGCGTCAGTTCAATGGAAACGTAAAAGGTATGAGTAAAACGAAAAGGGTCTGAAAGGTTCAAATAAATGCATTTATTTCTCTTAAGACCTTAACTGGCTTTAGACACTTTAAAAGCATGAACATTTTTTTTTAATGATTTTTTTTTTCTTCTTCAAGAAATCTTAAGAAAATAAAAACACCTCAAAAGAAAAAAAAAGTGGTTTACCAAGTTGGTTTTTATTTTTTCTTAAGACTTTAGAAAAATTCTTTGATTGCTTTTTATATTACAGCGCTACCAAAGCCGGTAACCGGTTTCTGTTAATGTTTATATTATTAATGTTAAGAAAAAGAAATCAAAGTTTTTTTTTTTTCAAATTTTCTATTCAAATAAAATTAAATTTAATATGAACACAAGCAATAAATTTTCAATTTATTGAAAATCTATTGGATTTGTTTTTTTATATGAATAAAATTTGTTAGTCATTGTTAATAAAAAATAGAAAATAAATTAATTTAATACAACTGTTTTAACTAACAGTTATAAAAAATTTTCTTAACAATGACTTAAGCAACAAACTTTGTTAGAACGTCTTTTAAAAATCAATGAAATGCTTAGCTAGACTTAAAGGAAATGATTCTACGAATCTAAAAATTCTCCGCCAAACTATATGTAAAAAGGAGGCCTAAATTTATAGGCTTCTAAATGGTATGCAAAATGCTTCAATAAAAATCTTAAGAATGCAGCCCAGAAAGTTTTTACTGGTTTTATACCATGATAGTAAGACCAATAGTGACCCACAGGTCAATTGCCTAGGCAGATAAAAAAAATTTTGAAAACAGCTCAAATGGAGTTGGGCAGGGTACAGAGACTAGACTTGACATAAGAGGATCCAACTGAAGACTTTGTTATATTTCAGTCCACTGCTCATGGTAGTAAAGACTGACCAAAGTTTTGGGTTCTATGATTTGTTGATTGGAGACAAGTCTAGCATGAGATTAACTGGGCATAACCAGTATAGTCTGTGAGTTTGGAAAATGCTTTGAACCAGATTTAATGATAAAATTCATAATAATAAAATGCATACATATAATTGGCCATTACAACCCTTCAGTCAGGATTACGGCCTAGCTTCTCAAACCACTCATGTTGTGTGCCTTAATTTTATACTTGAGTGGCGAAACCTACAGTTTTACGTCGACTCCGAACGACAGATTTTGAGAAACTTTTTCATGGCAGGTTTATTTACTCTCAGAAATCTGCTGAGAGGAAGTCGCCGAAGAAATATTTTTTTTTTTATATTTCGTTTTGATGTCTGGCCTGGGGCTCGAACCAGGTCTTTACGTCTAATAAGCGAACACACTACCTACTAGACTAAGGCGACTTCAATAAAATGCATACTCTTTTAAAAAAGGGTATATTTTATGGTATAAAGATGGGTCAGAAACAGATCTTGGAACAAGAGCATGAGTTTTCAGTCCCAGAATGAAATATTCTCAGTCTATGGAGAAATTCTCTGGTACTTTCAAACGCAAGCCTAATCCATCGATTAAATTTGAAGTACAAAAGACATTATATAGCAATACTATCTAACAATCAAGCCGCTAATCGAGCAATCGATTCCTATGAAGTTAAATCGGATATAGTATAGAAGAAGCTTGAGAGGCTGAATTTCAATACAATCTCTTAAACAAATATCAGCTCTAACATTTGATAAGTGCTCTCAATATGAAAAACGACTGTACTTTATTTATTGCAATACATTGACTTCCTATTTTTGCTTCCATTTACACAATTTCTCTTTTCAATTGAAAGATTTTACATTCTCTTTGCCTGATGATGAGTCACTCTTTTAGATCCTTTTTGTTAAAAATTCTTTTGAATTTCACAACAATTAATCTCTTTTCATCTCTTTGTTTGCAATCCCTATACACACATAAGAAAAGTGATACAATCTTGTTTAAGGAGAAAACACCAACACGAATTCCTTTCGGCTGCAAAAACTCCTGTACCTGCTGCTCAAAACTCAAAACAAGATCGTGCAAGCAAAATCACAATCCACAACAAGAAAATTCAAGACTCGACATGCACAGACAAGATTGAAATTTAAAAATACTTTTAAGGAATAACTAAGTCGTTGCACAAGCAAAATACAACAAAGGATCAAGGATAACAATGCAAATGCAACACAAAGAAAGAAAAAGGATCTCGTTTTTCAAAAACGTTTCTCTTTCCAGTAAAATTCCTAATTGTCAAACACTTGTATTGACAAATAAAACAGGTATACCGTATACGTACCTCAATAAAGGACAAAGGATTTTACCTTTTTCTGTTCTTATTGTTATTGTGGAATATTTTTGTAACGTATTTCGGTTTCTTTGTTAGTCACACACCGTAAAGGTTACTTAATTTGTATTAATTTTGCATTTTGCCAAGAGAGAATTTTTGCTTATCCTACCTTTACCAGGTAAAATTCCAAAATATTTTTTGAATGATTTAGCAAAAGGACTCTAAAAGACCTGTTATCCTTAGAATATTCCAAAAATTTTCCTTTAAGCAGTTTGAATACATTTCCACACGTGTTTAGCATTTCTCATTAAATTTCTTACTTGTCTATGAATTTAAGGGAAAAAACGTTATTGACAGAGTTAGTGGTGTTAAAATGTGGACTTCGCTGTTTGTTTCTAAATTTTATAAGAGATTTATGGCCGTTAAGGAAAGCAGGGGGTAAGAAAATACTCGGATTTTTTGACTGTAATAAATTCTAAGGAAGTAACGTTAACGTTAAGACAGGTTGTTCGTGGAAAGAGAAAACTAAGGAAGGAAGGAAAATATGAAAATTATCTAGAGATAGTAAAAAACTATCTGTCCATAGGTTAGATTACATGGACTGCCACTTCTAAGAGCAAAGCATACAAATCCAATACCAATCTTATGTATGAATTCATTTGAATTGTTTGGGCTTCAATGCCCCTGCACCCTGAAACCCATGTCAGTGTAACGGTCAACTGCCTTAGTATCGCTTTAAAAGGCACTAGGCATAGGTTAGGTTAGGTTAGAGGACGTTTACTTATCAACTGTGACAAGTACAGTACCCGCAGGTCGAATTGGCCCATTGTACGACGTCCTAGATTCTCACACCACTCATGTTGTGTGTGTTAATTTTACTCTCAGAGTTTTTTGCCAGAAATCTATTGAGAGGAAGTCGCCGAAGAAATATTTTCATATTTTAGTTTTGATGTCTGACCTGGGATTTGAACTCGGGCCTTTCGTCTAATAAGCCGACACACTACCTGTTAGACCACGGCGACTTCTAAGGCACTAGGCATATTTGAATAATCTTCGATGTGGTGCAGTAAATAGGCGTATATCTGTACTCGATGTACTTTCTTACCCAATTCGCTCAACGACAGCCTCTATACATATGTAACTCAGCTTGAATAATACAACAGTAATCGTGTAGAGCGAGGGACTATCTTAGAATAAGTTCCAATAAAATTTCACATCCAACTTTCTTGCCTGATGTGGACCCGGCAGTGTACTCTTGCTTAACATCCTCTGGGAAGTTTAATCCATTATAATAAAAGCAACGTAGATAGCGGGTTCAACTATAATCGAGCGTTTGGCAGTTGTTTCGGCTGTTAAAATAAAACCCGCAAGTACTCTTATGACGAAGGACGAATCGAAACTAAAGTGGATCGAACGAAAATAATATCCAACCAGGGATAGTCAGGACTATAAGGTGTGAAATGTTAATTTCTGAGCTAGGACATGGGAATTATAAGCCTCATCAAGTAATTGAGCTGCACAAAGCTCTCTCATACTTTGTCGCACAATCGATAGGCTTCAGCGCTATACTTTTTTGTTCCCTGTTCATTTCTTTTAGATTTTTTAATTAAAAATTATTTTTTTTTACTAATTTTTGTATTTGAAATTTCCAAAAAAAATTAATTTAAAAAACCTAGAGAAGCCCTAAATAATTATTTTAAAACCCTTAAGGTTCTAAGTGGAATTTTATCGATTTGGAAAAAAAGTATTTATTTTTTCTTCAAACTATAAAATCTCTTTGCAGAGATCAAATTACAACAAAAAAAATAAAACTGAAAAATAAACATTAAAATAATATCCCCCCTGCAGAGTTTTTTTAAGCCTCTGAGCAGGTAGAATATTTTCAAAACTAATTTCATGAGCTCAACTAAATAAAAAGAGATTTTTTTCTTCTACACAGAGTAACTAAAAGAGAATCTAAGTATCATAAAAAACACCTGCCTATAAACTGGCTTGCCATTGGTGGTTGTTTACAAATAAAGAGAGACTTAATTCCAATGCTTAGAGTAAGAGAGTGGATTACAACAAACCTTAAGAGCAGAGAGTATATAAAGCATGAGCTCTTGATTGTAGGCTACAGTTTGTTAAGTGAAGTTGAACGAGTAGTAACATACTTTTTCCCGTAAAAGAAAATTAGAAAATTTTATTTCATTCCGCAATTGAGAAAATCTAAAAGAAAATGGCTTTTATAACACGTGAATATAAATTTGAGACCACAACTCAGATAAACAAAAAAGACCAACGTACAATGGCAATAAGCAGCCTAAAGAAATTGACAAAACCTTTGATGCGTTTGATAAGAAAGAAACAATTGCTGAGAAAAACTTTGGCTGAAATTCAACAGAATACCTACAACTCCAGTCTAGAAGATATGCGCAATGATCCTGCGGCCATTAGTGCAGCAATAGATAATAATGCCAATGAGGCTTTGGAACAGAGAATCTATTCAGAGATACGCCAATGTCCACCCAATTCAGCGGTTATAGTACACCAAGACCAACAGCAATATAAGGTAGCAGTACACCAGCAACAAAGTTATATACCCGTGCACTTTGCCCGCACCAATAGTGGTACTTTCTTTTGGACTTCCATCGATACGGGCAAACAAAAGGAATTGCTAATGAGACAACACTTGGATAGATGGGCCCAGGCTTAAAGTTGATTAAGCAAATCAAATTACTAAGGTTCCTGTATGTGGTAGCAGCTTTAAAAACAAATTTTGTTTTTTTGTTTATCAACAAAATCAAAATCAATTGGTGATATTAATTAGTTTTTGTTTTAAACCGATTTTTTTTTTTTTTTTGTTTTTTCGTTTAAAGAGAAAATATTTTTTATTTTAATTCTTATGAAAAAAAAGAAATAATTGATATTCAATTGCTTACAATTAGAGAAAATTTCTTATTGTGATTAATATTTAGTTTTTAATATAAATAAAATAATGTAATCAATGTCTTCCTTTAGTTTAAGCAAAATAATCAATAATTGTCTTCCATTTTAATTTAAGGGGTTTTTAGTTTTTAAGTTAAAAACAAAATTATAAAACAATAAATAATAAACACAGAAAACAATCGAAATTTTTAAAAGTCTTATCATTATCATTTGTAACAAGGAGGCCGACCAGTTTATGGTGCAGCAGGGTATCATGAAGTAGTCTTAGCAGACTAAAATTTACTTTATTGTTTAATTTTTTATAGTCCTTATGATTTCATTTCAGTTGTTTTCTTCCTTCTTTTACAACTTAAGGTTATAAACTATCTTGTCATTTGTGGTTGTTATTTATTTTATCATGTTAAACAAGTTTTAAATTCATAATGAAATGAAATAAAAAAAATTTCTTCAAAAAAAAATAAACTCCACAAAAAAAAATTAAAACAGAATTGAGGACACTATAGACTTAATGCCTGACGTAATAATGATCCTTTTCTTGTGGTCATAAAAAATCTGTGAATATTCTTTCTGTCTTTAAGGATTGTTTTTATTTATTTTTCCTTTTTATTTCAACAAAAACGAATAGTTTTTATAACTAACAAGTGATTCTTTGGAAATTTATTCTTTAGGGAGGGAATTTCAGAACAAGTGTCAAGACAATATTCCTTTACAAGAAAACCTTTGAACAATACGTACAACATGACAGAAGGAATTATTTGTGGAGGAATATCATTGAAATTTATTTATAAATTAAATGTTATTAAATGAACGTACTTAATCGGTAGTAAAGTTGATAAAAATCAAAGCATAAGCAATGCCATGTATCAACTACTGATCCATTAACATATCATGTGTACATATATTAAAATAATCTGTTAAACACATAACATTACTATGTTAAGATTTACATAAGGCAAGTCAGCTACAATCGTTTGTGTACTTAATTATATATGTAGTTGTTCGGACAAATAACAACGTAAAAGTAATTCTCATTTAGTTCCTTACTATTTAAGAATAAGTAAAATATATTGCATTTGGAGGGTGGACGGAGGTGGCTACTTAGAACACTTAGGAATCAAAATGTACACTGATTGGGCTCTACCAGAGGCCTTCTGGGAAAAGAAAGAAAAGATACAGAATTATAGAACCTCAAAATGAACATAATCAATCAAACCAGCTTATAAAAGAAAGCTATCAACAGCAACCACCAATAAAAAGAAATCGTTAAAAAGTGCATGTGCCCAGATCTAAAAATCCTGGAACATATGATGATCACTTAAAACTAACCATTCCTAATGGCTGTTCACTGTTTTGTCTCTCCCAGAATAATGGCAGATCATTGGAACTTTCTTGATATTGAAGGAGCAATCACTCAGGGCATATTATTTCAAGCATTCCAAAAAGTAAGACCACAGATCCGAGTTTTATAACTATTCCAATGGAATCTTACTTAGCTGGATGTTATATACTACAAACATTGCGTATGTAACTAATGTTACTGTTGCCTCATATAACAAACATCTAGACATCTAGATGCTGTATGTAGACGCCTACCAGCTACACAGTAGGTTATCAAAAATTTGGCAATATAGCTGATCAGCAACTCGTTGGTATCCAATAAAGTCTTATCATTATCATTTCTCGATGTATATTCCTCGAGAAATTGAAGGAGGGTCTGACTGCGCGTTCTAAATAGTAGCTTCTGTTTGGAATAATAGTGTCTAAGAGTCTGTTCAGATAATTACGGAGTTAGAAATAATCCAAAATCAAGGAAACGGATTGAAGCCGGACAGACATTGAAAAACAATTTCACAGATTCGAAGTACAGCCTAAACGACATAAAAATAATTCATTTTGAATGCTAGCCAAACATTTTTCTCACTGTGTATGTTTCTTTTTCAATATTTTCTAGAGGTTATCGCATTATTTGGACTCACATTTAATACACTTCATTAATATTTAGCTCCCCTATGTTGTCGAATGAAAATACAGTACAGTATTGTATAGAAAACAATATTTAAAGCCTAAACAAAATCACTGCGAGTGAACCCCTATTGAACTCTATTGCACATCAATTTAAGCAACGTTTTCAAGTCTATGCCATAAAGCGAACGAGCCTCTATGACTGTTTAGTAATGGAATAACATTTTAAAATGCCTTGTAAACGATGGTAATTAATTCAGAAAAACAACAACAAAAATTATTTTCTTTTTCTATTATGTTGTATGCTTTACTATAAGGCACTAGACGAGCATTATTTAAAAGAATATTTTATTTTTTATTTTCTTAAGACAACGTTATGCTTGTAAAAATGTTTTTTATAAAATTGTCATTATCACGGCTCGTTTTTTTAAACAATTTTTATGTTTAAATAAAAAGGGGAACAAGAGAATTAAATTATGAGCGTTCTTTACGATTTTTAATACAAAAATTATTATGAGGTTTCGGTTTAAAGTAGTAAACATTTTATTAAAGAAAAAAAAACACGGTTGTTCTAGTGGTTTAAGGCGGTTTATGAGATACCCTACAACAAAATTTACAATAATCACTAGAAAGCTACTGGAAAATAGAGCATTAAGGTGATGGGTAATGTCGATGATCGGTTCATAGCCAAATCTGGCATGTACACAGAAAGGCTTTGGATTTGGAATTCTGCAAGACCGACTTAAAACTATTTTAAGTATTAGAACTTGAGCAATATTACGTTTAGTTTTCATTGAAAACTTTTTACAAAGAAAATTGTTTAAGCAAATTTATTTTGTGGGCACTCCTTAATCAAATCTTCCATTGATTAATTCAGAAATAATCTTCACACGTTTGTAAATAGCTCCAATTAAAATATCAACAAAAAAACAACCAATAATAAAATGAAACAGAAAGCGATCATTCCCGTTTCTTGAGAAAGAAAATTGAATTTGCTTTCATTTCATTTTCAATAGCATTTATTAAGCTTCCCTTTTGTCAACAAATTTTTCTCACAGTTTTAAATGCAGTCAGCTTTGGAGCCATAAAATTTGGTAATTTCGTTTATTCAAATTGAAACAACTATAACAACCTGTTAAGCTCGCTAATCAATAAAGAAAAACAACAAGTCATTAAAAGATTTGATAATTTTTTGTTTTCTATTGGCATTAGCATAACTACTAGAGGCACAAAATTAAACCAGAAGAATTCCAGTTATTTTTACAACAAAATATTCGATTTGTATACGGAAAACTAAGAGAGAGATAATACAATAGCATTACAAGCTATATTATGCACAGACACTGGGCAGGTTTGTTAATATAATTTATAAAATACGAGCAGTTTTTTATTTATGGATTTCAAAAAACAATTCATAGAAAAATAAAATTTTCAATGCATTTATACCCAATAAACCAAGTGGTAAAGACAAACCTGACATTGAATTTCAAATACCAAACCTAAATTGCATAAGGAATATTCTGTTAAGTGCTCTGAGAATCAGGACACAGCTGAGGATCAAGGCTTTCTTACCTAGATACCAGAAGAAATGTTCCCTCCAAATAAAAATGTTAATTTTGCTTCGAATTTAAAGTTTAACAATTAGGCATATTGGGTTTATTTTTATAAACATACATTTATTTATGCCACATCATGTTAATGTATTCAAATATGAGTTGTTTAAAATGTTTGAAGAATTTTAAATTAATTTTTCTTTTTTTGTTTTTGTATTTCTTTATCTTCTATTAACATAAACGCTTGACTCAGGCTTTAGTCATTATCATCATTAGTAGATGGAAAAGAAAATCGATAATCAAAATAGAATATAGAAATACAGTAAAAACTCGAAGGACGGGACGGTCCCACAACTGGGATGATGTGTGAATTTTTAAACAAAACTTTCAAAGAATTAAGATTAGGTTAGGTAGGCCAAAGGTTATGGCTATTGTGATACGAGAACCCAATATTCAAAACGGAGATCAAATTTAATTGGAGTAATCTTAGCTCCTTAATCACGAAAAGTTGAGACACAGGGACATGAGGTGAAAAATAGTTTTCTTATATCAAAAGCTGCTACAGAAATCATTGAATTTAATGTCAAGGCATGCCTTCCAGTACCAGTTTCATACGATTCAAATGAAGAAGACAATCTTCAGCCTAACAGCAGAAAGAGAACGTAGTTACGATAATTTTTCTGATTATCTCTTAGTGAGATATCAGGGATTTGTACCCCTGGGAGTATTTAACTTACACCTATATCTTCCCTCTCGAATAAGATTCCTACCATTTCCAACTAGCTTAGACTTTCACTTAGAATAGAAAATTATGGTGTACTTACCCAAGGTAACTGTGTAGCATGATCTCCATTGTTCCTGCTTCCAGTGCTTGAAATGTTTTGTTTCTCTCGTACACTACTGTTGTTAGCCAATGCATGACTATTATGCCGTTTTGTTGTTCCCTAGAAATGGATGATAATTGTTTGCATTTAGAATTCGAAATAACAAAAGTTAAGTTATATAACAAAACAACAATTAAATGTCTCACTGTCTTATTGTAGCATCGACATTAATAAGATTTTTTATCTTCCTATTATAAACCATTAACCCTTTCTCTTCACAACTAATGAAGTAAAAATCCCTCTTAATGAGCAGTCAATAACACGGTGTTAAATCCTATTACATAATTTAACACTTGTTAAGTAATCAAGAAAACCAAAATAAAAAATGAAAACAAACAGCTTCAAAGCTGAAATACAAACGGAGAAGGCCTTTTGAAAGATTCAGTAGAAGCAAACCTTCTTTAAGAAGCTGTATTAAAGAGTTAAAAGAAATCTCAAATACTTCGAAAATATTTGCAGAAAAATCTTGATAAAGAAGAAATATGAACAGCAAATATGCTGGTGAATCCAAAAAAACGCAAAGAAGATAAAAGAACTGAAAAAAACTGTACCCCTAACAATTTATTTTTTTGTGAAATAAGAAAAAAACTGCCTCAACAGCAAAGCAGAGATTAAAGTGTCATTGAAAAATATTTCATAATAAATTTACAGTAAAAAAAATAAACAAAACAAATCAACCCCATAAAAGAGAATACAACACTAAACAATAGTAGCAGGTAGGCCCAAATAAATCTTTCCACACAACAAAAAAAAAAAGACAATAAAAGGAGACCCAAAACCAGTAAAAAAAAAACAATTTGAAAACAACCAGTCAAACAAGTAGTTTTTATAAAACCTCTTTATGAATGCACAAAAGAGACAGAAAAAAAGACCCCCAGGACTTGTTACGCACAGGACGAGTATAAATAGCAGTCCTTATTGCCTTCACATTATTATTCGTTGGTCGTCCTTAAGTGAAGTAACTTCGTCTTGGAAAAGAAATCATGGCTTGTGTATTCCTCTCTAACAGCAATGCTCTCAACTCAGTTTACGTGCAACAAAGCATTGATAAATCATCATTGTCGCCAGCCTTAAGCGTTTTGAAACTCTTGAAAACTGTACGTAAAATATTCAATCATGGCCACACAAAAAAATCCATTGGCCTTACTAAACAAATGATTTCGGGTCCTGTTGTCATCTCTACATGTCTGACTGAAGAAGAACATCAAAATGCATTAAACGAACAATATGTATGTGCTGTTGGGCAACAATTTTAAATAGAAACGGAATTTCACAACAAGAAGATGAATCATCATTAGCAAAAGGGATCATTAAACGGCTTCAGTGATTTTGTTTTTTGTTTCAAAAGGATCTTGGTCAACCGGATCTACCAGAAAATGGAAATGGAAGTGGGTCAGCTTAAAGCAACAAATCGGGGAAAAAAACAATATTTTCTTTAAGAAAAAATAAGAATTAAAATTAATAATAAAGTACAGTAAAAAGAAAAGGCAATTTTTTTATTTCATTTCCAATAAGGTTTCACATTTCTAATTGGTTATTCATCTTTACTACAAGATGCATGTAGCACATCTTGAAATACAAAAATTTACAGCATATTTCTAGGTTTACACTATTCCCAATTAGATTAACAAGACTCAGCTAAATATCTTGTATTACTTATTCGAGCATTTAAATGAGTGTAGTATTCTCCTTAAGGAACTAATTGGGATTTTCGTTTTCCATTATCCAACCGAGTTTCGATGAAAAAGAATGAACAAAATCTGTAGTATATTTTAAGGAATTAAACCTTGCTATAAACAAATGAATTTAATAATCAAAAAGTCCTTCGAATGTTGTCCTAAGCATGGTTCCAACAGTTTAATTGCAACAACAACGAGTTAGTTTTTAAGGTTGGAAAATTTCAATAGCCATAGTCATGCTTAAAGCATACAAATGTTAGACATTTTTATTGAAGAGAGGATGGAAATTTTTAATGTCATCAAGAAGCCAATAAGCACGACTCAATTTAATTTTTATTTTCATAGCAATAAGAAATTAAACATCTTGAGCCAATACGTGGCCCCCTATGGCCATAGATTTTCCAAGAATTGCTTTTAAAAATAAATTTTCCAATTTGTCACATAAACTTGGCATGCGTGATGAGTTAAGCCAAAAATATGTTCAAACATAAATTTTCTTATTAACCAAAAGAAATGAATTTTGCAATTGCAATTTGGGTTTTTACCGCATATGCACGACATATTTCTCGCTAACACTTGAAATTGCTTATGTGGTGCGTTAATGTTTTTGTTGAAGCCAAGAACGTGCGGTGTTTATAGTCTGGCGCTTAAAATCAAAAACAAAATAGAGAGAGAGAAAAAAGGTTCAAATGCTTGAACAGTTCATTACAAATAATTATTTATAGCTGAAGATTTTTTTTAGCATAGACCAACAGCCAAGTAAAACTCTATGTGCTCTCTGTGCTGTGGCTCCACGTGCCCATGTGTTGAACATATTTGTTAAGCATGTGCCATACATAGACGTGATGTGTGCTGTTAGCTGAAGTAATTTTAAATTCCAATTAAAACTTCTTGTAAAACGAAATTTATATGGTTAAACAAATAAACAAATTAAACAAGCATATGATAAACAGATTTTGTTTTTTTAATGCCAAATAAAAAAAACTCAGTTCAGGTTTAAAATTTTCTATTTGTAAAATTTAAAAAAAAAATTCTTTTGAAACTCTTGCTTTTAAATAGAAATTTGAATATCCGTTTCCTTAAGAGATTCTGTCTTTATCTCCTTTTGCCGCCTTTTTCAGGCGAATTTTGATTTTTTGGAATATTTGTATTCAAAATATTTTGTAAAAACAATTGCCCTCATTTGCCCTGAAAACAAACATTATGTCACTCTGTGTTTTCTTGCAACACGTGCTGTAAATAAAAGAGTTTTTGTTACAAAATTCTGCGAATATTTTCGGCATTTTTTGTTACAACATGTTTTAAAAATCTTAAAGATTCATTGAGTACGTGATTAGTACAGAAATAATGTCAAACATGGTATGATCTCCAACAAAATCTCTTTTGTTTTTGTCAACAAATATTTACCGAAGAGTACCATGTCCTGTTGTGTCACGTTGAACACAGCTAAAGTCTTCTAAAAATTCGTAACATTTTTTCACCAAAAAGTTATAACGGAAGACATCCATTAATTCATAAGGAAATCCTTTTATTTTAGTAATGATGTGGACATTGAGAGTAAGACTGTCTTATGGTACAAAGCATTCCTTTGTAAAAGTATTGACAATCTTTTTTATTTTTTAAAGTTTTATGCCAAATTTAATAAAATATGTCAAGTCTTCCATACACTAACTCCTTGTCTTGCCTTCTTTCTATAGTAAAATTCCAAATGCTTAAAAACATTAGCAACGTAATTAAAATAATAATTTTGCCCTTGTCAGTTAATCAATGTTTAGTATGCCATAAAACATGTACAAGTTCTTTAAACTACCCTTCGCCTTTCCTTTAATGTTATAAATTCGTTATACAAATCACTTGTTTTCTAAAGAATTAAAACAAGTTGAAAAGAGCTCTCTCTCTCTCTTCCTCTTTCTATACATTAAGTCAAACCAGACATGAATGATTAAAATTTAACACTAAAAATCAAATTAAACTGTGGAGAGAATCCTTTAACATTAAGGCAAAAGACACCATATGGTTAACAAGGGTACAAGCATTCTTCGTTTTACAAGCAAACACAAATTATAGATTTCTTTAAAAAAGAAAAACTTCTAAAATTATAGATTTTTAATGGTCTCTACGAGTATTTGTATTGAAAGAATGGTAATTCGATTTTTTTTATTTCAAATGCATGACTCAGATAAATTAATATTTACTGGCTATCAATAATTGTTTAGGGATCCTTTTCAAATACAAAAAAATTTTGATTTTAACGTTCCCACGGTTCGGTTAGAGGATTATTCCCCTATTTTGTTTTAATAAAGGTAAAGTATAGAGAACCTTACTTTTGTCTGCACACGTGCACAGTTTAAAAAAGCAAAAATTTTCCAAAATTTACCTGCAATGAATACTAAAACCTTTTGAAAATCGTTAAGAGCACGAGTATTTTCAAATTCAAATGGAATTTTTAAACTCTAAAGAAAGAAGGAAAGAAAGAAATAAAACCACCTGCCTTAAAAACGAACTGTGATTGGTTTTTAATTTTAAGGGTTGTTTTCAACAAATCGTATAAATAGCTCCTTCAACACAAGAGACCACATTATTAAGCAAACAGTTGCCCAGAAAACAACATTAAAAGTATAAATTTTTTCCTGTACATCATGGCTTACGAAACTTTAAAAAACAACTCCACCATCATCAGCCTGCCATCAAACAAACCTCAATACAAACCACGAAAGTTATTTAAGAATGCTTTGAAATCCTTACGCCAAGTATTTAAGAAGTCCAACAAGCATAAAATTTTTCTCAACGAAACCATTTGCTCTTTTGATTTGGATGTCAATGCAACCAGTGATGAAGAATTAGAAAATCAAGAAAATGAATTCAGAGAAGCTTCAAATAAATGAAATAGTTTTTCATCAGCTACAACAACTCCTTTGGGAGCTATCTCAACCTAACCTTGAAGACCAGTGGCTTTGGAAGTCTACAAAATCTAAAGTCTCAGCTTTAATACGTTTGAACTGTGATCAGTAGCAGCTACACGGCCTTAGTGGAACTGGACACTAGACTAAGGATCTTGAGTGATACCCTGTGACTTGCATAGCAACTGAAATTGAAAATATTTTCCATTTCGTATTGTATAGCTTTAAGCAATTAAAAATAAAAAAGTTTTTATAAAATATACATATATACACGACTATTTATTTAAAAATAAAATAGATTTTCTTTAATTAGAGTTACAGGCTAGTTTCTTACACCTCCCATGTAGTGTATGGTTACTTTTCTCCATGACTGATGGGACCTAGAATCGACTCTGAACGACATTTTTGAGCAACTTTTCATTGCACTTTTTTTATTTACTCTCAGTATTTTCACCAGAAGACTGGTGCGAAGAAGTCGGCGAAAATCTAAGATGTGGTTTGAACCACGATCTCTCGCGTTAATAAACCAATACACTACCATGGTTGGTTATAAGTGATCATCATATGACCCAGGATTTTTAGATCAAAGCATCTTTACTTTTTATTAACGATTTCTTTTTTATTGGTGGTTGCTGTTGGTTGTTTTCTTTTATAAGTCGGGTTGATTGAATATGTTCATTTTGAGGTTCTATAATTCTGTATCATTTCTTCCTTTATCCAGAAGGTCTCTGGTAGAACCCAATTAGCGTACATTTGAATTCAATTCCTGAGAGTTTTAAGTAGGCGCCACCACCCACCCTCCAAATACAATATATTTTACTTATTCTTAAATAGTAACGAACTAAATGAGAATTAATTTTACGTGATTATTTGTCCGAACAACTATATAATTAAGTACACAAACAATTGTAGCTGACTCGCCTTGTTGTGTTAAGATTAACACAACAATGTTATGTGTTTTACAGACTATTTTAATATATGTACACATGATATGTTAATTTATCAGTAGTTGTTCTATGGCAATTTTATTTAGTCTCAGAGTGTTTGTCAGAAGACTGGAGATAAAAATCGGCGAAAGTATGAATTGGAGTTTGAATCGTTACCTTCACAGATGGATTTAATCTACTGCGGACGACAGTAGTGGTCTGCAAGACAAAGTCTCAGCCATCTAAAGGACTGTGAGCTGGCTAATGTATTAGCGAAAATATGATAGATTATGCCACAAATCAGTAATAAATTCTACTCCATGGCTAATACATAGTGGGTAAAACTAGCCGACTTTTATATTTCTCTTTCGATTGGACATTTATTAGGAGGTTTCTGCTCTTGATGCATGCCTCTTCCATGAATTTTTTTAGTTTTTTGTTTTAAATAAAATAATTCGTGTTAATTAATGTTTCTTCTTAACAAATACGTATAATTTGTAGCTCTAATGTTTGTAGAGTAAATAAAGTTTGTTTCCTTCTTTTGTTTTATATGAAAATATGTATTAGAAATAAATTTGAAAAATTTTTTTAAAAATAAATCGTTAAAAAGTGCATGTGCCCAGATCTAAAAATCCTGAAACATATGATGATCACTTAAAACTAACCATTCCTAAGAGATGTTTGCTGTTTTTTCTCTCCCAGAACAATAAGAGATCATTGCAATTGCATTGCTTAACTAAGTGGAACCAATTGGTAGGAAACCACTGTATATACAATACACATACCTGAATTTTCTTGATATTGAAGTAGCAATCACTCAAGACATCACATTTCAAGTATTCCAAAAAGTAACACCACAGATCCGAGTTTTATAACTATTCCAATAGAATGTTACTGGGCTGGATGTTATATACTACAAACATTGCGTATGTAACTAATGTTACTGTTGCCTCATATAACAATCATCTAGATGCTGTACGTAGAAGGCTAGCCGTTGCACAGTAGAATTTGAATAGTAGTAGTGGCCGTAATGTTAAATCCAGCCAGTTTCCCAGTAGCTAGTCAGCAACTCGTTCGAATCGAATGTTTTATTGTGTAATAATCTTACTTTCATATTGAGAGGTGCCTTTACTAATTCAGTGTATATATTATCAGGTCTCATAAACATGGCTTCATATCATCTTGGAAATTACGCAAAGTCTCGTTGATATTTAAACACAGATAGTTTGTCATTCCAAATCACTCAGATGTATTCACTGGCTAAGTGCAAGGCATAATATTACCCTCATGTCTCTTCCCGTTCACTTATCGTAGTAGCAAATGTTATTTACAATATCAAAGTGATTTGCAGCTTCTGAAAATCTTGTTCGCAGGGAGTACTGTAATTGATTGCACAGATTTTCTGAGTGGGAAGCTAAAGGTTCTGCTGCCTTCGCATATTCGTTATGCTACCACTGTATAGTACCTTTCTTTTTCAGTAGTCTTCACAAAATGACAGTGATCTTATCGTGCTGTATTCAGTCTAATAAAGGATCTTTGAATGCACAATGAGCTGCATATGTTTAACCTTTGTGGCGCCTAAAATAGAAAAATCAGTTTCATTATCATTGAAAATCTTAAAACAATTTAAATGCCAAAATACAAATTCAAAATAAAGAGATTTTTTATTACTGCCATCAAGGAAAGTTTATAGTAAATAAAGTTTGTTTCCTTCTTTTGTTTTATATGAAAATATTAGAAATAAATTTGATGCCCTATTAATACCTTAAATAAGCTTCAGGTTATAGACCCTTTAATAGCATAGAATCGAACAATTTTAATTTAAATTTCCTGTACATTTTGATTATTTTATTTGTACAACGGGATAATAATTTCCTAAAACTACAACAAAAAGAAGTATTTTGGTTGTTAATTAAAACCGTTAAATATTGTATTAGAACTTCAAGTCACGTATTTAAAATGTTTTTTTTTTTCTCCTTTTCCCAATAAACCTTGACTTCCCACAATTTTCCTCAACCAGAAATCCGTATTGAATTTTAATTAACACAATCACTTAAATAAATAAATAAATATAAGTTAACATGAATGTTTTTGGAGGGATAATGTTAATTAAACAATAAAAATTAAAATTAAATACTAAAGAAAAATATAAAAACCCAAAAATGAATTTTCTCACGCATTTAACAAAATAAAATATAATCTGAGTGCACCTTTTCTCGTTAGAAAAGTGATTCTTTTAAGGAAAACCAATAAGAATACATATTGGTATTTCTGGTTAATTACACTAGAGGGCATTACTAAAATATAATTTTAAATCCATATGAAATACCCATGCATAGTCATATCACCGTAGAGCATCCTAAAGTTTGTCAGGGCAAAACCTATTGGAGGAGACATTATAGAGATACTCTATAGAGCATGAGGAGAATACAACAGATCGTATTATAGCAGCACAGGATAAATTACAAGCAAAATTATCTTTAGTTTATGCCTCCTATTAGAGAAATTAATTTCAATAATTTAAACAAATTTTTGAAAATGAAAATATTAATGAGGTTTACTAATAAACAATACAAAATCACTTGTAATTTGATCGGTTGTGTCAAAAGCAAAGGTAATCAAACTCTCTTAAATTCAACATAATTTATAACTGCCTTGAAATTAATTCCAAAAAACTCCATAACACAGCTTTTCAACACAGATTTGAAAGTTCTTTACCTAATTTCTTTTGGAATACAAAGAAAGAAAACCAATCTAAAGAAACCAATTAAATTTCCAAAAAAACCAAATGTATTGTTAAGATTTAAGGTTTTTTCTGAAAAATAAAACCAAAAAAGAAAACAAAACAATATGATAAAGAATTGTAGAACCTCAAAATGAACATAAAAAGTCAGGTTAATCAATCAACACGGCCTAAAAAAGAAAACAACCAACAGCAACCACCAAAAAACAAAAAACAAAAATAAATCGTTAAAAAAAGTATTGAAAAAACTAAACCCTTTTTAAGTTTAATAAGATTAAAATACACCACAATAATGCATCAAAAAAAAGGGGAAAACAAGTTTTGGTTTTTTTGAAATTTTTTTTTCTTTCTTAATTTAAAAAGCAGACCCTTTTCTTATGTTCTTTCTTTCTTTTTTGAGGTTCTTCAAAATTTAAGATTAAATTTCATTTTGATAACGTTAGCTTTTGTATGAACTTTTTTTGTAGTGATGGAGTTGAAAGAGTGTCTACAGATTGTGCCCAAAAAAAAGCAATAAAAACTGTTCAAGTTTGTTTCTTAAGTCTTCAGTGTTGCAAGCAACAGAATTCTAAAGCATTATGAATTGCCCGTGTGCAGTCTTTGTATGCCCAACTCATTATCCAATGTTCTCGAGCCCTACCATAGGTATTTTATATTTATTATTTCATGATAACAATGGGTTGGAGCCCCATATTTATTAATGGATTTAAATACCAGTCTAGTCTAGTATCTGTAGTCCTTAAGATTTTCGGTATAACTTAAGAAGGTTCATTAGTGTACGTTTAAGGTTAACTGTTTGGATGTAGGCTCCTGAATTCAAATTGGCGAAACACACAATTCTTGTAAAGCAACCGCAAGAGAATTGACTCCAATTGATTCCAGTTGCTTATGAGGAACCTTAAGGTTTATGGTGCAGCAGGGTATTATGAAGTAGGTTTGCCAGACTACAATTTGCTTTATTGTTTAATTTTTTATAGTCCTTATGATTTCATTTCAGTTTTTTTCTTTCTTCTTTTATAACTTAAGGTTATAAACTACCTTGTCATTTATGGTTGTTATTTATTTTATTTTATTTTTTCTTGTTTTTCTTTTTAACGTCATCATCATCATGTTAAACAAGTTTTAAATTCATAATGAAATGAAGTAAAAAAAATCTTTTCAAAATAAAAAAAATAAACTCCACAAAAAAATTAAAACAGAAAACAGAATTGAGGACACTATAGACTTAATGCCTGACGTAATAATGATCCTTTTTTGTGGTCATAAAAAATCTGTGATTATTTTTTGTATCTTTAAATATTGTTTTTTGTTTATTTTTCCTTTTTATTTAAAAAAAAGAATAGTTGTTATAACATACAAGTGATTCTTTGGAAATTTATTCTTTAGGGAGGGAATTTTTAAAACAAGTGTCAAGACAATATTCCTTTACAAGAAAACGTTTGAACAATACGTACAATACGACAGAAGGAATTATTTGTGGAGGAATATCATTGAAATTTATTTATAAATTAAATGTTATTAAATGAACGTACTTAATCGGTAGTAAAGTTGATAAAAATCAAAGCATAAGCAATGCCAATGTATCAACTACTGATAAATTAACATATCAAGTGTACATATATTAAAATAGTCTGTTAAACACATAACATTGCTGTGTTAGTACTAACACGAGGCGAGTCAGCTACAATCGTTTGTGTACTTAATTATGTAGTTGTTCGGACAAATAACAACGTAAAAGTAATTCTCATTTAGTTCGTTACTATTTAAGAATGAGTAAAATATATTGCATTTGGAGGGTGGGCGGTGGTGGCTACTTAGAACACTCAGGAATTCGAATGTACACTAATTGGGCTCTACCAGAGGCCTTCTGGGAAAAGAAAGAAATGATACAGAATTATAGGACCTCAAAATAAACATAATCAATCAATCCGGCCTATAAAAGAAAACAACCAACAGCAACCACCAATAAAAAAGAAATCGTTAAAAAGTAAAAGTGTCCAGAACTAAAAATCCTGAAACATATGATGATCACTTAAAACTAACCATTCCTAAGGGCTGTTCACTATTTTGTCTCTCGCAGAATAATGGCAGATCATTGGGACTGCATTGCTTAACTAATTAATTGGTAGGAAACCAAAGTATATAACATACACATACCTGACTTTTCTTCATATTGAAGGAGCAATCACTCAGGGCATCATATTTCAAGCATTCCAAAAAGTAAGATCACAGATCCGAATTTTATAACTATTTCAATAGAATCTTATTGAACTGGATGTTATATACTTTAAACATTGCGTAGGTAACTAATGTTACTGTTGCCTCATATAACAATCATCTAGATGCTTTACGTAGACGCCTACCAGCTACACAGTAGAAATTGATTAGCTGTAGTGGCCGTAATGTTAAATACAGCCTGTACTTTCCCAGTAGCCGATCGGCAACTCGTTCGAATCGAATGTTTTATTGTGTAATAATCTTACTTTCATATCGAGAGATGTCTTTACTAATTCAGTGTATATATTATCAGATCTTATAAACACGGCTTCATATCGTCTTGGAAATTACGCAAAGCCTCGTTGATATTTAAATACAGATAGTTTGTCATTCGCAATCACTCAGATGTATTCGCTGGCTAAAGGCAAGGCATACTATTACCCCCATGTCTCTTCCCGTTCACTTATCGTAGTAGCAAATGTTATTTACAATATCAAAGTGATTGGCAGCTTCTGAATATCTCATTCGTAGGGAGTACTGTAATTGCTTGCACAGATTTTCTGACTGGGAAGCTAAAGATTCTGATACCTTCGCATACTTGTTACGCTACTACTGTATAGCACGTTTCTTTTTCAATAGTCTTCATAAAATGACAGTGATCTTATCGTGCTGAATTCAGTCTAATAAAGGATCTTTGACTGCACAATGAGCTGCATATTGTTAACCTTTGTGGCGCCTAAAATAGAAAAATCAGTTTCATTATCATTGAAAATCTTAAAACAATGTAAATGCCAAAATACAAATTCAAAATAAAGAGATTTTCTATTACTGCCATCTAAGAAAGTTTAGATTTCATTGAATATGGTTTGTTAATGTTTTTCAGAGTCAAAAATATATTATTTCTGGCAATTATTTCCATTTTTGGCGACATATCAGGTTTATGGTGACAGACAGAAAAACATTACCACAGTTAATTGCAATGTCCCGCCACAACTAATAACGAAAATTTAATTTATAAACACACTTGACGTGAGACAAGGATATGAATGAGTCATTTACGAAATTTTATTATGTCTACTTCTACACACAGACTCATTATCGAACATTTCTTCACACACAATTCGACGATGAGTCATATCTTTCAACAACATAAACATCTCACAAAACCTATAATTATCCTTAATGTCCTTGACGCCATGCAGAAACGTTAACGAAAGATCATCATTGCTTATGTATGCGATGCGTAAGCATAGGAAGAATATAAAAATAGAGTTTTACTTGTAAAAATACTTGAAATTCTCCATAACTGTACCAAACTACCGTTTTATAATTAGTTTGAAATTTCTTCTAATTATCCTACCGTGTTTCTTTTATTTCAAAATAATGAAAGGAAAATTTATTCTATATTGCCACATTAATTTGTATTCTTTATGGCGACATTAAGGATTGAAATTTGCCACTCTAGTTTAGAAACAAAACGGAGATATGGACAGGGTTGCTTTTCAGCAATATAGCAAGAGTGCGTTAATCTAATATTGGGCTCTTCACGACCGCTTGGAAGATGTAGATAACATGATGGCTTTTACTTGCCCATAATCGCAAGACTTCAAGTGACACAAAAACGAATAACAATGAGAATATATACGGAGAACGTCTAAGCACTTATGCTGTCTGATAGTTGTTCTGAAGACATGGAAACTGTGATTTCATTCTAGACATCAAGAATGGAGATGAAAGCTAGCAATGACATCTAAGCGACCTAATCTTTTATTCAGTGAGTATTTGAAATCTTTTGATCAGCATTTGTTAACCAAGTGTGGCTCTGGATGGCTAACCACCGAACCACAGTCCAAATCGATGCATGTAAATGGCATTCAAAATAACACACCCTAAGAAAATGTTACAAATGGTAAGTGGTAGGTAAATGACGAAGACGTAATAGAAGACCCATAATTTTTATTACTGTCAACCAGAAACATTCTTCTTGTGGGTTGAAGTATGAAAAAGCTATTGTATTGGGAAAAAGTGGCAGTTTTCTGCTCAGTATGATTTGGAGGTGTCAGGGTACCATGTTTTTTTCTGCAATTGAAGATTGTGAACTGGACGGTATGTTACACTAACAAGACGGCTTCCAGAAAGAATAATTATTCTTTTTGGTAACGCAAGTTAGTCACCAGGATCATGCGATTCGAATTAGATACATGGATCCGTGTCAACATTAATACCAACATTCGTCAGGATGAAATAAAAAGATTAGTTTTTCAGATTTCTGTATAATTTTTGTTTATTTTTTAAATACATTTTAGAATTATTTTTAATATATTTATGTTCTATAACAATTTTTTATTTAAAAAAAATGTGAAAACAATAATATTTTACAATTTTTAAAAAAAAATTTTAAATTTTTAAACAAATATTTTTGCAAAAATTATTTCCTTTTTCTAATTTTAAACAATTTTTTTAAATTAAATAAAAAAATGCCAAAACCAAATTAAAATTCATAAAAATAGAATCCTGTTTTTAAAACAAATTTAACAACTTTTTTTCTTCAAACAAAAAAAGAGAAATTGTTTTAAAAACTTTATTTATATGTAAACCCCTTGTTTAAGTGTTTGTTTCAACGCTAACCCTTAAAGCTTTTACTTGTTGAACGATGCTTTTTGAAAGCCCAGTCGAAGTAGCCAAACTAAGCTAATGCATTAAATTCTTCTCTAATGAAAAGCTTGGGGAGCGTTTTTCTAATACCTTGAAATCTGTTTAGATCACAGCGATGTATAAAAATCTTGAAAATTTAAGCTTGAGCCCATCTATCCAAAAAGTTCCATTCGATTTGATACGGTTGTATGGTTTCCTTTTGCACAGACGTCCAAAAGAATGTGCCAGCATTAGTGCGGGCAAAGTGTACCGGCACATAAAGATCTTCTTTATCAATGAATTCCAATTGGCGGGTGCCATCTGCATTGATGGTTACAATTGCTTCACCAGGTTCACTGTATTTTAGTTCTTCCATTAAACGCTGTTCCAAATGTTCATTAGCCATGTTATCCATATCATTGTCGAGCCAATCGAAATCACTATCCTTTTCGTCTGAGGCCACATAAGAGCTGCGTTTAGGCTTGTGCGAACGAGATTTGAAAATGCGTCCAAAGACCGGTTTCAGCATATTCTTAAGACGTCTAGAGGGTGATACTTTTGACTTGTACATGCTATAGGTTTGATTCTTATAGTAGCTGGTAGTATTGTTACTCTGACTGTACAAAGAGACGTTGGTGTTGTTCATGATGTTGCTTTACTGCTGCTAGCTGTAGTGGTTTCACAAGACAAACTACAAGAGTTCCAAGCTGAGATGTTTGTTGTCTGAATGCTAGTGAGCGTATGATGCTGTATTCTCTTTTACGTCATGTATTTATACCTGCTCTCTTTGAGAGAGCAGCAAACGTATTGAGCTCTCTCTAGCATCTCAGCCAATCGGTTTGAAGTTTTAAGGGCAGGTGTTCGTTGTCAAAATTTCTCACGTTCGTACAGTAAGAAAAGATTCTTATTAAACTGCCAGCCACAAAAATCTTTCCTTTTTTCTGTTTTCTTTTTGTTTTTATTTTCTGAATGTTATTTTCGTTTAGTTAAATAACAACAACAACAACAACATGTTCTACAAAAGAAGAGTAACAGCAGGTATTTGTTCAGAGGATAAGGCACCTTCAACAACATCAGAGCAAAGCGTGAGAATCTCTGGCTATGGCTTGTTTTCGTAATTACAGAGAACATGTCTTTGGAGATCCTTAAGGGATTGAAATCATTATCTAGGCTGTGTTTTTCTTATTATCCTAGCAACGACAACAGCAACAACAAATATCAAAGAAAACATTATCGTTTGTAAGCACTAAGGAAAAACACTGCTCAAGCAAGCGTGGGAATACAAGATTTTGGATTCCAAAAAACAAAAAAAAAATTTGTTTTTAGCAAAAACTTTTCAATTTTTTTGTTTATTTTGTTTAGTATTGTTGCTGTTAGTGTAGCTGTTGTTGTTGTTTACTTCATGTAAATTGATATCATGAACCATATGTTGTTGTTTACTTTATGATCCTTGACAAATATGTGACACGTAAGGTTTCTTATCAGCTCATGATTTCTTTTTTTTTAATGTTTACAAAGCAGGTTTCAGTTGTTGTTAAAAATGTCCTGGTTTTCTGATTGTAATACAAACAAAATTACTATAAAAGGATAACAAAATGTATATAAACATAGCAAAGCAAACCATCATAACTTAGAAAGCATTTTAAGTTCCCCATGGGGAGCTCTGAAAACAATCTTGATTTCTGTAAAACGTTTATGCTTTCAAATTAGATCGTGACAAGTGCACACGAGTGATACCATTTGAGGCTGCCATGTAATTTGAAGCAGAAGCATGACAGAATAACGCGTGAATGGTAATTAAATGCTCCAGCGAACTACATACATATATTAAAAGTAAACCAAACATTTAATACCTCCTCGTGTAGGAAATTTAAAACAAAAGAAGTATTCTGATTGGCCATTCATCACACTGCTAGATAATATTGGATCTTCTCTAGAGTGAGTCCTAGTAATTATTTTAAATTTTCAAAAGCATTGTAATAGTTCTTCAGAATCTACATATCTAACACCGCAATGTTTGTAGAATTACTTTTTTGTAGTTGTACGTTTTTTGTATCCTATCGCCCGATTTCTAATATTTGGTTAATGCAATTACGACGATCATCTGTTTATTTTATATTCAATTAAACACATAACATTGTAATGTTAATATTAACATTGGAAGTTTTGCCGAATTTATCTTCACACACACGCACACATAGAATTCTATTTAAGTGTTACGATCAACGAGTGTGAGTCAGCTACAATCGTTTGTGTACTTAATTATATAGTTGTTCGGACAAATAACCACGCAAACTTAATTCTCATTTAGTTCGTTACTATTTAAGAATAAGTCAAATATATCGCTTTTGGAGGGTGGGCGGTGGTGGCTACTTAGAACTCTATGAAATTCAAAAGTTCACCAATTGGATTCTATTAGCGATCCTTTGGGAAAAGAAACAAAAACCAAGAATGATAAAGAATTAAGAACCTTAAAATGGACACAAAGAGTTGTGGTAGTCAATCAACCAGAACTGTTCTGGTTGCCCAATTATCACACTGCTAGGTAGTATGGGAAATGATACAGAAATATGTGGAAAAACATCTGTAGTAATGGTACACAGACACATGAACCCCAAGAAATAAGTTATTTCGTGGGATGTACAACTTTACTGTCAAAATAGATTAGAGTCCTGACAGAAATTTCTAAGGACGAAGAATTCAAACCCAGTTCCAGAACAAGTTCTTCCCTTATACAAACCTAAAAATTTTTTTACTATAAATTTGCTAAAGCCAGACTTTCCTTGTCCTTAAGACCATAGACCTGTAAGTTAATATCGTGGTAAAAGACATGATACTAAATGAGTGAATTACACGTACCAGAGTACGTTTCCAAGTATTCACTGACAGATCCATATCACTACAGGTAAGGATGTTGTCTCGACCTGTCGAATTTTATATTGATTGACCCTTATACTAAGTTCACGTATACAACTTAATTGAGAACAATAGTCGTTTAATTGATAACAATATTTTACCCGTTTAGGTATAATAAATATACGCAATATTCATTAAACAGCTGATAAACAACAACATTGTTTTTATTTTGGTCGCGTGTTTTTGTAATTTTTGTTTGTGTTTGTTTGCAATTTGCCATTTTTTTTTTGTAGTTGTTGACATTTGAGTTGTCAAATATCAACAGGAAGTGTTCGGTTACTTATAATGTGCTCACAAAACAGACTTATGACAGTGCTGTATTTAAAGTTTTAATCAATATTATAACAATTAGCATTTAATTGATCAATAATTAATTGAGATTTTATATGAAGTATTGAGATCAATATTGGCGTTAATTGCGATTTACGCAATAAAGGTGCGTACGTGAACATAGTATTACACTACTCGAATACTGTAGTACTAGTACATTCTGAAATAATGGCTATACTAACACTGTCGGTTTCCTTTGTTAGAGTATATCAAGTGGAGATAAACCAATGTTTTACAGGCAGTAAAGTAGCCATTAAATATCTTAAGATTGTCTCAGAATTTTGGATATCTTTAGAGGAGGTAAAGAGACATTCGATTGTTATTCTCAAATCGGTTCGTGGACTCGAGAATGAGCTTATAAGTGCTATTACAGAAGAAAATTCAAATTAATTCATACGATAAATTGGCAATCCTGAGCAGTGAGGCAATCAAATTTAATTATTTGTAAACCTGAGACAGGTTTGAATAGACTTGATTTAAATTGAAAATTGTAGGACTGCGATCTGTAGGACTGATGTAACGAAGAGAATTAACAGATTATGTTGTATTATAGTAGCCTTTATGAAAAGGCCTGAGAATAGCAGCAACTAAATCCTGCCTTAATTTATGCTTTTAACGAATTAAGAGAATCTTTTTAATTTTAGCATTAATAATAAAGAATAATTCAATCGATTTTAAGTGTTAGAAAGCGTTCAAATGTCATGAGCATTGGAAAAGGGTTCCTCTCTTAAAGCCTTTGAGTTAAAGAAAATTGTTCTCACGATTCCAATATGAAGTTTAAGTGTTTTTGAAATTCCTTAAGCCTCTAAACAATCTCCAACATCCCCCTTTTTAGATGAAATTCCCTTATAGTACTTGTATTAAGACAACTTAAAACATATTTGTTTCATAGATGGCGAGATTTTCTTGACGTTAGAAGTTCAATTTGAAATTCGTGATACTTGCGGTAACCACCCCTGTTCACAATGTAGTCTTAAAGTGAATACAAAACATAGAATTATACCAACCAAGAAAAATGTTTAAATCTTTAAAGGGTATCCATCATGCTTTATTTTCTTTCAAAATCTGTTAAAGGGGAAAATTAAAACAATTCTCACACTCTGATTTAAAGTTTTAAAGGATTTTCCAAGATTTTCTTAATAAAAGTGTGGGAATATTTATTTCCATGTTCTTTTTAAAAGGATTAAGAAAAGGGGGAGGTAAGAGAAAGTATCATGGGAATGTTAGAAGAAAAATCGAAAATTTTAAAACGATTTTTTTAATTAAAAAACCACACCAATTTCTTTGCGAAATTCCTATGAGAAGAAGATCCAGACAAGACAAGGAAAATAATAAGTTCACTTTCAAGCTTAGTTGTTCAGAGAGACCTGAACTCAGCTCAAAAGGTAGTCTATAAATCAGAAACTTCTGCTTACATTAAAAAACTTGCAAAGTAAAAAAGGTATTGGGTAGTCAGGCTGCAGTAACTCAAAGAGATTAAAGGGGTTTAAGTAAACAAATTAAATGCTTCATTGAATTAATTTAAATATTTTCAGTTTTATGGCATTTATCACTATGGAAGATCTTCTTTAGCATTATAAAACCTCAATTAAAAATACGTTTTTTTTTTTCTTAATATAAGAACACGATTAAATTCTCTACAGAAATCAATTAAAAATTCTTAGAAACAATTTCATATAGAAACCATAACTAATTTACAATGTCTACTACAAATCTATTGTCTATTGAAACAACAACAACAAAGAAAGAAAATTTTGACTTTAATGGATAGCTACCTTTACTAATCACGGTTACAACCTTATCTTTCTTAAGACTTCTTGTTCTATCTTTAATGCTTTGGTAAAGGCAATGTCCATCCACTTGTTCCTTTTGATTTAGTTGAAGATATATTTTTTTAAATCCTCGCATGATAACACACGTGTTCATCAAACTATTCTGAATGCAATCATTGTTTATGAAAAATCCATAAAATCTCTGTTTGATTTCTGTCCTTTAAAAGATTTCGTTTCTTCAGCAATTGCTTCACTGCCGGCAGGGTGCACTTGTTGCTTTGTTATAACAGGCACTGCCATTGTTTTGTTTTTTATTTGGCTGTGAAAAATCATGAACATTTCTCAAAATATCTCTGAAATAACCTTCACAACTTGTTGTGATTTTTATAGTTTTCATTACAATTCTGTTATGTTTGGTTTTCCATTTTCTATTCACGGCAAATGTTGTTTCTTTTTCTTACGTTTAATCAAACGTGATGTTTGCTGACCTTTTTAATATTGTTTATTCTCTTTTGTTTTTTTTAGTTTGTTTATGTGTCAAGTTTATCTTTAAAAGATTTCTTCCAATTCCACTTGTTTGTTAAGATTTGTTCGTGTTATGCGGGAATGCGGGAAAATACTCCAGGGATGAGGTTTTACTAGAAAATATTCTATTGTTTACTAAAACGCTGGCAAGTTCTAGAAAAAATTTAAAGAAATAATAAAGTATTTTAAAATATTATTTAATCCATGTTTCTACCCTGGAAAGTTAAGTGACTAATTTTGAGTTTCCAAACTCTTTGTGGTAAAGTTGTTGCTGGTCGATACAGTTGATCGTTTTAAATGCCCACTGGACAATGGTATGCACAGAATACACCCGACCTGTTTACACTTCAGTCTTCATATCTCGATGTCAATTGGCATCTAACCAGTTTACGCACAGAGTTATGTAGAGCACATTGTGATTGGCCAGAAATAGTTCTGAATTCGTCCACTGAAAAATATCTGTATTGTTACGAGAGAATAATGAAATCTACAACTCCCATCCGTACAAGGCATCTGACTTTTCCTAGTTAACTTTTCAGAAGCTGTACTTGATGCTTGTGGTTCACAGTCTTCCGAATCCATTAATATTTTCTTACACTTTTCCCGGGACTGTACTTGAGTACGATTTCTTGATTTTATTCTTAAAAATTATTTTCCCACACTTGGACTACCCCAATGGAATAAATTTCTTAATTATTTCGTAAAAGATGCAATCAATCTTTCAACTCTACCAATAGAAGCAACAGCCCTTTAAATCCAAATACAATAATTCCCAGGGGGTTAAACAAGTAACAAGTAGTAGCAACTAACACGACTATTTAAAACGAATTAAATAAACACCCCACCTAAGCAGGAACAAATTTTGGATTGTTTATCGAAGGAATTAAAACAGAAAACATTTAAAAAGGGGGAGATTTTTAAAATAAGATTTACAAAATACTTTCAGTTCAGTTAAGTGCTGTGGTGGGGGATATTTTAGAATTCCTTAACACTTGTTGTTTCTACTAAAGGGTGATTTTTTCCAAATTTTATTTTATTTCATATTAGAAACAGTGTGTGAACTGTAATTGTTTTTCGATTAGAAAAGGATTTGTTCTTGTGTGGGAATTTTATGGTAAAATTCATTTTCAAGGTGATTTATTGGATTTTCCAGCTTCTTAAGTTAATTAAAACCCTTTTTCCATAAAATTTCCCAAAATTTGTTACATTTTCATATCAAAACAGGACACACGTCCTTAGTTACAATATCTAAAAAAAGAAAAACAAAAATTCCCATACTTTTAAAGGCTCATTATAAGAAACATTTCATATTGAGCCTTAAGTCATGACGCATTCCTCAATAGAAGAAATATCCAGACTCCTTAATTGTTAATAACAATCAGCTGCTCTAGAGTTGTGTAAACAGTTTCTGTCATCTTTACTTTCAACATTCCCACACTTTCTGTATAAAAACACCTCAGGTTGCTTTACACACTTTTCTTTAAAATGAAACAGAAATTTTTCAAAAATTTCTCATCAGCGTGGCTCATTGTTGAGCCAATACGTCAATATAAAGTTAATGACTTATTGGAAAGGAGTACAAGGATCTTTAAATTGTTCTTTATGGTTATTTCTTCTTTTACTTTCAGTTTCTTAAACTAAGTGTTAAGGTGGGGAACGCGTTTTAGGCTCATTTTTTGATTTTGCTCAAAAACCATTCCCACACTTTTTCCAAAACATTTAAGTAAGGCAAGACACACGTCTGTCAGCATCCCCTACAGCTCTTTAAAGAAAAATAAGGCATAAAGGCTTAATAAGAATGTTTAATAAACTACCTAACTACGTTAACAGCAGCTCAATATGTAATTGTAGTAAGAATTTTTTTTATAAATTCATCTGCTAAACAAATAATTTTCAATATTTCCCACACTTTGGCAAACAGCAGCAGTTGCTGGTTTTCTTTTCTAATTTATCAACCTTTTCAAAACCATTTCTATCCATTTGAAATCAAACAGAAAATGTAACAGAAATTTTCAATAATTTTCTCATGATCCTTACAATAAGAAATACAGATGCTCATCTCTGTATTATTGAGCCAAAGGCTCAATATATTTTGATACTATGAAACAAGATTCCTTTTTATGTAGTTGTGTTAAGACAGCATGAGTCATGTAAGGCACACTTACTCAGCATGCCTGGAAACATGTAAGAAGTGTGCATGTCTGCAGCACAAATGTAAGGCATGCATACTCTTACAGTTGAGACTGTAAAGTGTGTGCGCTGCTTTAAAAGGCTTTGGTGTAGTGTATGCATAGGCATTGCTTTGCTTGATTTTCGTTATTTCCCCCCACACGTTCATATAGTTTTTCAAATTGTTTTGGAAAAATTTGAATCTGCAACAGATGAATGATTTTCGATTTCAAATCTCTGACACACATCCTTTTGTTTCTTTTTTATTTTCCTTTTACAGTCGAGTAATATGTTTTCGGTTTTAATTGTGGGAAAAAGATTTGTATTTAAGAAAAATTTTCTTTATGCATGCACGTTAACATGTAATTTTCTTTAAAAATTTTTTAAGAATGTTTTATGGTTGAAAGATTTGAATTTTAATTTTAAATGAACGTTACAAAACTATAATTCGTTATGGTCATGAAATTAAGATATAGGGACAGAAAGAAGATGATAAGAGGGAATGGTTTGAATTCTTCATTAGAATTCTTGATGTTCTAAAGGATTGGATGCAAAAATTGCTAATTTTAAACAGAAAATACAATACAATTCCGCACCTTAATTTTACACGAAACATTTCTATTTAGATCACACCATTAAAAGCCAGTCTTGCAGGATCTTAAAGAAATTTAAATTTCCTAGACACTGGAACCATTTGTAGGTTCTTGTTTTCTGAATCTTTCCTGGTACCAAAATATAGAAAAGCTGTAGGCCTTAAGCTAATATCAGTTACATGGTAGAACCATAAAATATCCATTCAAATTGAAAAAAAAAAATCATGATAAGAAGGTCTTGCATTGATTAAAACAGTCTCGAGTGTCAAATATGTTTTAAAATATTCAAATAAATCTTAAAACTTCTACTGAAATGATGACGACTTTTTTTGAAGATAAAATTCAAAACAAACCCCAGCTTCATAAGCAAACTACAACCCACGCAGTTTCATAATTTAAGAACGTAAAACACGAACGAATTTAAAGTTGAAATAAAAATAAAAAAGAGATGATAATATTCCTAAAGGGGAATCGAAAAGAATCTAAATTTAGAAAAGAACAAAAAAACAATACTGACCTTTGACAAGCATTTAAGGCTGCCAGCAAAAGCATAAAATAACGAAAAACAAAGCCAAGCCAATAAGAATTATGGTTGGTGTTCCCGAAAACTACCTGCTTATAAGCAGATATTTTATCTCTCTTTCCTACAGAATTTCTTATTTTCGTTGTTGTTTTTTTTATATTTTCTTTCAAATACAAAACAATACAAACGAAAACAACCCCAAAACATAATTTAAAATTTGATTTTTTTTTTGGATAAAAACAGAAGAAAAAAACCACGAAATATTCTGATTGTCAAATGAAATGCTCCGCCAGTATAAATAAAGGGAATATTTGTTAAAGCAAAACAGTTCGCTACACAATCTCAAAGTGTCTACAACTCAGAGGAGTAAAGAAACAACAGCAGAAACAAAACAACAGAAATTAAAAATGAAGTGAAAAAAAAACAACAACTCGAAAAAGTTTTCGTTTGCTTTCTCTAGCAACAATACGAATCTTTGGAGTTTTTTTTTCTTTCTTTTTAATTTCGTTTCAACTCTTCTTAAAGCGGAACCTCACCACCGTAATGGATTTTGGTTTCTTTGGCTATACCACTATGTGCCTTATTATTACATTTAAACGGATTTGCTGGGTATTACCTCTGAAGTAGTATTACCATCTCGCAGCAGTCTATTTGGGTATAAAGCTTTAAAAATATTTGCTTAATAATCTACTGTGATATTCGAATTTAAGTTTTTAATTTTATCATAATACCATCCATGTCTTCCATTAATTTTAATACTCGTATTATTATTGTATTGTAGATAAACAAAAAAAAATATTCTTTCATTTTAAGTTACAATTTAAGATTTATCAACTCAAAATCATTGTCTTCCGGTTTGTTTGTTTTGCTTTGTAGAAAAAGAGAAAAATATTTCAAAAACGAAAATATTTTTAATTTAAATTAAAATTTTAGTTTTAAGTTAAACAAAAAAAAATTAATAAAAATATTGTGAAATAAAATAAAAAACTTATTGAAATAATTAAAGAAATTATTTAAAAAGATTTTTTTCTTAATGTTAGAAACAAAACACAAAAAACCCACCACAGTAGTGATATTTTCGAGAAAGAGAAAACTTCTTAAATGGTAAAATATTCGACACTGGGACTGCCAATCATGCCCCAGTGATATGCAGAAGGTTTGCAATAAAATCTTGCGGGCGTAAACCAAAAATTGTGCTTTGAATATATACTAGGATGATCAGGTTGATTATTACCTATTCTATTAATAGGTTGCACGACCTTCAAAACAAACTCAGACAGTCTTCGCTAAGATCTAGCGAACGGCATGAGTTGTCTTAACCAGGACAACGAGGACATATGCTATGGCATAGTAGGCTCTGTTAGATTGAAGCTCAGTGCACCAGTTAGTGTAAGCTAGAAACGTGGAAATAATGGTTAGAATACTGGGAATCAAATCGAACACGAGATTCTTCCAGAGACATCATCATCTGATAGATTAAGTGTTCCCTCCTTAATTGTCCTCTGAATAGAAACAGTGACTCCATGATTTGGAGAAGAGCTTTACAACGTATAATAAAAGTGAATAAAAGAATTTGAAAACTTCATACTCTTTCTAAGGAGTACATTTCTGCGATATCAATGGCTGATAATAGGACAAGAGTATGGGGTGTTTGGTTCCTGAGCGAAATACTCGAAATATATTAGGATTTTCTAGGGTTTTTTTAAGTAAATGTTAATCAATGCAATTTGAACAGAAGGTTCAGAGATAGCTATTCAAGCACTCAAAACAATTATGGAACTAACTATAGTAGTATGAAGAGTAGATTCCACAATGCTGTTATGGAAAGATCGCAGTATTTGGCTAGCTCTACCTGGCACAATGAAAAATAGAGAGAGAGGCAGCAACTGCTCTCCACCTCCTCTTAACTCTCCTCAGCATTTTCTATTATAATGAGAAGATATTTGAATCTTGCATTTGACAATCCAGGAATATCTTGAAGATAGTAGCCAGGGCATACTAGATTGGGCATTCTAGACTGAAAGGAATAGGAAAAGGAATCAGAATAGGAATTTTATTAAGTGGATTATGTGATGAGGAGACCGATACATCAGAATACTTACTAGAAAGCTGTGTGGAGCGTTCATGCCTTGCAGAAAGAAGATGCAAAGAATTATGAGGCACTAAAAGCGCTTTAATAACTTTTTGATGCAATGTCTGTTGTATACGTGATGAATTATCTTCAAACAGCAAAAACTGTAAAATAGAGAACCACGGGAGACAGCAGTCATTTTCACAACTTTTTTTAAGACAAAAGACTTAAGAAACAAACTTTATTACACAAGAAGTAATCAAACAAATTCAAAACGTGTTAACCAGCAAGAATACTATGACAGAAACCTATTTATTCAAATGTCAATCAATACCACAACGCTTACGAAGATCAGGGGAAAACAAAAGACACACTTTTTTTCAGAATAAATCAAACAATGAATGGTTTTTTGTTTTTCTCTTTTTTTGTACCCCCCTTAGAATGGAATTCTAAGAGAGAGATTTTTATTTTTTCTTTACACACCTAAACCTAGAGATTCATCATTAAAATTTGTAATCTTAAAACTAAAATCATAATTTTGTTTTTGTTTTTTTTTTCTTAAATCTAAAAGCAAAACAAACAAACCGGAAAATATTGTTCATTAAGTCTAAAACCTTAAAACTAATAATGGAAGACATATGATAGGGTTAACTTATTAAATAAAATCACAGTGAAATTATAATTGAATTTGAATCAGAGTATGTATGTATAAGAAAAATAAAAAAATTAAAGCTGATGTACATATAATAAAGCGTTTCAGTTGATGTTGACATCATGTATCACAGAATTTCAATTGACACGATGATTGAATTGTCATTGTCCTGATGTTTGCAGCCAGCCAGCTCTTGTCAACTGTTGAGGAAAATGCTGATGATGTTGAATTTTCCATTGCCTTAAGACTGGCCTTTGTTGTATATTTTTGGAAAAAACGATTATTATGACATTTGAAATTGAAAATTGAGTCAGTTTTTCAATTTCATACAACAATTCACGTCTTTCTTCTTAAAACTAATAATGACTGACCATAACGAAACAAACACTTCAAATTCAAACATTTCTCTGTTTTAAGAAACATTTTGGAATTTGTTTTGTGTATGTTTCTGGCAGCGCAACTTGAGTTAGACTGACTTCCTTAGTTGACTGCCACCACTATTTATACTACGAAATTATTTTGGTTTTTGTGTGTAAATCAAAGATACGTTTTTGTTGTATTCCTAATTGACCATTTAGGGATGTTTAATACAAATGTACATATGTACGTACACTCATGTATATGTTTTTTCCCCTTTTTTCTAACACATTTATGCCATATTATCGCTTTGCTGCTGCTGCCTGCCAGCTTAAGACCTTGAAGTAATGCTTGTTTATTTTTTTTATCATTTCGTTTCGTTTCGTTTGTTTTCTTTCAAATTCAAGGTCTTTGTTTTCCATTTTGCTGGTTGAAAGTCAATTGAAAACTAAAATTATTTAAATACTCGTATGCATGACATATTATTCATAAGCCGATAAGAAAAGGATATGTTTGCTTAGCACATATGTGCACTTCGCTTAAAAATAGTAGAAATAGTAGATAGAAAAACAGAAACCCAAAAAGAATTCTATTTTTGGAATGAGATAAGTTTTATGAAATGCAGTCTATTGAGTGTTATCATCATTTCTACTTTACTAACTACACCTTAACAATGTACTGTACAGTATTTAGTACAATGCAGAAAGAAGGGATATAAACTGATACACGATCAAGGAGCACACTTCCCAGTCAAAAACCCTAAGTATTCTTCGTCTTAGAAACGTCGAACCTGAGCCGTATTAACTTGATTTTTTGCAAGCTGTCCTAACCATAAAAGCCATAAAGCGACCATCAGCCCGATGGTACTCTTATTATAACGCCGCAATTTCTGCAATTTCTTAAAAAAAAACCCTAGAAATTACAAGAGAAATCATTACTGTATAGTGAAACCGTCCTCAAACTGACATAATGCCGGATTCGAGTTACCAGAAAGTTACGGAAATCAAGAACTAAACGAGTGTTGAAAAACACTAAAAATCTTCCTTTTCTTCTCCCGTTTCTTCTCTAAAGTAACGACAAAATAATATCGCCCAATAAATTTAAACAAATGCTGGCATATTTGTATAGCAGTAGGATATTATCCCCGTTATGTTGAGCTCTATTGATTACCATTCAAGGATACTTTGTATCCTTTACTATAATTTTGAAATTCCTTTTCCTTTTTCTAAACACAAAAATTAGTCTTTTGAGTTGAATTTCCTTTTAACTTCAACCTGCTGTGATTTTTGTTAACACCTTCCAGAAGATATATATATAAAACAAAGGATATTTCATGAGGATACCTACATACATACATAAGAACATGAAGTAACACAGTAGCGTTAATCTAAAGGCCACGTTTTTCCAAGAAAACACGTTCCCCAAGACACTTGTTTCAATAACGAAATCCAAGCAATAAAGTGTGACTTGCACGAGGAGCATAAATATTTTGTTAAACAAGAGAAAGGAGAAATCCTTTTCATAACAACAGAGAACAACAATCTTAATACAAAAGCAAATAAATAAAATAAAATAGAAAAACAAATAAAAAAATAAATGAAATTTAAATTTAAAGGAAATCTTTTCCAAACAACATGCAACAAAAAATATTTTCCGTTGCTTTCACTCCTATGGTCGTTTAGCTGTTCAAACGCCAGGGGTTAAATTTGGTTGGTGATAAAAATTTAAAGGAATACTTGAAAGATAAAAATCCACCCTTAAATTCTACATATTTAAGCAGTTGTATTTGGAACCAATCATATTAGGTTGAAATAAATACAACAGAAATATAGTTTCTTGTATATTTATAGTTACTGATTCTGATATAAATAGTGGTGCTAAGGCCAACAGCAAATCAGTTCTCTTCACCCAACTGGGGTGAAAACAACTCATCTACGAAATATTAGTTTTTCTCATACAAAAACTAATTTTTTTTTCGTAACATCAAGAAAATCCTCCATAAATTTACTTAAAAATTGGTCATCCCTTGTGCTCTCCTTAGCAGAAAAAGTACGAGAAGAAGATGAAAGAACCAACATGCACTCCTTGCTGAGAATCATCATCCATAAGAGCCAGTGTTTGTGACTGAAGAAAATTTCCTATGCTGCTGGTATTGGTTTTTGAGTTTCCTGTGTCCAGAGTCCCTCCTTTTGCAATGGGGTTTAACTTCTGGGACTCTATGAAATACTTTTTTGGTTAAAAAGCTTTAATTAAATTTGTAATGTAACTGTGATATTTAAAATTATGCTTTAATTTAATCCATGTCTTCCATTTCTAAGCTTTAATAGTTTTTAAGTGTTTATTTTTAATTTTAAGTTTAGTTTTAAGAAAATAATCATAGTCTTCCGATTTGTTTGTTTTGCTTTAATTATTGTAAGAAAATATTAAAAAAACAATATTTTTAAGAATATGAAAACTGTTTAATAAATATTAAAACTCAAAGGCGTTATAAATAACGCTTTTGAAACAAAAAAAAATAGAAAAATTTAAAGGATTTTTATTGAAAAATAATGCAGTATCTAGGGTTTTCTGAACTGAAATGATCATCATTGTTGAAAATCAATTTTATTAAGGAAATTAAGGTTACTCTTCAGTTGACGAATTTTTTCGATCAACGAAGTTTCTCAGGCACTAGCAGGATTATGTCCTTAATCCTCATACCACTCTTGTTAAGTGATTTTTTTTTTAAAGTATTTCTCCTTTCCTGTTTAACAAAATATTTATGCTCCTCGTGTAAGTCACACTATATTACTGGAGTTTCGTTATTGTAACCAGTTTTTTGAGGAACGTGTTTTCGTGGAAATACGTGATCTTTAGATTAACACTACTGTGTTAAGTCAGTTGTCTAGGTATGTGTTCTTAGAGAATATCCTTTGTTTTGTACTTCTTCAAGAAGGTGTTAACAAAAATCACAGCAGGTTGAATTTAAAAGGAAATTCAACTCAAAAGATTAATTTTTATGTTTAGAAAAAAGGAAAAAGGAATTTCAAAATGATAGTAAAGGATACACAGTATCCTTGAATGGTAATCTATAGAGCTAAACATAACAAATACTATTTTCATTTTTCATTTATTCCGTATTCTTAAATAGATAAGCAGTCACCGGTAAGCAGTGAGATGAAGATGCTTAAAAACTAAGATGCATGACATACTACAAAATTTATACCAAGAAAACTTTTACAATGTAAACCTATTTGTTTTCAAACTTAAAACTACTAAAGCTGACGACTTAAAACCTAAAGTGTTTAGAACACCAATTAAAAGGAAAGGAGTAGATTGAATCGATGCAACCACTTCTTCAAAACACAATTGATAAAGGCCTTTTAGAATTTGTGTTTATTAAGACATCAAATCTTTCTGGCTTAAATGCCGCTAAGAAAAGGGTTGAATGAATTTGTTTTTAATGTCAGAGTTAATCTTTCTATAAGACCTTGAGGTAAACTATTAACTTTAGTTTTAAATCCTCAATATTTATAACCAAAAATCGTTTCTTATTTCTCTTTCTCTCTTTAGTTTTTACAAATGGTAGTGGCAATTGCTTTTATGTGATCATGATTATGATGATAATCGTGTTGATTTTATAAGTATGTTTCTTTTGGTCACGTTGTAATATTTATCTATTGTGTAAGTGTATATGTCATGTAATATACGCGCTCCCCTAATTTCTTAGAACCTACATAAATAATACCATTAAAAGGTATTTTTAGTAACCTGATGTAACCTGTTTAAATTAATTGTCTGTAGAAAAAGAAACCTTTTCTTCTGTACTACTTATAATTTTCTTTGAAAATACATTTTAATTGGTTAATCAATTTGAAGGCTTAATGTGTCTGGGGAATAGGAAATAGTTTTTAATTAGAATCTCTAGACTTTAGAGTTTAAAATAAAATGAAAAAAAAATGCAGCAGAAAAGGATAGAAACATAATCGTTCTTTATTTTTTTTTTTCTCTTTATAGAAATCCTAAACCTAAAGTCTATTTTCTTCATGTAAATCATCATTGCAAACACTGAAAAAAACAGAAGTTTTAGAAAACGAACTTAATTGTAGACATAGATAAGCCTTTTACTAAAATTTGCATGCTTCTTAAAAGCCACCAACTGATAGACACGGAGTACAAGCAGTTAGGTGTCTTGATCACCTGTACACTGCCATCCACTTAAACGAAAGCCCTCTAATTAGTTCTCCTGTCCCCCTCTTTTGAAGCAGAAGACTGAGTTGATGGCAGACAGAGAGTATCTGGTTATCAGTTGACTTGACCACCACTACACTCTAGTCTACTTCATCTATGGCCCTACCTTATATACTTGAAACAGAAGGTTGAACTGGTGGCAGCCAGGCAAAGCAGCAAATAAGGCTCAGTAATAATAAAATTTATTTTTTTTTTGTTTTACATTTTTATTTTATTTATTTATTAAAAAATACATTATATTATACATACAACTTATTCTAAATTAAAATAGAATTTTCTATACTTAAATTTTAATTACAATTTAACAATTACAATAAAAATTTGGAAGACCATGGATTTTCTAATTTTATTTATTATTCAACGAATGAAATATCACAGCTTGACACATCACTATTATCCGTGTCTAATACAAAATTTAATCCTTTTAAAAGAAAGGCAAAGTAAAAATAATATCACAATAATCGCAGCGATATTAAACAGTTTAAAAATGTAATAAAAATATTCTAAAATATCACAGTTAAATATCACAGTTTAGTACGAAATTCTTACAATTATTTTGAAAGCTTTAAGGTTAATGAGGTTGTAAGGTTAAGTATCACAAAGAAATTAAAGCGTAGGAAAATGAAAAAATGCTGCTATGGAATAATTAATAACAAAAACACTAGCGCTTTAAAAGCTATTCGAAAATATCACAATAGAATCACAGCTTTGATAATTAAAAAATATGTCACATAAGATTTTCTTTATTTAATAATAAAAAAGCTTTAAAAGTATTCACAAACAAGCTTTAATTGTAAAGCATTAAAAATATCACAATCGGAAGAAAAGTATCACAATTGGAAAAATGAAAACGAAATATCACAGTTCGCTTAAAATTTTCTTATAAAGCTTTTGAATGTCTTTTAGTACAAATGTCAATTTATCACATTTAAATAATATAATATCATATTTTGAAAAACAAAGATATAGTGGCTAAGTACATATATATTAATTATACCTTTTAAGGGTGCAACATCTTAAATTAAAACTTTTCATTTAACTTAGTGTGCAGCGAATATGTAACTTTGGCAGGATTGAATTAAAAATTCTGATACACAGCTTGTGATAAAACAAACTTTATACCTGTATAAAGTTTTATATCATCGTTACTGCTTTAACTAGTACATATTACAATTGCAGCATTGTCAGCATAGAAAAAATATCATCAACAGCTTTAGAAGATTTTCGTCATATCATAAGGCATCTTGAGTATTTATATCACAGGATCTCTTTGTAAAAGCTCTGCTTATTGCACATTTTACAGTTTTATTATATAAGACTTTATCACGGGCTCTGTATAGTATATCGCAGCTATATAGGCTAATTGTAGTGTAGAGTATTGGAAATTATCTCTTTGAAGAAAATATCACAGCTTACTAGGCCTCTTTACATACATATAAATTTACATAGAGTACTTTCAGTAATGGCAGCTAATTTTATTGCTTTTAAATATATCACAGCTTTTCAGACTACTCTTGTAAGTAATTTAGTCTTATTGATGATCTGAGAAGTAAAACTTACTCTTGAGTATTCGCAGTTATTGACCTTTAGAAAAATATCACAGCTTTCATGGATTGATCATAGCTTTCAGCCATTGAAAAGTAAAACTTACTCTTGAGTATTTGTATGTATTGGCCATCAAAAAAATATCACAGCTTTCATGGATTGATCATAGCTTTCAGCCATTGATTATACCACTTACAAAATTATCACAGCATTGTAAAATCTCCTACGCTTCAGCTTTAGTCGAGTTGTTCAAAAGCAAATTCTTTTCAATACTTTTCATTTCTCTTGACTATGTTTCTCCTTCAAAGATAGTTGTAAAACTAATTCTCCAAGGCCAACTTCCTGGCTATATATACGGAAAATATCTATGTGGACTCTCACCCTTAAACATCATACGAAAAAGGTCATCATATCTGCTTTTGAGTATTTCATATACAAACAAAAACACATAAAGAAACAAGGGAGTCTTTATTGTCTTAAAACGTAATGGCACTGATAATTTAAATCCGTCTGTCAGACAAAAGTAAACACAAACAAATGAACAGAGTTTTTGTTATACTCTAGGTAATGAAAACCTATTGGTTTGATCCTTTTTTTGTAGAAGAAAAAAATGTATCAGCACCACCACTATTGCAAGGCTCTGTGATGACTGCTAAACAAACAGTCACAAAATGACGTACGTGTGTGTACGTGTCAAAGTGGAGGAGTTTTAAAAACAACCACCAGTACCATCATTACCGCCACCAAGTGTAAAAGAGAATCAATGAATTGGTGGAAAAGTAAGGAAATATAAGGTCTTGATATGCTTCAGTAAACATGGCAACTCCTCCTATTTTTTTTGGTATGTAGGTAGTTGGAATAAAGAGAAGCCAATTGTTTTAAAGTTTTGTGGATTTTTTTAATACTCGAAGGCGACATGACTCATAAAGAAGAGCATATTTTTAAACACAGTCTTCTAAGGCTATATATTGGCTATAGGACAGCTATACATGGAAGTCTAAGCAATCAAAAAAGAGCATGTGTGATATGAACTATGCAGCGATAAAGAGGAGTTTAAAACGAATCTGAGGAAATAGTTTCCTTGCGAATTTTTGTATAAATCAAAAAACAAAAACTTTCATTTAAAAACACATTTTCTGTTTCTTATTTAACGAACCTCGTTTAATAGTTTTTTTTTTATTAATACTAACACTTGAATCAATATTTGCTTTTCCAATTGAGTATCTCTACTGCTTTATCAAGTAAAAAATATTATCAATCTTGTAACAATAATAACAACAACAACTACAGCAATAATAAAATTAAAACGAATATTTATTTTAAACACCAAGTGGAGCATACAGAGCCTATTTATCAGTATATGTGGAGTATATAACTCACACTTATCTGTCATAAGCACGCACTGCAAGTGTTTGCAGCGTATTTTTTTTATTTGTTTTTATTCTTCTATGTATTCAGAGAACTATAAAAGCTACTCGTTTATTTTATGTTATAATCAACAAAAACAACAAATATTTATTTTGTAGCAGCTAACAAATGAAAATTACAAACAGAAGATGAAATAATTATCGGTAAAGCGATAAAAGTGTAGGAAAATACGAAAAATTATTCAAAAATAAATTCTTTAAAGACAATATTTTTGTAAGCAGAATTAATAAATGGGGAAGAAAGGGGTAAAATTCAATAGTAACTGGGGCAACAGACTGTGTAAGATGGCCATATTCATTAGAAGATGGTACATGTTGACGGAATTGATAATTAGCCCGAGCTAGGCTACAATATGAAAAGCACGACAGTCCTAAATGGAAGCAAATTCTACTCCTGAGTTATGTAAGCTTATAAAAACTGAAGGCAAAAAATCTGGTAATAGATTTTAACAGTAAACTGATGGATAGAGAGCAGAAGGTTCACAGTAAAATTTTGGGATGCAGCTCAACAAGAGAATTCTCAGGGGATCGAAGATCGTCCAATGCAACCTAGAAAAAATCTCTGTTTAGTGTAGATTTTGGGCTGATATTTCTTTGAGAACAACTTCTTCTTCGTTTGGCCTGACTTACATGATCTGGAGTTTGTAAGTAAGTCACCAAAGTTCTTTCGGGCAACAGGATTAAGGGAGACGAAACATTATATGAATTTCTAATATAGATTGAAAGCAAAAACGATCATATTTTTATAATGTAGTTACCGGGTGAGTAAAACGAAAATTTTTTTATGTATTTATTAATTTTATTTCTTTATTAATTAATTTTGTTTTATATCTTAAAATTAAATATAAATGTAGGATTAAATTTATTTTATTTTTTTACCAATAAATAGATTGATAGGGTGGTATTATTATTGTGGTTTTAATTGAAGATAATAATTGAAAAAAAAATTACAAACTAAATTAAACATTAGAAAGACTTTAAAATCTACAAAAAAAATACTAAAACCAATATAAAAAAAGCAAAAAAATAAAAAAAAATTAATTGAAAAATAAATTGAAAAAATTGACTCAAAAGTCGAATAAAAATTGAAATAAAAATTAAAAAAAAATACTCTTAAAATATTAAAAACTTGGTAAGAAAAAAAAGAATCTTAAAGTTAAGAATATTACTTTCAAATTAAATTTTTCTTAATTATTATATTCCTTATACTAAAATTACTAAGAATATTTTTTTTTATCAAAAGGGAAGACTTAAAAACAAAAATTGTTTAAAAATATTTAAAAAGTAATTAAAACTCTAAAAGAAATAATGCCACAAAATATTGGAAGACTTTTGAAGATTTTGTTGAATGTAATGCAGCAATTTCTAAACTATACAATAAAACTTATAAGAAAAATAAATTCTTAAACAAAAATGATTAAAAAAAATATGTTCATTAAAATTATGATAGAAAAATATTTTATTTTATGACAAGAAGTTATCTTGTAAAGCTTACAAACTTGATGAGAAATTCAAGAAAATTAAGCTTTAAGTTAAAGGCTTCAAAGCTTAAGAGGCATCGTGAAGATGCATTGATTGAAATATCAGCGTATAATACTTTCGCTCTAATAACTTACTATACCAAAGAACATATGTTAGATTGTTGATTTTCGCTGCCTTTGAAGTCCTTATTTAAAATATAATAAACTTTCCATCAACTTTTAATCTAATATAAAAAGCTCTTAAGGAAAAGCTCTAGTAAAGGTAGTAAAAAAAACCTAAAATCTAATTGAATCACATTTTGCAGTTGTAATATAAAAAACAATTTAAAAACACGATTAACAAAATTAACAGTTATTCAGTCTAGTTTTCTGAAAGGTTTTCTAAAGCTTTCCTAAAAAATTTGAAATTAATATAAAAAATAGATGAAAAATTAAAAACAATACAAAATTAAATAGACATTATTATAAGAAACAAAATAATTAAGCGTAGTAAACAGCATTTAATTAAAGCTTCAAAGTGAGAAAATTTTAGATAAAAAATTTTAAAAACTTAATAAAACAACTATAAAACTTAACAACTATAATCATAACAGTAATAAACAAAGTGATTAACACTTAACAGTTTATATTGCACATTTCTTAACGTCCTTTTGCTAAAAGAAAAGCTGTAAAGCTTTTTCTTTTTTTGTTCTATTGCACTGTGATACTTGATCCTTCCCCATCTGTTGTGGTTGCAGCAAAACACCTTCTTGTTTTGTTTAAAGATTGGCATTCGCTTGGCTTACAATTGCACTTTATTATATACGCCCGGTCCTGGTGTTAAAAGCTTTTTGGCTCATTCTTTAGGAGCTTTTGTTTTGTTTTTTAACTTTAAATCGTTTATAAAGCTTTTGTTTATTGTTATTGTTTATATGATGTTTTAAAAGAAATGAAAAACATTTAAAATGTTTTCTTTTCCTTCTTTTTAATTGTTTAAAGAACTCTAAGAGCTTTAAAGCCTTTGTATGCATTTTTAAAATGTTATTGCTTTACTTTTAGAGTGCAAACACTTAATTAAAGCTTTTATATTTCCAGTCACAATAGTTTTGTTTTTAGTTTTAGAAACTTTATCACGTTTTGTGTTTCTTAAAAAGTTTACGACAGTTTCGTAAATTTCGTTTTTCTTTAAAATTGAAAATCACACGCTTTAAATACATTATTTCCGATGAACTTTTTATTTAAAAAACAAAAACAAAACAAAAATTTAAAAATAAAAAAGTAAAATAAAACCTAATAATGCAGTGTGATTTGCTTGTGAGCACGTTTAGAACTGACTTCTTACTTTAACGGATCGCGTTATTTTATGCGCTTTTTTTGTAGTTTCTGTAGCTGCTGCTTTTTATGAGCTGCCAGCACTGCCTTTACAAACCGCTTTTCATTGCTTTTTTTGTCTGTTTTCTTTGCTTTTGTTTTTCTGTTCTTGTGTTGTTTTTTACTACAACAACAACAACGACTATGGCCATAAACAACACTATTATTCTATACACGATAAATTGTAATTTTCATTTTCATTGCTGATAAATATTGCTGTTGATATTGCTGTTGCTATTATTATTATTATTGTTGTTGTTATTACTTTTACATTTACAACACTGCCATCTAAAGCAAAGAAATCCAATAAAAATCAAAGACAAACAGACAGACAGGCAAACTGACGGACAGACAGTCTTGCTGTCATACATTATTATCGCATTTATTACACATTACCCGCACACAGACTTTACTTCATTCCTTGTACTCGTACTCATACGAGTACTCGTACCATACAAAGCAAGCGTTAGTCATACACCAAAAAAAAAACTATAAAAATAACAACAATTCTGTTTGAAATTTCAGTTACACACAACACTAGCATTTATGACTCTCCCTCTCTCCAGCAGCGTTTCAAAAACATTTACAAACATTATCGTTGTTATCATCGTCGCCACCACCAACATTACCATACGCACCAGCACCAGTACCATCATCAATATTACATTTGTTTAGGCGTCGACGCTTTACATTACTTTGAGTGTATAGCTGCAACAGTGGTCTATGAGAAGGTCATTAATCTAAGCTTAATCAGTATTAAGGGGTCTTAAAAACACAGGGGGCCCCTTAGTTAAATACTCATTATATTTCCATTTAGATTTTCTAAACAAATGGGACTTTAATCATCATTTTCTTGAGATTCAAATTTCATCACTAAAAAGAAATTTTAAAATAATACAGACGACCTCTCTGGTAACATAGGAAAAAGTCCCAAACATAAAAATATATCAAATTATGACAACCAATAATACCACAGAATTATTTACAAAAGAAGAAACATATTTTGAAAAATGTACCAAAAATATTTCATAAAAAAGTACCAAAAAATGGGATTTATTAACAAAAAGTCAAAAACACAACAAAAAAAGTCAACTAAAAAAACTGAGCAGGAAAGAAGTACTTTTTTTAGAGGTACATAAAAGTACTTTTAGAAAAAGCACCACACGCAATTGAATATTACCCATAGTTTTGAAGTAAATATGTTAACACAAGCCCAGTTTTACTCCCGTAAACCAAAGTAGACCCTAAACATGCGTTGAATATTCAAAACTTGGTTTGCTTGGTGGTTCTAGTCGTTCATATACTATTTTCCCATCTGTTTAGAGCCTTCTTAAATGTACTAAACGTACCAAAAACAAGTTCCATAATTTACACTAACTTTTGGAGCCGCAAACTATTTTCGATTTCATACTCCTTTTGCTCCACTGTAATGTTATTGGATTTATATTCCATTTCTCAAAAGCCTGTCTAGAATTTTTTTACAATTATTTACAGAATCCAAGCAGAAGGGGTCACAATACAAACTTGCTCAAGAGAATATTTCATACTTATGTATCTTATGCGACCCCCTCACGGCTTGCTTCAGTCAAGCATGTTGTAAACAAAACGTATCTTCATTTAATCAAAACATTTAAAGCAAGATTTCTTTCTAGAATCTCCCCCCTCAAAAAAATGCACAAGTATACAAGAAAATGAACAAAACAACGAAGCCCTTCTTTTCTTTTTTACTGTATGTGCCTTAACAACACATTCATGCATTTCATTAAGTCAACTCTTGCAGCAAATGCAGCATCTTCCTCGGGCGGCATTAAAAATCTAGTTTCAGCGATCACATACGCGTTCGTTGTGTTACCGGTACAAGTATTTATGGTACGTACGTAGGAACGTACGTTACAAGAAACGATAAACAAAAAAAAACGAAGAATAAAAAAACAAAGTTTCGCTTGTTGCAAGTTGACTTTACTTATGTGCCTCACGTGTTTGCCATGCCCTTCTTTGGTACGTTTTTTTTTCCTTTTCTCTTTCACTTCATTCGTTCATTCGTTCGTTCGTTCCATTGTCATGTCAGCCATACTCCATAAGAATCTAAAAATCATCTTCATTGTCTTGCTTTGCCTTACGTTATATCTGAACGGCAGCAACCATTGCTTTGGAGCGCTGAGGCATTTCAAAAACATATTAAAAAAAACGAAATGCATTGCCAGCTCAGTAGAAAATTGAGTTTTTGACCGCTTTTGATTTTGATGTTTATTTTTTATTGCCCCCATTGTTGTTGTTGTTGTTCATCGTACATATGAGTATCGTACGTACGTCGACCTCAAGCATAGCACACGTAGGGTTGGTTCATTGTGGTTGGCTGAAGTTCTTCGTTTATTTGTTGATTTTGATATGAATCTCTAACGTATTATTTTCTTCACTGTTGCCTCATTCATTAAGGAGGTACTTATTTTAGTTGATTGGTTCATTTGTTTGAGGACATGTACGACCAATAATTGTAAGATTTCATCTCCTAGTGGACAGTTACAGTAGAGATGATCTGATAATACTTTCCCCTGCAATAATTTGGCTGGAATCCATTTCTGGCCTGAGGAGCAAGCCAGTTCTACGGTAAACTGTATATGGTTATGCAACTCCCGATCCAACCTCTTCTACCTAATACAAACAGATTATGCAACAGTCACACCTAGTCACAATGGACACGACTGTCTGGAAGGCAGTTTGCCGTGATTCAAACCTCAGCTCTAGCGTCTGAGCATTAGCACCCTACTGAGTCAAAATCTATCTGCCATATTTAATATGTCTGTCATTTTATATCCCTAACCATTCAACTGTTCATCTTATCTGTCTAACTGTCACTTCATATTGTTTTGTAATGCGTTTTAAACATTTTACAAAATATTCTTTCTCTATAGAAATGTGATATTTTCATAACCCATACTCACTATAAACATTTATTTTTTAATTTTTATAAAAAAAAGACTAACAACACAATCTCCTGTTTCCAGTAACTGACAATTTCTTTTGTTCTTCTCTTTTGATTGTATTTGTTGGTGTCCCTTTCTTGTTTTTTTTTCTTTTAAGTTTACTTCGAATGTTAAATAATGTCGTGTTTTTTATGACATTCAATTAAATTGAAACGATTTTTATACGTTAAAGCCACAACAATAATACAAGTTTCTTATTGTTGTTGTTTTTTATGCCTAGATTTACTCAGGTGTTCTTGACACTTTTGAATGTTTCAAAGGGTCAAAGCAAGTATTGCGTATGGGCAATGCATTTCGATATTTTTAAGAGTGTCACGTCATAGGTAAAGTGGACGGATTTAATCATTAAATATTGATTTTAAATGAAAGACAGTCAGACAGGTAAAATGTTTAAATAGGTTTTGTTGTTGTTGTTCCTTGCTTATCGATAAACATGACAGGTAAAAATGGAATAAAATTTTTCATTTAAAAATCATTTTCAATAAGAAATGATTGCTTGTTGTTGCCTCTTGGAAACATTCCTAAAAAGTTGCATTTTCCTTTACCCAATATTTGGGCAACATTAGTATTAGGCAGAAGGACCCCATAATAACTCGTTATGATACCAAATGAAGCAATGGTCTAGAACGAATTAACAACTGCTGGGTCTAAACATATTAACATCAGTTTCAGGTCTTCGCTTACAATTATGGAGCATGAAATGGCCATTAAGAGCCTTTGTGGCTTCATCAGAAGAAGCTTTGCATAGTTCACAGAGGCCTTTAATGTCTTACTTTTTATTTCGTTTTTCTTTTTTCTTCAACGTTTTTTGAAGAGTATCATATTTGTGTCCGATCTTGTAATTTCTATGGAATTCTTATTATTTTGCGGATGAGTTCCGTTTAATTCGATTTTACAGTTCTCACAACAACAATTTTCAGTTCGAAACCAATAACCCATATTTTGCCACAACTCTTAACAGCAAAAAGGCGTTGATTTTTTTGAAAATTTATATTTATATATGAATATTTTTTTTAGTTTATCTTCTTTTTCTTTTTTAATATTTTTTCATAAAATTCTTATCTGACAAGAGAAATTCTTTTGAAAATAAATTTATCAGTTTAACGAAAAAAAAGAAGATAAGGAGTAAAAAAGTTTATCGATATTCGAACCCTTTTTGAATTTTATTTTTCTTTTTTCTCTGAAGTAATGATTGTATGTTTAGCTATATGCAACTCTTATACCCTACGTGAAGACATAGAAATTATACGCTACACATATTGAAGTTAATTTTTGCTTAAACAAGGTTTACCGATGAAAGACAGATATATATAGAGTTGGGATATATTGATTTGTGGCATCACACTGAGCCTAATTCGAGTCCTAAGTGGAACCTTACGCTTCAATAAGAATCTGCCATTTAATATAAATAAGGGACATAGTCGATGAAAAGAAGGCACAAGTCCAGATTTTCTAACTTATCAAAAAGGATTCTCTAACAACAAAATATTCACTGAACAATGTATCTATTGCGTAGAGCATCTTATGGTCAGTCTTTATCTACTTCAACTTGTTTTCTTTTCGAAATTTGTGTCGTATAATAATGATGCGTTGTTTTCAAGGGAATGACCAATTTCCTTTTTTTTCCTCAATAACAGCGATAACCATAAAAAATTCTTATTCTTCTTCTTGCCACCAAAAATCCCAATAAAAACAACAGCAATAAAAATCTACCAGCACCCGGATTACGCTGACGGGCATAAAATCCCGAAAAAAAAGAAAGAAATAAAAAAGAAATTGATTGTAAAATTCAAAAGCAATAAATGGAATGAGAAGGGCTAGGCATAGCATTGGAACATAAAATAAGAGCTTTAAAGGAATGAAATCTTAAGAAAAGCAAATTGTGACAATAAGAATTAGTCCAATAGCGGACAGCCTTCAGTGCTTTGTTGGATTTAAGCGCATTGTATATGGAAATAAGGGCAAGTATTTTGGAGACTATAGTTAGAATAGTGAGCAGCAAGTTTAGGAGGCATGTCGTGATCTGACAAATTGAGTGTCTAACGAGTGACTTCATGCCTAGAACAGAACGAAGCGAAGTCTACGTCATCGAAAGACAGGAACCTATCCAAAAAGATATTCATCGAATACCAAAACCTTTTGAATCCTTGGGTAAGATTTCGGACTCCCTTTAAAGGAAGGTTTCACTTAGGCCAGCATTTAGGCCCATTGTGATGAAGCCTTACATTTGTATTGGATTTTAAATACCTTTTCATAGCTGCAAATACGTTCTGTTTCGGAGAAAGAAACCGATAAAAATTGTATTTTTTAGGTTCTTTCGTTTATTTTTTGTTTATTTTATATGCCCATGCGCGTATTGATAAATGCTTGCCTGCCTGGGTTTCTTTTTTTTTCGTTAAAGTGATTGACATGAAATGCATCTTCAGCCTATACATGCGTATCATTATTTACAAAAAAAAAAAAATTAAAAAAAAAGATTTTTTAATGACTTTTTGTTCTTCTTCTTTTTGTGTTATTATTCTCTCCCAACTCTTAAAGTTAAAATCGTTTTCAATTCGTTACAGTGACCCTTTTTGTGAAAGAGAGTAAAAAAAGAAAGAACTTTTCGATTTTTTTTTTGGTTTTAAATAATAGGCTTTGTGATACCCCCCTCCAGCCATTTCTTTTCAACGAATAGTGGGCTTTTACAACCTAAGCAATCTTATTGTAATTTTTTAAAAACTTGTTTAAAAATTAACTGGTTTTTGTACCTTTTTTAAAGTTTTTAAATAATTTCTAAAGGTTTTTAAGAAGCTCCCTCCCCTCCTTTACATTTTATTTTTTTTTAATATTTTGTATACGCTAAAACTCGTACAATATGAGAAGATGTATGGGCCCCTGTATGCCATTAACCTTTTCCTTTACAGATTAATTAAATATTATTGCCTTAGAGATTATTCTCAGTTTTTTTTTCTTGTCTTTTAAAATGAAATCTTATTTCACGCTTTTATACTTAAGAACCAGCACAATTTTTTGTTTCTTTAATATTTTACTTAAAATTAATTTTTTCCTTTAATTACAAAGTATTTCCAGTATAATGAAAAACGTTATTGCCATTAAGATTTAATATAAGGGTTCTTTCCCTTAGAAATTTAAATTAAACGTAAGATCTCTTATGTGTGCTGTTAGTAGCAGAAAATCGGAATCAAATTGTAAAATGCATATTTTCTTAGATTAGATCATGATTCCTGTTTAAAGTTTAATGTCTCAATTGGCTCAGAAATTAGGCTCATCTTGTTACTATTTTTCGATACACCAACCAGAGGTGAAACATTCCCATTGTGAAACATTCCGACTTGTAAAACTTGCTTTGAAATATTTATTTCGGAGAGTTCAATCAAAGAAAATGAGAAATCAAGAACCTACACCTCTTCATGGCAAGATTTGGACGCTAAGGAAAAAGATAGTTTCTTGCTGCTTCCCGAATCCACAGCTCCGGCAGGAGTCATTCAAACCAATACCAAGTCTATCGGCATACCTTTCAATATGGCATTGGCCTATGAGAACTATAATGTGCAATGGAAGGACAAGCAATTGAATGAAAGAAGATAATGAATTCGCCGTAGTCTCGTAAGTACTGAATTGGCTTATTAATAGAAAGCCTAGCTCACAGATTTCTTGAAAAAAACTCTGAGGTCACTATATGACTTGCATTGTATTGTTATCCTTTTTTAGCTTTTATGCTAACACAGTCAGATGCCTTAGCTTCATTTAAATTAAGACAACATACCATAATAAAAAGAACTCGTACTAAAATTAAATCAAAAAAATCGGTTACAATTCCTTTGCAAGCATATCCTTAAATGTTTGTTAATATAATTTTTATAATATCCCCTCTAAAGCCAGTTCTTTTAATAACAGACAACCCCTAAAACGGCAAAGTGGAACACAAATAAATGACACGTTTTGAAATTAAAATTTTGTGTTACTTTCCCACGATCCCGAGGAACTAAAAACGCACCTGTGTGCTGTGCATTAAAAAGTAAAAATTCAAACAAAAAAATTCAACAAAAAATCCTTTACAAAACAAGACACACACATGCCCTGTAGACACCTTAGGTTTTTTCGCTCACTTTATGCATGCGCAGGGTTTATACAAATTAAATTCATTTTGTTATTGTTGTCATTTTTGCTATAAAATATTGTATTAAAACGGGTTTTGTGTAAAGAAATTTTAAAGGAAAATATCGCATTACAACCCCTTGTCCTTATAAAACAGATGAAGAGCACAAACAAAAAAAAAAAGAAAAACTACCAACCTTATCATCAGCAACACCCAGTTTAATGAAAAAGTGCTTCGTTTTGTTTCCTTTTCTTCAATAAACTACAGCACCAGCATTGAAATCATTTCTTATCGTTGCCAGCATCTTTTCTTTGCCAGAAGTGAGTTGAAATGCAACTTTTTAACATTTCTGTTCCCACGGTTTTCTTTCTTGAGCCACCATAAACACACTTTAAGGATGTGTTTTCATATTGTCCTTGTTGTTATCCTTATTATAATTGTTACTGTTGTTGTTATTCGGTATTTAACTGCTATTACTATTTTTCACATATATTTCCTTATGTCCTCATTATGGTTGTGAGTTGTATGCGAAGGTCCTTTATTAACCCCTAAAAGGTAAGAAAAAATAGTTTTAAAAAAATATCAAACATATTTTGAATTGGTGGGTAAAGATCTGTAATAAGAAAAATACTTTCTCTTAATTTAAGGTACAAAAAGTATGTCTATAAAGAAATGCTGTAAATGACAATTTTAAATGTTCGAAAAAATACCTTCAAAATGAGTGTCTTCAGAAAAGTACTTTTAAAGCATATTTTTAGTAAAAATTTAAAACTAACGTTTAAAAAGTACCACCATTTTGACCCCTTAATTCCTTTCAAAGGTTAAAACACTACACGTTGAAATGGCTCGTTTCGAACTCGTGCATTGCGCATGCTTAGAGTGTGTTGGTATGTGTTAGTGTACGTGACGTTTTACTCTCCATCATAAGGTTACAAGCCTGTTGTGCTGCATTTGTAAGGTTAGCTGGCTGTCTGGTTGTTAGTGTGTCCGTTCGTCCGCCCTATGTACAATCCTGCCGTAATTCTTAATTATTATGATTATTTTTATTGTTTTCCCTCTTTTTATTTTCATTCTGATTGTAATTTTTATTACTGTGTTGGTATTTTAGATCGTATTTTTCTTACACTATGCGTGAGAAACTATTTTCCCAGGATGTTGAAAAATAATTTTACACTCTCTGTGAATATGACAGACTAAAGCAGCGTAAAGCAGAGTGTAGCGTAGAGCATTGCAGAGCATGTCATACGATGATTAAGCAGGATTCAAATTAATGTGCCATGATTGTTTTATTTTAAACCATCCTCCCTTAGGCTCTTTTCTCTGTCTCTCTCTCTCTCACTGTATGTGGTTTATATCCTATAAAAATATTTATTTGTTTGGAGCGTAACACCTGCTCCCATTATTGGTTTAACCCTGAACTACTAGAACAACAACCGTGGGAAATATTTCCGTTACATTCGTATTTTTTAAACGTTTTTAAGGGTTTTTTCTATCATTCTTATAAAAATCTTCGACTCTAATGAGCCCTTAAAAGAAAATCTAAAGTGGGGGTTAAAAGATTTTAAATGAAGACAGTGTGAGCCATTGGTGGTGAGTCAGTGATATTTTACGCATGCGTAACGTGCACTTTCACTATGAAAATAGTGGTGCTTCCTTTGAGATTTTAAATGCTTAGCACACAGGTGTTTAAGGGGTTGTTTTGAGGGTAGCATAAAATACCTTAAATAACGTGAGAATGTTTTCTTTTTTATACTTTCTCTTGATTTTATTGTTTCTTCTTAACACACAAGTTACACACGCTTATGGCGTAGGCAATATAAATTTTCCGTTTTCTGATGGCCGCAACAAAAATGGTGACCATCAAATAACTTTAAATAGGGAGGGTATTAATGCCATACAGGTTAGAAGCATGTGTTGTGATCATTAATATAGGTTCGAGGTGAACCCCATTCTGAACTAGAGATATTTTGTTGTACAGTGTCCTGTCAAAACTATGGGCACTGAGATTAGATTGCTTCTGAATATTCGAATGCATATCCAAACAATTCAAAGTCTACCTATTAAAATTTTAGGTTACCTTAAACCGATTTGGTTTGATAAGCATCCCTGTCTTTCTCTATCTTCCGTTGGCACCATTCACCACTTCACGGAAAGGTTTTGGTTCCATTAGCGGTGTGGCAGGAGTGTTTCTTGTTCCCCCTGCATTGACATGTAAGGTGGGAAAAATGCAACGAAAGAAGACGATCGGCTCCAGGTAGTCTAGCATAGTCTAAATGCCACCAATCGTAAAAACCCAGTTGGGAAATTAGTTCTCCTATACCCCGTACAGATTTTGCGAGCTTTTACTCGTACTGGGTAGTTGACCACCAACGTAATTACCTAAGTCCTACAAGCCATATGAGACTGCTACGAATTTGAAAATTTTTAGGCACAATACGTCTACTAATAAGCCAATCCTGCAACTTGAGGGTATTCAATGGGTACTTCAGCTTCCAATGAGTGAAATTACAACAAATTACAATATTTATCGACGTTTAAATAAACTTTACATTAATTTCACTTAAAAATTTAACTTTTCCCGCGCAAAAAAAATACTATTAGACAATGTACGCTTCCTCCTCTTCCACAATGAGCTTTCCTTTTTTTTCCATAGATCAGTGTTGAAAAATTTAGTACTTTGGTACTTTTTTCAGTATTTTTTCATTTCAAAAATACGCTTTAAGCACTCTTTTAGGATTACATATTTTATGTCTTGCGAGTTGAACTATTAATGCGTTAGCAACATGTAAAAGTAGAGTTAGGCTTTAACCCCGGTCAGGCAAACATCCACGGAACGTACATTCGTTTTTAGAATAGGAAAAGCAATGAAAACGCTTGCCGCATAGTAACGTAATTTCGGTAATTATTTGCATTGCTCTTCATATGCTAGAAACCAACGTATGTTACATTACGTTTCATCAACATTTGACTAAACGGGGCTTTGGCGTATTGTTACGTTCCGAATTAGCTGTTTTTGTCCTGTATGTGTACTAAATATAAATAAATAAATAGTCTAGTAGGTAGTATGATGGCTTACTAGAAGTGAGCCTACAATTCAAATCCCATGTCAGACATCTCATCAAAACGGATTATGAAAAAATAGTTCTTCGGAGACTTCCTTCTGGCAAAAACTCTGAGAGTAAATAAAATTGCCACGATAAAATTTCTGAAAAATATGTTTTTCGGAGTCGAATTTAAGCAGTAGGTACCGTCACTCCACTAACACAGACAAAAAAGTGGTATTAGAAGTTAGATCATAATCCTGATTGAAGGATTTTGATGATCAATTATGTATTTATGTATCTTTATATCTCTTTACCGTAGTCTAGTAGGTAGTGTGTTGGCTTATTAGACGAAAGACCTAGGTTCAAACCCCAGGTCAGACATTAGAAATGAAATATGAAAAAAAATTTTCTTCGGCGACTTCCTCTCAGCAAATTTCTGGGAAAAACTCTGAAAGTAAATAAAATTGCCACGATAAAGTTTCTCAAAAATCTGTTGTTCGGAGTCGACTTTAAACAGTAGGTCCCTCCACTCTTGTATAAAATTCACACACACAAAATAAGTGGTGTGAGAAGTTAGATCATAATTCTGATTGGAGGATTTTAATGATCAATTGTGTATGTATGTATCTTTATAATATAAAGATATTATAATTTTTGATGCAAAAAAGTACTTTTTCAGTTATAGTTCAGTACCATTTAAAATTTCAGTTTTGCAACACTGCAATAGACCATTAAGGTCATGACGCCGTTAAGCTCTTGTGTTGGGCTAATGTCAAAGGCGGTAAATAATTCCGCAACGTTGGAACATTTTAAAAACAACACTCGTCCAGTGATGCCCAGCAATATAACAAAATAAATATTTATTGAAAATTATTTAGAAAAGTCTTACAAATTATGTAACAATTCAAATAAACAATAATTTTCTTAACTCATAAAATTATGCTGCACAATTTTCTATTCTATAATTATTATACCAGAAATAAAACAGGGCAAAGTCAGAAAAAATGAGGTAAAAATAATATAAAAAGATGGTGTGTTGAACTTGAATAACGGATACATTATGACCAATTTTTTAATTTGAATGACAATAATTTAATATAAGCAATAATAATGTAATTTAAATAATAATAATTTAATATAAATAATAATAACTTTAGTTCATTAAATAATATTCATAAATATATAAACAATTTCTATTTATTGTCCTGTTCCACTTCATGTTACTGTTTTCTGTATTAAAACGATTAAATACAACCCTATATTTTTTTTACTTCTTCGTCAACCATTTTTATAACTGTAAGTAAATTACATCATTCTAAATGGTTTGTGCGTGATAAAGTGAAGCGTGAAGTTTGTAATTAAAATTCTTGAAAGTGGTTAAAATTATTACAATAATTTTCTTATTTCTTAAAAATCGTGAGTTTTACAATGTTTTGAGTATAAAATGAAGTCCGAAATAATAAAAAAACATGAGGTCAGTTTAGAGTGTTAATCGGCGTTATATTCTTACGCTACAATGGCAGGTATATAAATGCCGGAAAAAATGGGAATCTTTAGGCTATAACGAGTTATTGAGTAATTTATGGGCCGGCATTTATATTATGCCCTGCTTACGTTCTCCGAAACGTGAAAATTTCTGTCCTTATTGTGGTTGTGAGTTTCCATTGAACACCGCCATATCTTCGTATCGCGGTTTTATACCCGATTTAGTTAAATGTCGTCGCGGCGAAGATGATCATGCTACACATACATTGCATTCGATTTGGCATAATCCTAATGAAGCGGACAAAAGGATTAGGGGCTGCATCACAACATACTGATGGTGATGAACAACCTCAACTCACCGTCGGTCACAGATGTGGTAAGTGGAAGCTTTCTTTACTATTTTATTTAGAAAACTAAAATGTAAAAACTAATAATTAATGTAGTATTTTAAGTCATAAACTTTTTTTTAAATAACTATAAAAAAAGCTTACAAAGCTAACAACTTATCCTAAAGCTTTCGGTTTTGATTCTAAAGTGCTTCAACATAAAATCTTTTGTATTCAAAACGTAGGAGCATTTAAAGAGAGTGTAGCGTCGGCATCATGAATACTGTTATTACCTTCAAAAAGGCAACGTGTTCTATATTGAACAGACCTGAACGCATTTGCGTTAGGCGAACATTTACTCTCCTCATTTGAAATTGCCCCCTCTGTTTATCTTAGTTTTACGTTGTTTTTCCATCTTAGTTGTTATTTCTAAATAATTTACAAATTTAAATAATACTTGAAGACGAACCTTGGTAACAGATCAGAATGCTAGACCAGCCAGATTTAAACTCTACTAGGATAACACGGGTTTATCTGGGTAAATAATTGCCTCGCAGGAGGATAATCATTAAGGACTTTGTTGTTTCTGTAACCGATTACAGCTTTCGTAACCACTAATTAATGTAAAGTTCGTTCCAATTCTGTCCTTCTTATTAAGGACAACAACAAAGTCCTTATAAGGATTACAGCTTTCGTAACCACTAATTAATGTAAAGTTCGTTCCGCATTAAGAGAGATTGTTCATTAAGAAATCTGCTGCAATGTCGTTTTAAGCTGCTGTAGTAGCGGATTGATTCATTGTTTGCTGGATTTTTTTTCTTTTTTTCATTTGACATCAGATAAGACGAAAGTACTGCCTCACATTTTAATGAATAGAGTGAGAAAGCAGATGTCATGCCATCAAGTTAGGTTATGTTGCCTATTACATCGTTTTGGTTTCCTCATTTAGGATATCTCTTTTTTCATTTTGACGCCTAGCGATTAGAAGCGCATTAGGTTAGATTATTTTGATTTACTTGCATTTTTGAAGGTTACAGTTCTCACTAAGTGGTGGCACTGCCTGACTTCTTCGTAATTTAATCGTTTTTCCATTCCTATGATGTGAGGTTAGATGAATTGTATTGGGAGAGGTTCAAAACCCATGACGAACTTCCTTTTTTTTTTGTTACTAGGCCATGATGCCGTTAGACCTTTTGTGAATAATTACCTAACGTTAGAACATTTTAAAAACAAGACTTGTTAAATTATTGCTGAGATAACTTCCAGTATGCAATCCTTTTTTATTTTTCCTTTTAATTAAAACTTATTTGGAGATGTCTGCAAACAGTTTAACAATTCAAATATAAATTCAAATAAACGACAATTTCACTAACACCTAAAAGTATATTGCACAGTTTTCCTTTCTGTATGTATTATACCAGAATTAAAACAGGGCTGTTATACGTCAAGTATTAGGCAGTCAGTAAATGTAACAAAAATAATATAAAAAGATTGTTGACATTATTGTTTCAAATTAAATAATGGTTTAATTATGTTTAATTTAAATATTTTGATTAAATAATGTTCATAAATATATGAATAATTTTCAGTTATTTCTCTGTTCGACTTCATTGCTTTTAACAACAACATTAAATACAACCCTGCATTTGTTTACGATTTGTTTCTCTTTCTTCTTCGTCAACCATTCTTTATCGCTGTGAGTCAGCTGTATCGTTTTAAATTAATTGTGTGTGTGAAATTAAATACCAAAAACCTGCTTTTGTTTTTGGTAAGTTTTTAATTAAAATTCTTGAAAGTGATTAATATTATTGCAATATTTTGTATATTCATTAAAAAATTATGAGTTTTGTAATATTTTGAGTTTAAAATTAAGTCAGAAATAACTCAGAAACATGAGGTCATTTTAGAGTGTTAATCGGTGGCATACTCTCACGCTGTAGTAGCATGTAAACAAATGCCGCAAATATGTAATGGGAACGTCAATGTTATAACGAATTATTGAGTACTCTATGGGCCAGGGAAAGATTTTTTCATAAGCGGTCATTAAAACAATACGAATTACTAAACGAAGGAAGAAAATATTGCTCTTATCTTGCAAAACTTTGTAAGTTTCAGACACCAAAATTACGATGCCGGAACTAAAAGGAGCTAAGGAAAGAAAACACGTACCTCTAATGATAAGCGGACAGCAAGCGTACCCTATTTTTTTATTAAAGGGAAACCAGGAAATCACCGTTCTATACACTGTTTATGTCTTGCCTGCCAGATCATACGTCCACAGCTTTCTAAATTGGCAATATCGGTTGTTCCAGGGTTATACGGCTTAAAACACCATTAATACGGCTTGATAATATCTCTAGACAATAAGTCGCATCAGCCAGCCATTCTTTCAGATTGCATTTGGTTTTTCATAATGACCTCTGAGCCACATCTGTCCCAACTTTACTTATTGATGTAAGTACCGAGTGAGAATTTGGAATTTGGTTCATTGGTGGAAAAAAATTGTAGACGAAAAATTGGTATTGAAAGCCTGTTGCTCTGGCACTCAAACAGCAAGTCTTCGACGATGTAAATGACCAGCCAGTTTTAATTGCTACATGAGGATGGAAGGAAGTACACATCCAAATGGAAAATACGCTACAAAGCCCCATAATATATTAACCCAAGTCGTCTGCTTTTGACCAAATTATTAACGGTATAGCATCGCATTACTAGTTTTAGGTGCAGAGGATCCGAAACCCTCCGACCGTTAACGATTTTTACAACATACTTTCCCATTTTCTAGTTTTGCTCTTTACTACACCTTATATTTCAAGAAACATCTGGTCATTTTCCTTTATGTGGCATCTAACTACTCCATAAACCTAAACTGCAACACCAATTGCAAGTAGCATTCAATGAAAATGTAAACAAAAACAGACTTCTGCTGTGCAGTCATTGATTCATGCATACATGCCTTGCATACACAAACACGTTACTGATTACCGATACCGAACCAACACAACAACGCCAACCCAGACAAACAACGAAGTGCACTATATAGTGATGAAAAACGAATAAAAAAAATTATGCCAAGCGATTAAAGAGCTTCTGAGTAAGCATAGACAGAGGCAATTGTATCACTCAAGTCTTGGACAGCTAACGTAACGCTTGTTTTTTCTTTGAAGAGAACAGAAAAATATTCAAACGTTTCGGGTCTATTTTTTTTTGGTTGTTTTACGTTACATAGAACACATGTAAAAGAAAAACAAGTCATACAGAAAAGAGTTGCTATTCAAAATAAATAAATACACAAACAAATCAAGAATCTTTGGAAAGATTTTTTAAACAAATAATTTTATTTCTTAATAACGTTATAAAAAAACTATCAAAACGGCTTCCTTACTAAGTTTGTACAACTCCTCCTCCCTAGCATTTATTGTGTTTGTCAAGCGCCAGCAGACGACACTCTTAAAATTGTGGAAAATTCCATTTCAACACATCCTACAACAATCAGTAAATTGGCTTTTAAAATTTATAAAACATCATCAACAACAGCCACAACAACGGCAGTTAGCCAGCAGCATCAACCACACCACCACCAACAGACACAAAACTATGCCCTGCTTACGTTCTCCCAAACGTGAAAATGTCTGTCCTTCTTATTGTGATTGTGAGTTTCCATTGAACACCGCCATATCTTCGTACCGTGGTTTTATACCCGATTTAGTTAAATGCCGTTGCGGCGAAGATGATCCTGCTACACATACATTGCATTGGATGTGGCATAATCCTAACGAAGCGGACAAAAGGATTAGGGGCCAAGATATCGTATTCCATCCTACATTTTCACAAGGTACTGCCATTGTAAGAGGTGAACAGCCTTTAGCTGTAGACATGTTGCATTTCTGGGAGATACGTGTACTCACCTCGCTGTCGGGTACAGATGTGGTAAGTGGAACTTTTCTTTACTATTTTATTTACAAAATTGAAATAAGTTATAAAATTATTTTTAAATAATTGTAAAAACGCATACAAGGTTAACAAAATATCCTAAAATATTTGCTCTTGATTTTTATATTCTTCAACACAAAGTATTTTGCATTTAGAACAACAGGAAGACTTGAAGAAAATCAATAAATACTATGTATTGTGATCTTTAAAAACAGCATCTTTCCATGTTGGACAGACCTGAAAGCATTTACTCAGGAGAAAATTTACTCTCCTTATTTGAAATTGCCCTCTCTGAGCATATCAGTTTTACCTTGTTTTTCCATCTTAGTTGTTATTTCTAAATAATTTCCAGACATTTCACTAATACTTGCAGGGTAACCAGTGTCCTATGCTCGTATTTTGTTCCATATTTTATGTTTTTACATTGCACAGACGTCTATTGGCGAAATTTTTATTTTATTATAAGCGCCATTGCTGCTGCTGTTTTTGCTCTTTAGAGGCAGTAAAGCACTTGACAGTTTTCTTATCTTAACTGTGTCTGTCTCCTCAGACATCGCAGAATTATCAGTAGTTTATGCTTGTTTGGTATTTGTGGTTGTAACAAATCTGCTGTTCTTCCCTAGAGAATACAAATATGTCGAGAGCGGAATCTACCACCACTTTTTGATGATTAGTGTGTCACATAGGAATGGGTCCCACACAGGAGAGGAACCAAATGCCTTTTAGTTCTTACTATAAACAATTTTTCAATCAATTTTAATTGCCCGATTATTCATTACGACCTTTGAGGATATTATCTCCTAGAAAGATATTCCTTAATATCTTGTGCTTATACTAAATACAAACATGTAGTTTGTGGGAATTTTCTTAAGCCCATCATAGTTGTTGTTTCTCAGTTCTGAAATCAAGATAGAGCTGTAAGTCATCCGCAACATCACTCAGCTCTTTCTTACAAGCCATAGCGATTTGAAGCAAAATTTATTTCATGATGAAGTTCTTCCCTAATGATTTCAAAACGTCTGGCCACCTTAGGCTATTGAAAACGGTATAATTTCTGATTTAGAAATGGAAACTGATGCTCTGGATAAATGATTTCGTTTTTGTACAGCTTCCACTACCATGTTCTACAAAATGCCCCACTTTTAGGACATGTCATTACACTTGTTATCGTAATAATTAGAGAGCAAGTGGATTTTCTTTGCTTTGTGAGTATGGTTCCAAGTTTGACTGTATGTTGAAAGTAGTTTGTTAACGGCTTGCATTTTTTAACCAATTATTCTTAAGGTTCTCACTGAAATTGACCTGGGGTCTGTGCGCTCTAGTAATATTCTTAGTCTACCGAACAATCTATTCATTTATATGTAAAGAATTATTTTTTTACGTTTGTAAATGATTACTATTCGATTTTAAAAATTTGTTGAACGTGAAAATGTTGTTAAATTCTCCTGACATGGAAAGATATGTATTTCAATGGAAGAAAAAAATTTCTTTCAATATATGCAACAGGCAGGAAACTAAATGTAAAGCAAATTTTCTACGTTGTTTTAAATCTTAATCGAATTGTATTTGATGTTATCTTTTATATGGCAAATTAAATAAAAACTAAACAATTATAATAATCTTTGTTTAGGCAATAAATAAATAAATATTAATTAGAAAAAATTTCAAAAAAAATTTAAATTTTTTGAAAATTAAAAAAATAAACAAAAACAAAAATTAGAAGCGCATTTACTAGTTGATAATAAAAAAAAGAAACACTATAAAACAAAAATCAATATTGATTAACAACAGCTCTATTTATAGTTTAACAAATAATATTTACTCTCAATGAATTTAAATACTTGAACAAGTATTTTTTTTATTCCCCTTGACAGTTACAAGGTTTCTCAAGCGAAAGATTTATAGACAATTCTAAATAAGGGAAGTGTTTGTTCTAATTGTTATTCGTAATATATTTGAATAGAATATAAATTGTTTTTTTGTCTTTTAATGGAAAGAAAAAAAAAAAAAACTACAGAGAGCACAACTTTACGTAAAATAAGAAGTATCAGTATTAAATTTCTGCATGATTTAGAAAATAAAAGATCGACCTACTTAAGCCCACTGTGATACCACAGTCTTTCATTCCTCCAAGTTCTGGAAGCATTCCAGCTTCTGAGAAATAAGTGGGATTAAGTGCATAGTAACAGTCAAGATGCTTCTTTTTAAATGTAAGCAACCACGCAATAATACCTTTTACATTTTCAGTGTACTTTACCATGACTCACTTACTCCTCGTTTCAGTAATAACTTGATGGGAATTCATTGACAAACATTTTTTGCGTTTACTTGTGTTGTAATCATTCAAAGATCAATTTTCAGTCTTATTCTAATGGTTCTCAACAGCTTTTTGTGCTGTGTTCAGCTTCTGAGCAAGCGAAACAATACTTACATGATATTCTAGAGGTGATACGTCGCTGTGTGATTAATAATTGGGATTATACATCGCCCCCAACACATTTGTGAGAATGCATTGCAAACATAACGCTGCCATCTACTCAATTGATGGAAGAACAGTTGCCTTCCGTTCACTGTCTCTGCAGATCGTGCAGAAGTCATTGGCTTACAGGTTCTCAATGTGAAGAACTCACTGTGTCATATTTAGCCTACACTACCTACACGATATCACTGTTTTACTATTAATTTTTTAATTGATATTTTAAAATGCACGGCTATTTAGAATTTCTAAAAACAAACCAAAACCAGAGAAAATAAGTTCCAAATTTCACTGCCCTGCTATTAAAATTATTGACCGTAATTTCTTGGTATTGCCAATGACTCATTAAATTGTTATTGTACGAAAAATGATTTCAAATTTAAATCAAATTTGAAATTAAATTCTTATAAAAAGACATTAAAAAAGGTCATTAAATCTACAAATTATTTCAACATCAAAATTAAAAAATTATAAATAAGACAACACACATATCAGTAGTCCAAGTAGTCTGCTACAACAGAGATTCTGAGTCAAAAGCAAGCAACAAAGACGTTTCTTCTAAAGACCCTTGAACGTGTTATCAGCAAAGTAAAATTAATATTGTCTGAACACATGTTTATTTTTAAAAACCAACAGAAGAGATGTTTACCCCAAGGCTTAGCTTAGCTTCAAGCTCTAAAACTAATTGCAGATGCTTATCATTTTATTTTAAAGTTAGCCAACAGAAAATAAACTGCTGACCTCTAAGCTTTCGAACTGAAATCTGGATTAGAATGACATTCTAAAGTCAACATCAAAAGTTAATTTATAAGTTCTCATATATATACGTAAACGTATATGTATATACAGAGCCTGCTTAGTAACATTAAAAAGCCGGTAATATTTTATTTTATTTTTCAACTGTAACTACAGAGAGGCACCTTCAGTTTGAATACGAATACGGCAACAATGATAAGAAAATCTTAAAATTGTAACAAAAAAACAAAAAAAAAAACAATATTGTATTCCATTTTAAATATATACAATAATATATATATATATATAAGTATACATTGCGTTCTACATATATATATAATGTGTGTTTATGGGTCATTTAAAAAGAGAAAATAAGATTAAATTGTTATTCATTGTTTTTCTTCATTCGAGTATAAATTTTTAAATAATAAAATAAGAATTATTTTTGTATAAAGTCTTGGAAAATTACGGCATCTGTGAAATCGGTTGGCAACGGCAAACTATAAGCTTTCTACAAGCAAGCCAGCTATTACTAGAGGGGAAACTTTCAATATCAGAAATTCTAGCAGGGCCTAACTCGCTATTGGAAAAACCGCGGCCTGTTTCAGGAACTGTTCCGTTATGGAATAGTTCAACTGGACAGTTTACAATCTTCCTGTATTGCCGTCTCATCACCTGCAGAAAGAAGGAGATGCAATGCCACATCAAAAAACATATCAAGATTCCAATAGCTTCCGTTTCCAGTTTTACGAACCACTTCTTTCTAAAATAGTCCAATTTCAAATTCTACAATCTCTGTTTCACCATGGAGAATCCATTCTTGGTCTTATTGCCTGATTGATTAGTCCTATGTGTGCCTTGGCAGCCCGTGCCATTTAACGCTCCTCTTGCTAAGCCTCAATTTCACATATCAGAATACAGTTCCATCCTGTTCCAGCCTTATTTGTATATCTTCCTTTGCCCCACACGAGGAGCATATTTGGTGTAACAAAATTTTTTATATTCATTTAATCGAGAGTTTTTTCGATTACTCGTTTCTAAATAGGTGATGAATGATCTTTTCATCTACTGTCTTGTGGATTCCAATCTATGAATTGTTTTATTCTGTTCGTCGGTCTAATTTACAACGTATAACCTATTCAACTCCATTTGCATTTCAGGACGTCAACAAAGAATGGCTGCTGTTTAGGCTCTGCCCAAATTTGTAACCATCGCGAAAAGCATAGCTATCTTGAATCCTCAAAGGTCCCGTTGTAATACCGATAGCATAGTCATTTAACTATAACTCATAGCTGGCATTTCCCAACTATTCTGTAGGTGTGGAAAAAAAATTTAATTCCGCCTAGACATGCTCTGTCAATAAATTCTGGCATCACCTAGAAATTTTGTTTTCCAATACTCCCTTGCATTACACTGATTTGCAATTTCCCGAATTTTAATGTTGTATTTAAGTTGTTGTATCCTCTAAAGTTTGTTGCTGTCTAGGCCATAACGACTTGAATATAAATTCTATAGGGTGTGATAGTTAATCATATCTTTTTCCACTGCTTCTGTGTTCTATTACTATTTAGATATACAGTGGCGAGCAAAAATGGATGCATGTTTTTAATTTTCGGGTTTATTATCTTATAAAATTTTAATAGTGTGGAATATGATTATTCTTTCTGTGTTTTTTTCTTCTAATTTTCATTACTTTAGTGTATTCAAAGTAAAATTTCAGAAAATTTTAGCAAAAAGAATATAATTTAAATAAACGTGTTTGATGTCGATTCTTCCACTTTTGCACGTTATGCTATTTTTTTGCATAAAAGCAAAAAAAATACAAATTACTGCAATGTGCCATTATATAATTTTTTGTTTTCTTTTATTTACCATTCTATGCATTATTTTAATCATTAGAAGCTGTCAGTAGTGATTTGAACTTAATTATCCTCGTTATTAAGGATTGGTCTTCTTATATTAATAAAATGAAAAAATAAGTGTTGAAATTGAAAATAAAGTTGTGTTTCTAACAGAAAAAGGTGAATCTGCAAGAAAAATAGCAAAAGCACTTCAAATATCACACTATGTGGCCTTAAGTGTCCGAAAACAACGAAATGTGCGACTAGTTTCTGCAACTAGAGGTCGATCGAGATTGCGATGCTCGTCTTATGGAACGTCTTTTGAAAAATAAGGACACAAAAACACCAAAGCTACCTGCAAATGCCATAAATAAAAATGTCAGCGAGTGGACAGCCCGTAGAGCAGTTCGCTGAATCGGGTTGGTGTCCGCCATTAAGCAAAAAAAGCCGGCTTTATCGCATAAAAAAGTCAAGGCCCGTTTAGAATTTTGCAAAACTTATGCTAAATGGACAGTTGACGAATGGAAACGCGAGATATTGTCGGCTAAAACAAAAATTAACCGATCTCAATCAGATGGAAAAGAGTATTATTGGCACCGGCTGCATGAAAAACTTCAAAGGCATCAGGTAAAACAAACAATCAGACATGGAGGTGGAACTTTGATGGTTTGGGGATGTTTTGCTTGATGGAGTGTTGGTCCGTTGGTGAAAATAGAGGGTATAATGAGAAAGGAAAACTATCTCAGTATGCTTCAAACAACATTGCCAGAAAGGGCGTACCCTGAATAAGAACTGTTTTTCCAGCAGGATGGCGATCCAAAACACACCGCCAAAATTGTTCAAAATTGGTTGTCACATCAAAATTTTCAATTGATTAAATGGCCACCACAAAGCCCGGATTTAAATCCAAAAGAAAATGTATGGGCAATTATTAAGAGAAGACTGGCAGCATATGAAAGAGCTCCAACCAATTTAGACGAACTTTGGACTAGGATACAGGATGAACGGAGAAAAATTAAAAAAAAAAAACCGTGGAAAATTTAGTAGAAAATATTCCCAAGCGCATTAAAAGCGTAAAAAAATAAAGGACTGTGAACAAAATATTAAAAATTAATAAATATTTAAAAATTTCGAATACGTGCAAAAGTGGAATAATCGAGTTGTTTAAGTTTTTTACATATAAATTAAGTACATTTAATTTTTTTATATTTATTTTTATATCTTCAAAAAATATATCAAAAAATGTAATATATACCAATTTATTTTATTTAATTTGCTTATTTATTTCGGATTTTATAGTAGTTTTATTAAGAATGTGGCAGGATGCTTCCATTTTTGCTCGCCACTGTATGTAGTATCTCCCCCAAGAGGGTGCAAATGTCGTTTTGGGTAACCAAATATTCCGGACATAATCTATTTCCAGACCATTAGTTGATAGTGGATGTGTCTCGGTATTCTAAATAGACTTCAAAAGTAGTTGTGCAAAATTTACACGCTTGATCCAATAACCACAAAGCTATTAATTCTAATAGCGTGCAACACTAGATCATTGATTATGTTCCATTAATTCTGATGACGCATCATGCTTTAGACCCCTAACCCATTATGCTTGTGAAACAAATAAAGTTTGTTTACTCTTATTCAGAAGAGTGTCAATTTCACGCCGATCTTGACAAGTGGTTTAGGGCTTTGTTCTTACCTTCAGTGTCCTCGTTTCCAGAGACCCATTTGAGGACAATCATCTTATTTCAGTTCAGTTTACTGACCAAATTATTGTTTATGAGATGTAATCACCTGCCTTATGAGTATTTTATTAGCATTATAGCAATATAAGACTCAAGCAGCTTTGATTAATATTATTCAAAGTGAAATTTTTATTAAAATTAAATTAAAACAAAGACAGAGGCAAAGTCAATAAAACATTCTTTTTCTCTTTTTGTATTTATTTTTAATTTCATTCAAAACAAATTCAGTTTTTTGAACTCTTGGCTGTTGTAAGGGAAGGGGGCGTATCAAAGTAAATCATGTTTTTTTTTTATCAATCATCAATGAATTTTAAAAAAAATCGATTTATTTTTTTCTAGCATCTCATCTAAAAATAAATATGAGCAATGGTTTCTTAAATTGTAATTTTTTTAAATTTTTTTCTTAAATTGTGGGTGTAATTAGTTCAACGTCATACATGTTTCTTTATTTACATTGAAAAACAAATTGCGAGTATTGCCCGTAACCTGTATCACAACAGATCTCCACGCTTTATCAAGTAGTTGCTTGCTGATAAAATTTATCACTGTCCCCAAGGTTTCACGCAATCTCCTTGTATTGAAGCCCAATACACCCAATATAGTTCACACCCATTGAAGCGAGTCACAGAATGTCTGTTGATGAAGCATGGTCTCAATTCGACTGACTACTGAAGTGTAACAGGTAGACTGTCTATCCATCGATTCATCATCGGTCTAGTGTTAGTGACCTTGCAGGAACGAAGCTCTGTGGAAAAATATAAGGAAAATAGATAGATAATTAATTTTCGATAACTATAGTGTTCGATAACAAAAGTTTTTTATAAAACATTTCCAACAACAAAAATTTTTGTAAATCGATATTTTTCGTCAACAAAAATTTTCGATAATAAAACTTTTTCATTGAAAATATTTCGATAACAAATTTTTTTACTTTTGTTTTCGATAACAAAAAGTTTCTATACAGAGCTTTTTTACTTTTACTCTCGATAACAGGAACTTTGTATTGAAAATTATTCAATAATACATATTTCTGTAAAGAAATTATGTGGAAAATTTTTCGATAACAAAAACATTTTATGGAAAGAAAATTTATCGATAACATTTCTTAAAGAATTTTTTCGGGCTTTTAAAGAATATTTATCGATAACGACAATTTTTCGATAATTGAAAGTACATAACAAAATTTCAATATCAAAAAGGTTTGTTTTAAACGATTAACTCGTTTGTCTTACACCTACAACCAATTCGTTTTCGAAGACCTAAAAATATGTAAAAAAAATCCTAACCCTGCCAACAATATCATAAGATTATAGCGCCATTAAAACGAAAAATTCAGCCACATTGGCGTCTTATTGTACTTCGCATCGATTTCTCTTTACCAATTGCCAAAGAATTCTGGCTGATTAGCACTACAACAACAACAACAATATTTAAATCAATTGCATAAACCACATCACATCACAGTTTAAATTAAACAAAAGCGTGCCGCAGTTTTCAATAATAATTTGGCATCAAATTTAAGTGAATTCTGTTCCAAGTTGCCGCCACCCTACCCAAAAGGCGAGGCGGCGTGAGATAACCACTACACGTAATATCAATTGTAATACAATATTAATCTCTTAATAATCTTTCCCTCTTTTTATCTTTTGTAGTTCTAAGTAAATATTATTATTGTTGTATGACAACAATTTTTATTTATTTGTTTACCGGGCTTTATGACAAGTTTTGGTTGTTTTTATCTCTCCCCTCCGTCTCTGCTATTTGTATTGTTAACTGAAGTGCATAATATTCACTCGGTGTGTACTGATCATTCACTGTTCACGTGAAGATTCGTTTTATTCTGTTGGGCACTGTTGCACTTGAATTTATTGTTGTTCGCTCGTATTGTTTTCAGTCTCAGATTTGAAAAGAATTCGCATCTCTTTTGAGTTTCTTTTTCACTCTATAGCAAACATGTCTTCAAACTTCATGGAAATATTTCAGTCCTATCAGCGACGTGGAAGCTCTTTTCTTCCCAAGATCATTTGCTTGCTTAATACTGGGAAATTCAACTTGATATGTGAGGGTACTCTTATTTCCTTTGCCCCTCAGTTTGCCCAGACTGTCCCATACTATTTCAAGTTTGGTTTCTAGAAACCAACCTGAATGTCAGATAGTATTGCAGTGTCCAATTTGTTGTACTTTCTGACCAATTTAAATTGAGCACATCTTTCGAAGGCGTACATTTTCGAATGCTATATATAGTCCTACGCACTGTCCCACAATTACTCCTTCATCTCAATCTCATTGCGAAACATTTTCCAAATATCATAGTCTAGGGAACAGTTAACGGGAGTTTTCCCATTACAATACCCCTGTCGAATGTCTTGTCAGGCTTGTCTCGCATTATCCTCATTATCTGATCTTCACTGTCATGTGCGACGGGCTTAAATTTAACAGTGTCCAGCACCGCAGTAGAACAGGTTATCATTGTCTTGGTTAAACTAGAAGGTCCTAGCAGCCTCTGCTTTCTTATACAACTCCATCTGAACTATTTTCAGATTTGTTCTACCTGGACATTGTAGTATACCTTCAGTACAACCCCTGGCTTTCACAACCATATTTGTAGCAAAACTTCTGCTTATCATCATGTCATATCTGACTTTCCCTGTAATTCTCTCTATGTGGGCCTCTCATGCCAGGTTACTAAGTACCAAAGACGTTTTGAGTACTTTTTAATTAAGTTGAAAAATCCTTTCTATATTATTTTTGAAACTATCAAGCAAAAGAGGAAATGCCTAAGTATGAATATACTCCATTTCAATATATTTTGTAAGCCCTAAAATTACAGAAAAAGTACCAAATTTCTACACCCCTTACTGGGTAAATAACATACAATTTATTTTTCCATTTGAATTAATTTCAGAATTATAAGATAATCAAGTATTCTATATTTCTCAGTACTTACCTACTTCTTCTCCCCCACAAAATATTATATTTGTTTAGCAAACAATTCTTATGTAAAAAATTCTCAAATACAACACGGTTTTAATAAATAAAAATTATGATAAAAATTCAACCCGTTTTGAGTAGTTTCTCTAAGTGAGGGGTTACATTTGAGGTCTTGTATGGTAGTCAGAGGTTTCTATTATTATTGCTGGTCACAGTGGAATTCAATCCAAGTATAAATTAATTGATTATTCTCTTCGCATTTGCATATAAACTTTTGTATTTCACTGCATAGTGAATATTGTATGATCATGATGGTGACGTTGACAGTGGCGAGCGATATCAATTGAAATTAATTGTGAGAAATCATTTTAATTTTTCATTTCAATTAGAATTAGAATATAAAGTCTGCAAATTTCCTTATGTAAGGTTCTTAGACGAGTGTCGAGAAATTAAAATGCTAAAAAAAATTTAATTGAGCTATAAGGTGTAGTAAAAAGATGTATATTTTCAACAGAGGGTTTTGGTAAATCTGTATTTGGCGTTCTGCCTTGTACAGTATTTTAATACGCAATATTTTGTGGTCCTACCCGTTCTTAATTATGGTTGCATTGTATTATAATTTGGCTTTTTTGGACGGCGCAATGGAGTAAGTTGGATATAAGGCAGAGATGTGCCTGGGTCAGGTTATCGGTTAACTTGCCGTTCACAGGCAAGTTCTCTCGGTTGCTATATGGCCCATTGTGTTGCCCAGTTTGAGATAAACCCCCTTGTCATGATCTATTAGTGGTGGGTGGTTCAACACGAGCTGTTATACGAAAGTACATAAATGTTGTGTTACTTTTTTTTTACTATAATGGGTTGTGTTTCCTTGTGGTTTGATGATGGTGATACCATTTCGGAAATAGTTCAGAGAAAAATAGTAAGGGATTCTAAATGTTTGCTGTGCATTACACAACATTTGCTTGGAGTGTAATGTTGAGCAATTCCCTGTGGAAAATATTGGAGAAGACACTTTTTTCCTTTTTCAAGCTTCAGTGCTAAAACTATAAATACCAATTTGAGTGCTATAGCGAAAACTATAAAAGATGAAATAAAGAACAATATGAGAAGAGATTTGTAAAAAAAATTAAATCTGTGGACAATTTTTGTCACATATTGTTCGATTTATTTCGACCATCTGGAACATTCAAATGGCATTTTGCGAAGTCAGGATGCTTCGACAGGAATTGAACCATTTCTTCGCATTGTTTTTTATTTGTGTATACACTTTTTTTTTTGAGTTTGCTTTAAAAATTTCAAGAGCACAAATATTTATTTCTATTACACATATTTATTTATTATATTTTTTATATATACATATATTTATTATACTTTTAATATATATTTATATAAATGTTATAATATTTATTATTGTTAAAATATTTACATTATTTTATTCTTCCAATTTGTCACTAACAAAATAGCTTTCGAATAATGTCCTAACGCTTTTCTCATACCTTACAATTGTTTTCGTAATACAGAATTGCTATTTGGAAAGGGAAATTTAATTGTCGATCACTTTCGTTCTTTCGTTAAAAATAGTACGAATATCGTAATACACACTACAAATCTTTCGAACTCTTAAATTATTTCTTTCGAATCGAAATACGCGGTAACCCCCCTGAATTGGCATGGCACTCGTATAAAAGGTGTTGCACAGATTCCGTTTCCTATACATCATATCAGCTTCTGCAGTAATCCTAGTGGATCAGACTGAGCTTGTCAGGGAAATTGCCAATAACGCAGTGTCCCGTCAGATTTCCTGTTAGAGTGCGAACAGTTCTCTTGTATAACTCAGATAGTTACCTGGTTTTCCTGCTGCACACAGCAGTTTTGAATTGATATATTGGACCAGCCATAGTTTGTTGAATGGCATGTTGCTTTTTCCAATTTAGAAAGTATTCCTGTAGAGGCACATATATCCACTCTTCCTCACACGTCTTGTATCCCTTCCATGCCAGTTCGTCCGGCTCGGAACCCAGTAGAGGCGTGTGTTGTATCGGCGTATACAACTCCTGATACCCTTTGAAATGGGATCCCAGTGCCTCGATCGCGGCTTGACTGTCCACGCACATGGTCAAGCTCGAAGAAGACAGGCCCCCGATTTCAATCATGCGTGCAGCTTCTTCAATGGCAAAAATCTCCGCCTGAAATACGCTAGCCTGGTTAGGTAATCTGTGTGACCCTTTCAGTGTCAGTTTATCGGAATACATACCAGATCCATATTCCATTTTTGAACCATCGGTGAAAATCGTCACCGATTACAGCTTAAGTAACCCATTCTTCCTGTGTTAGAGTGTTAGTGTCGTATGCTCGTCCGAAAAGTCTCCGGTACCATATAGTCACATCTACTTCATGTAGTATTAAAGCGCGGCCCACCGTACATGGCCTAAACATATCTGAGAACTTAAGTCTCAGTGCAGTTCTAGCAGCCACGTTTCGAAGGAAGATGCCCTAGCACATCAACCTCTGTACCGTGTTCAGCGTAGCGGGGCAAAGCGTAGCCTTCCTTCGTATAGCTTCCCATCATACTTATGCCCCGAAAAAGAGTATAGGCCCTACAACCGCTGTATACATCTAGCAGCTGGTACGAGGCTGCATGCTACATCTACTGTCAAACGTCCTTTTTTAGGCGTACAAGACATTCATCGCCTTCTTTATCCTTTCCTCCCTGTACCAAGTCCATAAGATCGCAGATCGTTGGAGGATACTTTCCCGTGACCAGTATCACCATGTCGTCAGAGTATTCTACCATTTTGACGCCTCCGATCTTCATTTCCATCAGGATTCGACTAATAATTAGGTGATATTACCCTCCCCCCCCCCAGCGGTGTGCCCTTGTTACTCTTTTCCTAACGGAGGATAGCTCTAATGAAGATTTTATGGACTTAGATTACAATATAATTTTAAACCATCAGCTTATCACTGCTGAAGGCGTCGACTCCGAGTTTGCCATTAACGGGTATAGCAAGAACTTCTTTGCCAACAGTCCCTTAACCACTACCTCCATCACAAAATCATACCCAATTAAAACTCGGTAAACCCAAACAGTCGTGGTAGCCACCTTATCGCGGTACGAAGGCTTAGTTACCAATGGTACGACTTGGCCATGCCTAGGCCAAGAAATCTAGCCATTCTTGTTCAGTGTAGCCAGATAGGTCCCTTTTTCTATAGCCTCCCACCATACTAATGCCCCGTAGGAGAGTATAGGCTACTGTATTCATCCAGTGGTATACGAGGCTGAAGCCACATCTACTCCCAAACGTCCCATTATAGACATACAAAGCATTTATCCTTGTTCCTCTTCCATCATAGTTTGGAGTGCGGAATGATACCCAAGTACTTTGTTCCCTTAAAGTCTTCGAGTGAACAAGACACGTTTGGCTTTACCTGGGTTCACATCCAAGCCGTTCTTCTTCACCTGTGTACCTTTGCCAGTGCCTACAGAATAAGATCGCTGATCGTTGGAAAATGCTTTCCCGTGACTAGTATCACCACGTCGTCAGCATATGCTATCAGCCTGACGCCTCCGATCTTCATTTCTATCAGGATTGGATTAATAACTACGTCCCACAGCAGTGGTGATATTATTCCCCCTGCGATGTGCCTCTAGTTATTCGTTTCCTGACGGATGATAAACCCAATGAAGATTAGGTGATCGAAAATGATAATATATTTTTAAGCCATCTGTTTATCATGTCAGTCGTGCCAACATGCACTAAACCGTTGTGTATTGCCTCTGTGCTTACATTGTTAAACGCCCCTTCTAATACGTATTCCTTAAAGCCAAGAGTTTTCTCTATGGTGCCAACTGCTTCGTGTAGTGCTGGGTCCATCGGCCCTTACGGTAGTCGTGCTGTGCACTACTGAAGTTGTTGACTCTGAGTTTACTCCTAACGAGTATATTAATGAGCTTCTCCAAGGTGAGCTTATCGGTCTGTAGTTCTTCGGTTAAGAGGCTCGCTTTTCACATCTTTAAGTATGTAAACCAAAATTATACATTCCCTGTAAATCCTTTCGATGCGAAAGATGATTTCGCCGCCTGCTCGTTGTATCATTATCGGGTAAATGCCGTCCGTTCCCGGAGATTTGTAGTTTTTGAATGACTTGATCTTATCCCTCGTTATTATGTTATCAATAATTCTCATTTCTTTTCTGCTGTGAGAGTGGGTTGGCTCCGCATCTTCATGTGCGGTGCCTTCTACATCTAAACAACCTGGGAAGTGAATCTCCATTAATAGTTCAAGCGATATCCGACTGCACTCTGTGTGGTCACCATTAGACCCGATTGACAGACCTGGAACCTCAGGATTCATTGCAAGTACCTTTCGAAGCGTCGCAGATTCGCTAGTACAGGCAATAGCCATACAGAATTTATTCCAGGAATCTCTTTTATCTCTAACTATTTTTCTTTTGCAGGAGTTAAAACTCAACTTATATACATCCTAGTCTCTATCCTCCCTAGTCCGTTTAGCCCTATTGAAAAGTTTTCTATTTTCAGTTCTAAAATGCCTTAGCTCCGATGGTCACAACTGCGCGTGCGTGTTCGTTGGTGCAGGGTAATTGGACATGATTTGAGGAAGGCTCTCCTAAGATCCACAGTCAGTTGCTGGACATACTCGTCAGTGTGTGCAACATCACATCCCGTCTCCACAAAGGAAGGTAGATGGTCGATCAGAATTTAAAAACTGTTCCAGTTCTACCGAATACTCTTCAGTATTCAGTTCTCACGATCGGAACTTTTGCCCTATAGGAATCCCAGGAGGGCGAACTGGAACAGTTTTAAAATGTTGATCGACCAGCTACCTCCATTTGCGGGGACAGTATATGATGTCGCACACATCGAAGAATCTGTCCAGCAACTTACTGGCGATCTTAGGAGAGTCTTTCTCGCATCTTGTCCAATTAGCCTGCCCTAGCGAGCATACACGGCTCCGTGGTGGTCATCGCAGCCAGGGCATCTTAGGAAGGAATAGAGAAGATTGCTCAATGGGGCCATACGAACTAGGTAGGATAGGGACTGGGCTGAGTTTCAATTACTACAAAAAACAAATAGTTAGGGCTAAGAGATTCCTGGGCTAAATTCTAGTAGCCAAGCTGCAAAGCTTCGAAAAGTACTTGGATAGAATCTTGAGGTACCAGGCTTATTAATCGGCCAGAGGGCACTCGGGAATCGCTTGAGTTGTTAATGGAGACTTACTTCCCAGGTTGGGGAGATGTGGAAAACACTGTGTACGAAGTTGCGAAGCCAAATGGAGAGAACGAAGAGACTAAATGAGGCTCATTGATAACATAACAACAAGGGGAAAATAGCATGGGCAATCAAGTCATTGTAACCCTACGAATCACCGGGAACGGATGACATTTACCCGATAATACAATAACGGGCGGACGGCACGATCATCCCTCGCATCGAGTGAGCATTCAGTGGATGTATGCTTTTGTGTTGTATGTATGCTTTTGTGTAACTGAAAAGCGGAAAGAGGTGAGGGTCGTTTTCATTCCCAAGGCAGGAAAAGCAAGCCACATAACATCGGAGAACTACAGACCGATAAGCCTCTCCTATTTTTAACTGAAAACCTTGGAGAAGCTCATTGATATATACGTTCGGAGTACACTCGGAGTCAACAACTTCAGTAGTGCACAACGCGACTACCGTATAGGTAGGTCGGTGGACACAGCACTACATGAAGAAGTTGGCAGCATAGAGAAAGATCTTGGCTTTAAGGGATACATATTGGCCTCCTTTCTAGATATAGAAGGGGCGTGAAAGCAGAGAGGGAATACTTACCGGTCTGGTGAACACTGGCTCGAGTAACATGATAAACAGATGGCTTAAAAATATGTTATCATTTTGGGGATCATCCAATCTACATTGGGGTTAGCCTCCGTCAGAAAACTAATAACTAGAGGCACACCGCAGAAGGGAGTAATATCACCACAGCTGTGGCGTCAAAATGGTAGCTTATGCTGACGACATAGAAATAATGGTCACGCTAAAGCATCTTCCAACGATAAGCGATCTTATAGAGTCGGCACTGGCAAAGATATCCGGTTGGCGAAGAAGAACGGATTGGGTGTGAGGCCAGGTAAAGCGTGGGTATCATCTGGACTCCAAATTACCCTGAAAGACGAACACGGGGGAAGGGATGAAAAAGACGACGAATGCTTTGTACGTATATAAAAGACCTTTGGGGGTAGATGTGGCCTGCAGCCGGTTATCTTCCACTGCATGTATACAGCGCCATACCGGTTATACTCAACTATGGGGCATTAGAATGGAAAGACCTATCTAGCTACGCTGAACAAGATACAGAGGTTAGCATGCTTTGGCATCACGGGTGCTCTGAAAACCACTCCGCAGAGAGGTCATCTTGTCCCTACAACCATTGGCTATCTTCCTCAGAAACGTGATTACTAGAACTGAACTGAGGCTTAAGTTCTCAGATATGTTAAGGCCATGTACGGTAGGCCATGCTTCAATACTGCATGAAGTAGAACCGAATCACCCAGGTTTTAGACTTGACTATGTGGTACCGGAGACTGTTTTAGGACGAATATACAAGACTCACACCCCCACACGGGAAAAAAGGGTCGCTGAAGCCGTAATTGGTGACCGTAATATAACGATTTTCACCGATGGTATAAAAATGGAATGCTGGACTCGATCTGGGATCTATTCCGATAAAGTGGCACTGAAGGGGTCATACAGATCAAGGCCAGCGTATTTCGAGCAAAGATTTTTGCTACTGAACAAGGTGGACGCATGGTTTAAACCGGTTACTTACCTCCGTCAAACTTGATCATATATATAGAGAGGATATATATATATATATATAGAGAGGATATATATATATATATAGAGAGGATATAGATATAGAGAGGATATATATATAGAGAGGATATATATATATATATAGAGAGGATATATATATATATATAGAGAGGATATATATATATATATAGAGAGGATATATATATATATATATATAGAGGATATCTATATATATATATATATATAGATATATATATATATATATACAGAGGAGATATATATATATAGAGAGGATATATATATATATATATATATATATATAGAGGAGATATATATATATAGAGAGGATATATATATATATATATATATATATATAGAGGAGATATATATATATAGAGAGGATATATATATATATATATATATATATATAGAGGAGATATATATATATAGAGAGGATATATATATATATATATATATATATATAGAGGAGATATATATATATAGAGAGGATATATATATATATATATATATATATATATATATATATATATAGAGGATATATATATATATATATATATATATATAGAGGATATATATATATATATATATATAGAGAGGAGATATATATATATAGAGAGGATATATATATATATATATATATATAGAGAGGAGATATATATATATAGAGAGGATATATATATATATATATATATATAGAGAGGAGATATATATATATAGAGAGGATATATATATATATAGAGAGGATATATATATATATATATATATATAGAGAGGAGATATATATATATATATATATATATAGAGAGGAGATATATATATATAGAGAGGAGATATATATATATAGAGAGGATATATATATATATATATATATATAGAGGATATATATATATATATATATATATAGAGGATATATATATATATATATATATATAGAGGATATATATATATATATATATATATAGAGGATATATATATATATATATATATATAGAGGATATATATATATATATATATATATAGAGGATATATATATATATATATATAGAGGATATATATATATATATATATAGAGGATATATATATATATATATATATAGAGGATATATATATATATATATATAGAGGATATATATATATATATATATATATATATAGAGGATATATATATATATATATATATATATATATAGAGGATATATATATATATATATATATATAGAGGATATATATATATATATATATATATATATAGAGGATATATATATATATATATATATATATATAGAGGATATATATATATATATATATATATATAGAGGATATATATATATATATATATATATATATAGAGGATATATATATATATATATATATATATATAGAGGATATATATATATATATATATATATATATAGAGGATATATATATATATATATATATATATATAGAGGATATATATATATATATATATATATATATAGAGGATATATATATATATATATATATATATATAGAGGATATATATATATATATATATATATATATAGAGGATATATATATATATATATATATATATATAGAGGATATATATATATATATATATATATATATAGAGGATATATATATATATATATATATATATAGAGGATATATATATATATATATATATATATATAGAGGATATATATATATATATATATATATATAGAGGATATATATATATATATATATATATATAGAGGATATATATATATATATATATATATATAGAGGATATATATATATATATATATATATATAGAGGATATATATATATATATATATATATAGAGGATATATATATATATATGTATATATATATATATGTATATATAGAGGATATATATATATATATATATATATATATATATGTATATATAGAGGATATATATATATATATATATATATATATAGAGGATATATATATATATATATATATATAGAGGATATATATATATATATATATATAGAGGATATATATATATATATATATATATATAGAGAGGATATATATATATATATATATATAGAGAGGATATATATATATATATATATATAGAGAGGATATATATATATATATATATATATAGAGGATATATATATATATATATATATATATAGAGGATATATATATATATATATATATCCTCTATATATATATATATATATATATATATATCCTCTATATATATATATATATATATATATATCCTCTATATATATATATATATATAGATATATAGAGAGGATATATATATATATATATATATATATAGAGGATATATATATATATATATATATGCACAGCGCATAGTTTGGGGACATCAAAATCTTTATTGTTTTATTTGTTTTTTTTAATTATTTTGGAATAATAATACCACCTATATCAAAATTGTATCATATAGTCGCGTAATACGCCCCTGATCTTACGTTAAGGACCTTCCGCATATTTTGAGAACAATCATATACGTTCCGCATTGTTTAAGCACATGTCCTCAATGTATACGCAACATATACGAAAATCTTTGTTGCCATACTTTTACATTATTTTTGCAAATTCTTTACGGCGCAAGTTTTTGTGAAAACCGACTTGGGAGTTCCATTTAATATGATAAGTTTTATTAACTCAATAAATTCTTTAGTTCAACGATTATTTTCAGTAGCGACTTTTTTCACAAAATCCGCAAAATTATTTATATAATATTATATAATACTTTTTTAATTATATAAAAAAATAATATATATATAATAAATTTAATGGGCCTGTATTTTACATTATGTATCAGATTAGAGCCTAATATGTATTCTATAAAATGCTGCATATATTTAATGTAAAATTTAGTATTAAAATTAAATTTTTTTGAATGGGTTAACACAGTGGATCATGTTATATATCATTTGATAGATGTTATCAATCTTTTTTAAAGGATGATCATTGGTTTAAATGTAACCAAACATATATAATTTGAACAAAATTAAATATTTAAAGCTTTATTGCTTTTGCATTTAATAGATTAGGGTTTCACAATATATACATATTAAATGAAAGCCGAATGTACTTTATATAAAATTGTATGTACAGCCATTTACCTTCATATTTGTACTTTTTTGAGATAAATGGACTTTTAATAAAAAGCTTTATTATTTTGGCAGGGATAGGGTTTCATAATATATATGAAATTAATGCCTAATATGCGTTTTATAAAATGTTGTATATAGCAAACTAGCTTCATATTGGTACGTTTGTGAGAAAAATCGATTTTTTTAAAAGTCAGTTGAAAAATCACATTTGCCGAAGTTTGTGGCCAATGTTTCAGTACTCTAGATCAAGTTATATATCAATTGAAAGCCTTTGTTAGATACAAACTTCATGGAATTTACTAGCCTGCAAGATTATAAGTTATATATATATAGATATATGCACACCGCTTACTTTCCGGACATTTTTTGATCTACCGCATTTTTTGTGGTTATTTGAATACTTATGGACAGTCCGCGAAAAATCGTGCCACATATATCAAAAGAAAGCCTAATATGTGTTCTATAAAAATTTGTATATAACAGGCTACGTTCATATCGGTATATTTTTGAGAAAAATCGACTTTTGTAAAAAAGGTACTCTAGATCAAGTTACATGTAATTGAAAGCCTTTGTCAATGATATATAATTTTTTACTTTTGTAATTTAATATTTATTTGCGTATCGATAACTTTTGTTATACATTCAGGAATGCCATACACCGTCAATGTCTACAAAGTAGCGTTTAGGAATGCATGACTTTGTTCGGTTACATTACAAATCACGTTTTGGAACTTACCCATATATCCTCATGCACCACTTATTGCGGTGGAGGGTATAACACAATAGTGCAAACCTTTCAACGTAATCATAATGAAATATGGACACACAAAAAACTGTACTTTTAATTTGTATGAGAAATCCTTAAAACCAACCTCTTTTTGTAAATAAATAGAACTTTGTTGTTAGATATATAAAATTTGTTGTTGTTTTATTTTAAATATTCGTCATTACTAATTACAATTTAGCACACGATATTTGTGTTATTATTTATTTATTTTATTTCTTGGTGTTTTATAAATAACATTTTTTTATAATTTTCCAAAAATTTTGTAATTTACACAATCTTTAATTTTTAAATAACTTTTTACATGTTTTTTAATTTATATTTATTTTGAAGCTTTAAAACTTCGATCAAAATAAAAGATGTGGAGTTAAAAATAATAAAATATATTAAAATGCATATAATATTAATAAATTTAATAGACTATTATTATTTTTTATTCATATCGTGTTTTTTTTTTCAATATTTTATTAGCAATAGGGAAATTTCTCAAATACAAATGGACATTTTTCAAATACAATTGGAAATTTTTGAAATACAAATGAAAACTTCGGATATATAATTGGATTAATCTGAAATACATTAAAAAAATTCTAAAATATAATAAGACATTTCTGAAATTAAAAGTGTTAATGTAGATTTTTTTATGTTATTTTTTTCGCAATAAATTAAAAGTTGATTTTAATGAAAATATTGAAATTTTGTTATGTTGTTTTCTAGCTTATAAGATTTTGTTTTTACAAAATTAAATAATAATATATATAATATATACTAAAAAATAATAATAAACTGCTATTATATTATGAGCACGTCTTTAGGAAGTTTTTACAAATTTTGTGAATATTTCAACATATGAATGTGTTTTATTAGAGCCCTTTCACATTAGGCAATTTAGTTGAGCAAGTCTCTTGTGTTTCTTGATGGATTAAGGAAAAGAAAATTTTGCAATAGACTTGAGCAACTAAATTGTATAATCAGAAAGGGGTCTTACTGATTATTACATATCATGAAGTAATTTTGATTTAAATTGTTTATAATTTAAATATTATATTACAAAAAATGCTATTCACGTCAATTGTTATGTGAACAAAAGGAATCAAACATACTTCTAAAAATAAAAACGAATTATCAAAATACTTTATTCCATGTGGTATCGTCTTTGGTTATCTATCCAACTTTTCATTTGCTGTGGTGTCCTTTTGTTTAAAACCGGACATTGGTGAATCGCTCTTAGACATTCTGCTAGAGACGGCAGTTTCTTTAATTTATGCAGATTACCAAATACTTCATATACTGCTTCCATTTCATCGTTACTCCATCTGCATCGCTTTGTTTTCCCAAATGGAGAAGCTAATAAAAAAGCAAACATTTTAGATAGAATAAAGTATGTATCATAATAAAACATTGTTAATTAAAAATTAGCTAGATAAAAAAGACTGAAAAATAATGAAATATCTATAAATTTCAGTTAATGGTGTCGAACACTTCGAAGTACATGTTAAAATTAATACTAATACTCACTACTTCTACGTTTTCTGTTTGACGAGGAACTTGAATTTTTGCTATCTTCAAACAAAGTTTCCTCTGATTTAGAATTTCCTTCGGTATGTTGCAAGTCATCAATATTGAATTCTCTGTCATCAATATTGTTTTCTGGATTATCAATATGGTCTTCTAGGTTATCAATGTTGTCTTCTATGTTTTCACCTTCGACTTCGTCATCATCCCCTACAGCAGCCATTAACAATTTAGAAACGCATGTTATTTCAGCAACGGGAATCGACATTCGATAAATGCTTTTATGTATATCCTTATGATGTCCCATGAAATTAGCAAGTCTATCAACTGATGCCTCTTCAATGTTTAGCAAAGATGTATGCGTAGCTATATGCTTCCTTAATGTTGTTCCTCTAAGGCTTTCAGGAATTTTTGCACCACATTCTTCCGAAAACTTTTTTAATAACGGACATGCTCGGCAGTAGGGCTTGGTTAATTTTGAAGTTGTTTGTCTACTAAAAATATATTTGTTCTCATTAGTTATCCCTGCCTCTGCTCTATATTTTAAAATTAGTTCGATGGCTTTTACGCTCATTGGACAAAGCAACACGCTAACAGTTCTACCAAGTTTACCACGTAGTCTGAGTCTTACAAATTGTTTAGCAAATTTCAAAGATTCTTTGGAAACATTTTTTAAAATGTCGTTATCAACGTTGTCAGTAATTACTTCCTTGTTAACAAAATTTTCGATGGTTAGACGTTCGATTTCTCCAGCTCTTCTACGGTTAAATATTTGGATGAATATGAGAGTGAATTCGACTAATTTTATCCAGCTTGACATACGAAATTTATTCAAAAGTTTTGCAATGGCTTTAATAATATTTTGCTTTAAATAATGGTACAATATTTTTATGTCTTCTTTTGAAGGTAATACCACTTTTTTTACTAGTTTTTGACTAGTTTGATCTTCAATTGCCTTCTTATTTATTAATGTTGGAATCTCTTCTTCCCATAATAAAAGAAAGTTTTCTAGTTCCACTTTCAGATCTTCACGTTCTTGTTTAATAAGTTCTGCTCTCTGCTTTTTGCCACACTTTTTTATAAGCGATGTTAAATTTTGCGCTACTGCAGGAGTTTTGAACCACATTAAAGTTTCATCCCAATGAGCAACAATTCGAAGTGCCTTGATGCACTTATCAAACAAATTGGGTTTAAAAATGTCTTTCAATTCATTTATATCCGGGTCTATTTTTTTCAGTTCTAACATAAAACGACCAATCAACCTAATATTGGCCCGAATCATATCATGCTGATGTTCCAAGGAATACTTTTCAGTTAATTTGTTTCCAAATTTTATGATAAGTTCGTCATACCTGACAGCTTTTGTTACTTCATCGTTTCTCAGGACCGGAAATATTTTATTTTTTAAAATATTATTTGCTACTGAATGAACATAACGCGTTAACTTTCGGCTTTCAATTAAATTAGTACGTGACTTTTTAGACCCAATGCATTTTGACAGATGAATTCGAAGAGTTCTTTTAGAAAAAAAAGCTTTGCATTTTTTGCAACTGACATAGTCGTCAACATTGTTATTACATTTCTTCTGTTGCTGTCTGCATACAATTAATACGCCGGTATTATGATTTGCAGAAGTGTTATGTATAAAATCTCCCTGTTTTCGTAGTTTATTTATTATGTTTACACGTTCTTTGCTTTTTTTAGGAAAAACTAAAGCTCTTTTAACTTCCGCTTCGTTTTTATGTTTTAAACACAAGTGCCTACCTATTTTACATTGCAGTGTTTTACAGAAAACGCAGAAATGTTTTTTTGATTTTGTTTTAGAATATGGAACAACGACTTCCTCCACATGTGGAGGGTTATCTACCTCATCATTCGCAGTTTTATCTATAAAGCTTATAGAGTTTTCCAAATTATCAATACTTGCTCGCGATGTAGAGTCAGGAATATACTCTGAAGCAGAATTGTCATCTATGTATGTTGAACTTTGAGTTTTAAAACTTTCGAAATTTACGCTACATTCTGATACATTTATGGTGTTATTGTTGGAAATTGATGACACATCTGGCAGACTTGATTTATTTGAATTCTCATGTTGAAAATTGTTAGTAGCAGTAAAGTTAAAATTAACAAAAGAAGATTCATCAGCTGAATGATTTGAAAAATTATTTTTATTTTGTGGAAGTTTTATTTTTGTTAATATTTCATTTTTATTTGCATATTTCGTTATAGTTGTCATATGTTTTTTGTGGCTAAGTGGTTTTATAACTGGACTATCCTGAATATTTGTAATGTCGATTGGTTGTATAAATTGGCAACTTGGAGACTCTGCAGTAAAATTAAGCGAATGTTTGTTTTTTGAACTTCGTTTAATTGCATTAGATAACTGACAATCATTAATATCTGTCGCAGCCTTGTTGACATCGAATTCGTTAGGAATTAGAACATTTTTGTTTGTAACAAGGCGGTTATTGGTTTCAACCGGTAATTTTGACTTTAAAATTTTTTGATTCAGAAGTTTTTTGTCAGCATTAGAATTGGTGATTGTTGTCAAACTTGACAATTGTTCCTCCATTTTACGTTGCAATTGAAGAAGATCTGACTTATCATCTAAAATGTAACGTAAATTTGCAACGCAAAATAAGCTTTATATAATTTTGTATATCTTTGTATAATTGTTATGTTTCTTTATAATTCTGAATTAAGTTTACCGGCATTACGCGCCGGATTTCGTATGTGAAGATAAATTCGTATTTAGCTAGTAGAAACGCAAACCACATTCTTTAACAGATATTATTTTGCAGTGCACTGATATTAATTTAATAGATATAGGACCATTATTACAACTTGCCATTAACTAAAGGAAGGATTTTAACGGACAGATACATTTTTTTTCATTATTATGAGTACCCAATAAGATAGAAGTGATCGTTAAGCTAAAGGGAAAATCATCGTACCTTTAACATTTAAAGATCACTTTATGTTTGAGCTTGCCATGTTATATATTATTTTCATTATGGCAATTTAAACAAAATGAGCATATACGTTGTCACTGCGTTAAAAAAAACTTGTGCAATTGAGCAGTTTTATCGACATTGCTCCGGCACTAGCATATTTTTGAAAAATTTTATCTGAAAACGAAAATAAGTTGAAGGAAACTTTCCAGTTCCCCTTAGTTAAGTTTATCGGCAAGTTGTAATAATGACCCATAGTATTTAATATAATATATTATATCTATGACATCTTTTTGAAAAATACTATCCATATTAAATAATATATTAAATACTGTATCTGTTGAATTCACAACAGTGAACTGTTAACTGAAAAATAAGCTTTTTTAAAAATTTTTGTTTGTGTGTCTTATTTTCTCAAATCTCAAAATTATTTAAGTTATCACACTAATGGGGGACTACCAAACATGATGTGCTTGAAGACAAATTCGAATTTAACTAGTACATACACTTAACAGTCATCAGAAATGATGAAATATATATGAAACTTCAGAACTATTAAAATAATATTTAAAAAAATGTCGGTCGTGAAGTCGCAAATCAGATGTAATATTGAAATTTAAATAAAATAAAGGTTTTTTTTAAAAAAACTTTCGAGAATTTGTGACCATTTTGGAAACTGGCTGAATGAAATTTAGATTTGAAAAATTATGTAAGGCATCAGTTCGGAGAATTTGGACATGTTCTAAAATCCCAAAGCTGGGACCCAAAAACGGAAAGTAGCTTTGGAAACCTTGATATGTTGCCTATTTATTTTTTTAAATTTGTAGGAATTGCGGGATTCTTTTTGACAAGTTTTTTTACACTCCTTATTTTAGAATAACAAATTAGAAATATATTGAAAATTTCATTGAGTTTTGTTAATAAATAAAGATTTTATTACATATTTAATGAGTTTCCAAAACTAAAATTTTGATAGGATTCCAAATATTATGAACAATTGAATCACATTTATTTTGAACAAATTTTTTTGTTTAGATAAGTTAATTTTTGGTCTCACAAAAAAATTTCAAGTCAATATGTCAATTAGATTGAAAACTATTGCACCGTTTTTACATTTTAGTATAAAATGTTAATAGATCAGAACCATTGACTTGTTTTTGAATAAAATATTAAGACAATTTATACAAATATATAGTTTTCTTTACTAAGAACATTTTAGAAGCAGTGAATAAAATACCATATTAATGACTACCCCCATTGAACTTCCGAATTTAGTCCAATTTCTATAAAAACTTAGAAAAAAAAGTGGTTCAAAAATGGAATAATCAATGCATTTAGAGTAGAGTATCATATATTATTCTGCAATAAATTTAAATATTCAATAATCTTTTGTTAATAAATAAAGATTTTATTACATATTACATATTTAATGAGTTTCTTAAACTAAAATTTTTATAGGATATTAGGAACAATTGAACCACATTTATTCTGAACAAAAATGTTTTGTTTAGATAAGTTAATTTTTGGTCTCAAAAAGAAAATTCAAAGCAATATCTCACTTAGATTAAAAAATATGCCACTTTAAAACTCAGTGCTTCAAAAATATTGCACCTTTTTACATTTTAGTTAAAATGTTACTAGATCAGAACCATTGACTTGTTTTTGAATAAAATATTAAAACAATTTATACGGATATTTAGTTTTCTTTACTAAGAACATTTTAGAATCAATGAATAAAATGACAATTTAATGATTACTCCCATTGAACTTCCGAATTTAGTCCAATTTATATAAAAACTTGGGGAAAAAAAAGTGGTTCAAAAATGGAATTATCAATGCATTTAGAGTAGGGTATCATATATTATTATGCAATAAATTTACATATTCAACAACCTCAAAATTTTTCTAAATTTTCTGTCTTTATTGTTACTTTTTAAGTAACATTTTAAATTAAATCACCATGAAGATTACATTATAGTTCGACAAGTTTTGTTCCGTTCTGTGGAGTGTATCTTCAAAAGTAAAAGAAAGAGTTGAAGATATTTGAAACTATATAAAATCTCTAACACAAAAGTTGACAAAGCAGGCATATCAAAAATTTAAAACTTTTTAAAGCTTTTTCATATAAAAATTAAGTTGAAGTAATTGAATACTTAAATTTATTACAATAATATATGATACCCTGACACTCTAAATGATTCTTCGTTTAACAATTCCATTTATGAACCACCTTTTTCTAAGTTCATATATATATTGGCACATATCATCATTAAATTGGCATTTTATTCATTGTTCTTTCTAAAATATACTTGGTAAAGAAAACTAAATAGAAATTCATATATGAAAATAAATAAGCAATAATTTGTAATTAACCTTTTTGGGAAATAATGAACGCGGCATATTTTGCTCCCTTCCATTTTACCACACAATCGTCTTTCAGGTGTTCCTCTACGTACCTTGACTTCACAATTGACATCTCTTCGTTGTGAAATTTTACCAGTGAAAACATCTGAAATAAAAAAACAATAACTCCCTTTTATTTTTATAAATAATAAATAAATAACATTTATCAAAATTATTACCTTAAAAATGTGTATGATTTTTCTTAAATCTTAAAATTTAAAACAGTTTGAAAAATTATTTAAATAAGAAAAACAGCTTTTACAAAAAAATTATTATTAGGACAAAAGAATACAAAAATATGCCTTCAAGCTCAACAGTTGAATAACGAATGACGCGTGATTTATTTTCTGGAAGTTTTGTAAAATTTTGCTGAAGAAAATACCGTTATAATAACCGCTTGGGTATTTTTTAGAATACCAAGTATATTGTACATATATAAAAATACTTAAGAGTTGCCACACTTTACTACAAACATAACAAGATTTTTTTGTTTCTGTCATAAGATTTTTAATTAATATAAATTTGTAAAGTTGTATCCCTATATTCATAATCAAATTTGAAATTTATCAAAGGTTTATAAAACAAAATTTCTATTTAAAATTTGTTTATAACGCTTTGATAAATTTGAAAATTATTTATGAGTAAGGAATTTAATTTTTAATAATTTCTTAGTATGGTTAACAACATTTTATATTGTACAATATACAAATGTCAGTGTTTTACGTATTGCACATATGTATGTATAATATAAAAAACAAATAACAATAGTATACATATATATTTATGTTTTATGTATAACATATAGTGTACATTAAATTCTGGTCTAGATTCATGTTTTGTATTTATAAACAAAAAAATTGCCGAGTAACAAAATCTTAAATTTTGTAAAGGTAATCAAATATGTTTTCCATTTTATGTGTTGACATCTAAACTATAGATAATATAGAGGTCCAAAAATAAAAAGTTCGGATTACTCGCCTTAAAACCTAAAATTCAAATCCCTTAAAAAAAACATTGAAAATTATGAATTATAAATTTTTAATAAAAAATTTAACTTATTAAAAGTTTGTTAAATACAAAATCTTTTTATGAATACGATGTTAAATATGTTAAAAAAATTGTTTAATAAAAGACTTTACTTACAATATTTCAATAAAACTTATTTAACAACATAAATATCTACTACAAACAGATAATGTAGGTAACTCTGTAAGTAACGAATAGTTAAAAGAAATGATCTACATATTGCAGTGTTGTGTTTTTGTGTTGTTAATTCGTTTATAAAATGTTTTAGTATGGCTATAATATAATAATAATATAATGGCAACATATAATTGTTGGTTAGATGTCCAAAATTCTTATGTATTAAGAAATCAATGTACCAAATTTTATGGGGATGTGTTCATAAATGGAGACAGCTTCCATATAATAACTACTTCCGAAAAACACACTAAGCTACATAAAAATCGTGTATATATCGATATATAGTAGTAACATCGTATTCATAAAAAGATTTTGTATTTAACAAACTTTTAATAAGTTAAATTTTTATTAAAAATTTATAATTCATAATTTTCAATGTTTTTTTAAGGGATTTGAATTTTAGGTTGTTAGATGCACAGTTTTAAGGCGAGTAATCCGAACTTTTTATTTTTGGACCTCTATAGTATCTATAGTTTAGATGTCAACACATAAAATGGAAAACATGTTTGATTACCTTTACAAAATTTAAGATTTTGTTACTCGGCAATTTTTTGTTTATAAATACAAAACATGAATCTAGACCAGAATTTAATGTACACTATATGTTATACATAAAACATAAATATATATGTATACTATTGTTATTTGTTTTTTATATTATACATACATATGTACAATACGTAAAACACTGACATTTGTATATTGTACAATATAAAATGTTGTTAACCATACTAAGAAATTATTAAAAATTAAATTCCTTACTCATAAATAATTTTCAAATTTATCAAAGCGTTATAAACAAATTTTAAATAGAAATTTTGTTTTATAAACCTTTGATAAATTTAAAATTTGATTATGAATATAGGGATACAACTTTACAAATTTATATTAATTAAAAATCTTATGACAGAAACAAAAAAATCTTGTTATGTTTGTAGTAAAGTGTGGCAACTCTTAAGTATTTTTATATATGTACAATATACTTGGTATTCTAAAAAATACCCAAGCGGTTATTATAACGGTATTTTCTTCAGCAAAATTTTACAAAACTTCCAGAAAATAAATCACGCGTCATTCGTTATTCAACTGTTGAGCTTGAAGGCATATTTTTGTATTCTTTTGTCCTAATAATAATTTTTTTGTAAAAGCTGTTTTTCTTATTTAAATAATTTTTCAAACTGTTTTAAATTTTAAGATTTAAGAAAAATCATACACATTTTTAAGGTAATAATTTTGATAAATGTTATTTATTTATTATTTATAAAAATAAAAGGGAGTTATTGTTTTTTTATTTCAGATGTTTTCACTGGTAAAATTTCACAACGAAGAGATGTCAATTGTGAAGTCAAGGTACGTAGAGGAACACCTGAAAGACGATTGTGTGGTAAAATGGAAGGGAGCAAAATATGCCGCATTTCTATTTAGTTTTCTTTACCAAGTATATTTTAGAAAGAACAATGAATAAAATGCCAATTTAATGATGATATGTGCCAATATATATATGAACTTAGAAAAAGGTGGTTCATAAATGGAATTGTTAAACGAAGAATCATTTAGAGTGTCAGGGTATCATATATTATTGTAATAAATTTAAGTATTCAATTACTTCAACTTAATTTTTATATGAAAAAGCTTTAAAAAGTTTTAAATTTTTGATATGCCTGCTTTGTCAACTTTTGTGTTAGAGATTTTATATAGTTTCAAATATCTTCAACTCTTTCTTTTACTTTTGAAGATACACTCCACAGAACGGAACAAAACTTGTCGAACTATAATGTAATCTTCATGGTGATTTAATTTAAAATGTTACTTAAAAAGTAACAATAAAGACAGAAAATTTAGAAAAATTTTGAGGTTGTTGAATATGTAAATTTATTGCATAATAATATATGATACCCTACTCTAAATGCATTGATAATTCCATTTTTGAACCACTTTTTTTCCCCCAAGTTTTTATATAAATTGGACTAAATTCGGAAGTTCAATGGGAGTAATCATTAAATTGTCATTTTATTCATTGATTCTAAAATGTTCTTAGTAAAGAAAACTAAATATCCGTATAAATTGTTTTAATATTTTATTCAAAAACAAGTCAATGGTTCTGATCTAGTAACATTTTAACTAAAATGTAAAAAGGTGCAATATTTTTGAAGCACTGAGTTTTAAAGTGGCATATTTTTTAATCTAAGTGAGATATTGCTTTGAATTTTCTTTTTGAGACCAAAAATTAACTTATCTAAACAAAACATTTTTGTTCAGAATAAATGTGGTTCAATTGTTCCTAATATCCTATAAAAATTTTAGTTTAAGAAACTCATTAAATATGTAATATGTAATAAAATCTTTATTTATTAACAAAAGATTATTGAATATTTAAATTTATTGCAGAATAATATATGATACTCTACTCTAAATGCATTGATTATTCCATTTTTGAACCACTTTTTTTTCTAAGTTTTTATAGAAATTGGACTAAATTCGGAAGTTCAATGGGGGTAGTCATTAATATGGTATTTTATTCACTGCTTCTAAAATGTTCTTAGTAAAGAAAACTATATATTTGTATAAATTGTCTTAATATTTTATTCAAAAACAAGTCAATGGTTCTGATCTATTAACATTTTATACTAAAATGTAAAAACGGTGCAATAGTTTTCAATCTAATTGACATATTGACTTGAAATTTTTTTGTGAGACCAAAAATTAACTTATCTAAACCAAAAAATTTGTTCAAAATAAATGTGATTCAATTGTTCATAATATTTGGAATCCTATCAAAATTTTAGTTTTGGAAACTCATTAAATATGTAATAAAATCTTTATTTATTAACAAAACTCAATGAAATTTTCAATATATTTCTAATTTGTTATTCTAAAATAAGGAGTGTAAAAAAACTTGTCAAAAAGAATCCCGCAATTCCTACAAATTTAAAAAAATAAATAGGCAACATATCAAGGTTTCCAAAGCTACTTTCCGTTTTTGGGTCCCAGCTTTGGGATTTTAGAACATGTCCAAATTCTCCGAACTGATGCCTTACATAATTTTTCAAATCTAAATTTCATTCAGCCAGTTTCCAAAATGGTCACAAATTCTCGAAAGTTTTTTTAAAAAAAACCTTTATTTTATTTAAATTTCAATATTACATCTGATTTGCGACTTCACGACCGACATTTTTTTAAATATTATTTTAATAGTTCTGAAGTTTCATATATATTTCATCATTTCTGATGACTGTTAAGTGTATGTACTAGTTAAATTCGAATTTGTCTTCAAGCACATCATGTTTGGTAGTCCCCCATTAGTGTGATAACTTAAATAATTTTGAGATTTGAGAAAATAAGACACACAAACAAAAATTTTTAAAAAAGCTTATTTTTCAGTTAACAGTTCACTGTTGTGAATTCAACAGATACAGTATTTAATATATTATTTAATATGGATAGTATTTTTCAAAAAGATGTCATAGATATAATATATTATATTAAATACTATGGGTCATTATTACAACTTGCCGATAAACTTAACTAAGGGGAACTGGAAAGTTTCCTTCAACTTATTTTCGTTTTCAGATAAAATTTTTCAAAAATATGCTAGTGCCGGAGCAATGTCGATAAAACTGCTCAATTGCACAAGTTTTTTTTAACGCAGTGACAACGTATATGCTCATTTTGTTTAAATTGCCATAATGAAAATAATATATAACATGGCAAGCTCAAACATAAAGTGATCTTTAAATGTTAAAGGTACGATGATTTTCCCTTTAGCTTAACGATCACTTCTATCTTATTGGGTACTCATAATAATGAAAAAAAATGTATCTGTCCGTTAAAATCCTTCCTTTAGTTAATGGCAAGTTGTAATAATGGTCCTATATCTATTAAATTAATATCAGTGCACTGCAAAATAATATCTGTTAAAGAATGTGGTTTGCGTTTCTACTAGCTAAATACGAATTTATCTTCACATACGAAATCCGGCGCGTAATGCCGGTAAACTTAATTCAGAATTATAAAGAAACATAACAATTATACAAAGATATACAAAATTATATAAAGCTTATTTTGCGTTGCAAATTTACGTTACATTTTAGATGATAAGTCAGATCTTCTTCAATTGCAACGTAAAATGGAGGAACAATTGTCAAGTTTGACAACAATCACCAATTCTAATGCTGACAAAAAACTTCTGAATCAAAAAATTTTAAAGTCAAAATTACCGGTTGAAACCAATAACCGCCTTGTTACAAACAAAAATGTTCTAATTCCTAACGAATTCGATGTCAACAAGGCTGCGACAGATATTAATGATTGTCAGTTATCTAATGCAATTAAACGAAGTTCAAAAAACAAACATTCGCTTAATTTTACTGCAGAGTCTCCAAGTTGCCAATTTATACAACCAATCGACATTACAAATATTCAGGATAGTCCAGTTATAAAACCACTTAGCCACAAAAAACATATGACAACTATAACGAAATATGCAAATAAAAATGAAATATTAACAAAAATAAAACTTCCACAAAATAAAAATAATTTTTCAAATCATTCAGCTGATGAATCTTCTTTTGTTAATTTTAACTTTACTGCTACTAACAATTTTCAACATGAGAATTCAAATAAATCAAGTCTGCCAGATGTGTCATCAATTTCCAACAATAACACCATAAATGTATCAGAATGTAGCGTAAATTTCGAAAGTTTTAAAACTCAAAGTTCAACATACATAGATGACAATTCTGCTTCAGAGTATATTCCTGACTCTACATCGCGAGCAAGTATTGATAATTTGGAAAACTCTATAAGCTTTATAGATAAAACTGCGAATGATGAGGTAGATAACCCTCCACATGTGGAGGAAGTCGTTGTTCCATATTCTAAAACAAAATCAAAAAAACATTTCTGCGTTTTCTGTAAAACACTGCAATGTAAAATAGGTAGGCACTTGTGTTTAAAACATAAAAACGAAGCGGAAGTTAAAAGAGCTTTAGTTTTTCCTAAAAAAAGCAAAGAACGTGTAAACATAATAAATAAACTACGAAAACAGGGAGATTTTATACATAACACTTCTGCAAATCATAATACCGGCGTATTAATTGTATGCAGACAGCAACAGAAGAAATGTAATAACAATGTTGACGACTATGTCAGTTGCAAAAAATGCAAAGCTTTTTTTTCTAAAAGAACTCTTCGAATTCATCTGTCAAAATGCATTGGGTCTAAAAAGTCACGTACTAATTTAATTGAAAGCCGAAAGTTAACGCGTTATGTTCATTCAGTAGCAAATAATATTTTAAAAAATAAAATATTTCCGGTCCTGAGAAACGATGAAGTAACAAAAGCTGTCAGGTATGACGAACTTATCATAAAATTTGGAAACAAATTAACTGAAAAGTATTCCTTGGAACATCAGCATGATATGATTCGGGCCAATATTAGGTTGATTGGTCGTTTTATGTTAGAACTGAAAAAAATAGACCCGGATATAAATGAATTGAAAGACATTTTTAAACCCAATTTGTTTGATAAGTGCATCAAGGCACTTCGAATTGTTGCTCATTGGGATGAAACTTTAATGTGGTTCAAAACTCCTGCAGTAGCGCAAAATTTAACATCGCTTATAAAAAAGTGTGGCAAAAAGCAGAGAGCAGAACTTATTAAACAAGAACGTGAAGATCTGAAAGTGGAACTAGAAAACTTTCTTTTATTATGGGAAGAAGAGATTCCAACATTAATAAATAAGAAGGCAATTGAAGATCAAACTAGTCAAAAACTAGTAAAAAAAGTGGTATTACCTTCAAAAGAAGACATAAAAATATTGTACCATTATTTAAAGCAAAATATTATTAAAGCCATTGCAAAACTTTTGAATAAATTTCGTATGTCAAGCTGGATAAAATTAGTCGAATTCACTCTCATATTCATCCAAATATTTAACCGTAGAAGAGCTGGAGAAATCGAACGTCTAACCATCGAAAATTTTGTTAACAAGGAAGTAATTACTGACAACGTTGATAACGACATTTTAAAAAATGTTTCCAAAGAATCTTTGAAATTTGCTAAACAATTTGTAAGACTCAGACTACGTGGTAAACTTGGTAGAACTGTTAGCGTGTTGCTTTGTCCAATGAGCGTAAAAGCCATCGAACTAATTTTAAAATATAGAGCAGAGGCAGGGATAACTAATGAGAACAAATATATTTTTAGTAGACAAACAACTTCAAAATTAACCAAGCCCTACTGCCGAGCATGTCCGTTATTAAAAAAGTTTTCGGAAGAATGTGGTGCAAAAATTCCTGAAAGCCTTAGAGGAACAACATTAAGGAAGCATATAGCTACGCATACATCTTTGCTAAACATTGAAGAGGCATCAGTTGATAGACTTGCTAATTTCATGGGACATCATAAGGATATACATAAAAGCATTTATCGAATGTCGATTCCCGTTGCTGAAATAACATGCGTTTCTAAATTGTTAATGGCTGCTGTAGGGGATGATGACGAAGTCGAAGGTGAAAACATAGAAGACAACATTGATAACCTAGAAGACCATATTGATAATCCAGAAAACAATATTGATGACAGAGAATTCAATATTGATGACTTGCAACATACCGAAGGAAATTCTAAATCAGAGGAAACTTTGTTTGAAGATAGCAAAAATTCAAGTTCCTCGTCAAACAGAAAACGTAGAAGTAGTGAGTATTAGTATTAATTTTAACATGTACTTCGAAGTGTTCGACACCATTAACTGAAATTTATAGATATTTCATTATTTTTCAGTCTTTTTTATCTAGCTAATTTTTAATTAACAATGTTTTATTATGATACATACTTTATTCTATCTAAAATGTTTGCTTTTTTATTAGCTTCTCCATTTGGGAAAACAAAGCGATGCAGATGGAGTAACGATGAAATGGAAGCAGTATATGAAGTATTTGGTAATCTGCATAAATTAAAGAAACTGCCGTCTCTAGCAGAATGTCTAAGAGCGATTCACCAATGTCCGGTTTTAAACAAAAGGACACCACAGCAAATGAAAAGTTGGATAGATAACCAAAGACGATACCACATGGAATAAAGTATTTTGATAATTCGTTTTTATTTTTAGAAGTATGTTTGATTCCTTTGAATAGCATTTTTTGTAATATAATATTTAAATTATAAACAATTTAAATCAAAATTACTTCATGATATGTAATAATCAGTAAGACCCCTTTCTGATTAGACAATTTAGTTGCTCAAGTCTATTGCAAAATTTTCTTTTCCTTAATCCATCAAGAAACACAAGAGACTTGCTCAACTAAATTGCCTAATGTGAAAGGGCTCTAATAAAACACATTCATATGTTGAAATATTCACAAAATTTGTAAAAACTTCCTAAAGACGTGCTCATAATATAATAGCAGTTTATTATTATTTTTTAGTATATATTATATATATTATTATTTAATTTTGTAAAAACAAAATCTTATAAGCTAGAAAACAACATAACAAAATTTCAATATTTTCATTAAAATCAACTTTTAATTTATTGCGAAAAAAATAACATAAAAAAATCTACATTAACACTTTTAATTTCAGAAATGTCTTATTATATTTTAGAATTTTTTTAATGTATTTCAGATTAATCCAATTATATATCCGAAGTTTTCATTTGTATTTCAAAAATTTCCAATTGTATTTGAAAAATGTCCATTTGTATTTGAGAAATTTCCCTATTGCTAATAAAATATTGAAAAAAAAAACACGATATGAATAAAAAATAATAATAGTCTATTAAATTTATTAATATTATATGCATTTTAATATATTTTATTATTTTTAACTCCACATCTTTTATTTTGATCGAAGTTTTAAAGCTTCAAAATAAATATAAATTAAAAAACATGTAAAAAGTTATTTAAAAATTAAAGATTGTGTAAATTACAAAATTTTTGGAAAATTATAAAAAAATGTTATTTATAAAACACCAAGAAATAAAATAAATAAATAATAACACAAATATCGTGTGCTAAATTGTAATTAGTAATGACGAATATTTAAAATAAAACAACAACAAATTTTATATATCTAACAACAAAGTTCTATTTATTTACAAAAAGAGGTTGGTTTTAAGGATTTCTCATACAAATTAAAAGTACAGTTGTTTGTGTCTTAGATGAATATTCCCAATGTCCCCACTATGGTGGTGTAGGGTATAAAAATAGTTACTGAGTAAATGTTAAAATATTTCATGGCGCTTTTTATAATATTGAATTTAGAAATGAACTAATTAACGAAAGAAAAAGTACCAAAATGTTCTCTCTTATAGACAGACGTCGGCACAAAAAGAACATGGCAACCCTGAAGTTGGCAACCCTTGTGAATAAACGTACATTTTTCTCAGTGCTAAAAGCGTTCCGTAAAAATTTCGAATTTTTGAGGTAAAAAGCGGTCAAATAGTAATAAAAATCGGTGAAGTTTTAAAGAACAGAATTTGGAACATAAAAACAGTGAAAGATGTCTAAAAAAATTGCTCGCAGAAGTATGGCAAATAAAAAAATTATTAGTTGTGTTATTTGTGAATATGAAATAAAAGAAGACACGGACAGTTATATTGAGTGTGATAAATGCACAAAAAACTTTCATTCTCAGTGTACTAAATTGAGTAAAAGAGAATTTGAGAGACTTTTAAAGAATGAAAATGAATTGTTTTTATGTCATTTGTGCAAAGAAGGGGATAAAGAAATAAGAAATGAACTAACCACAATAAAAACAGAATTAAAAAAATTGGAAAAATTGGAAATGTTGGATCAGCTGACTGAATCTATCAATTTTATGTCAGCAAAATTTGATCAGATGTTGAAAGACGTTGCAGAAAATAAGAAGATGATTGTGGAAGTGCAAAAAGAAAACAAAAAATTAAAAACTGAATTACAAGCTCTTAAATCTTCAATAAAAGAATTAAATGATTTTAAAGTAAAAAATGATTGCGTTATTAGCAATATTAAAGTTAGTGATAAAGTTAGTGCTATTGATGCTGTGGTTAATCTGTCTAAGGATGTGGGTGTCGTTTTTGAACCCAGTGCTTTTGATGCTGCATATTTTCTAAAAACCAAAAATCAATTAAAGGACGATAAAAAAACCGTGGTTGTGAAATTTTCATCAAAAATGCATAAGAATAAACTGATGTTATCGAAATCTAAATTGAAAGAAAATGAAAATACAAAAGAAATTTATGTGCATGATTTCCACAGTAAAGAGACACTAAGCCTATTATATTACGCAAAGTCGTTAAAATCAATTGGTTTCCAACAAGTTTATGCTCGCAATGGGAGAGTTTATTGCAAAAAGAGTAACCTGGGAAAGCAACAACTGATCAGCTGTGAAGATGATGTTGACCGACTGTTATTGGAAGCAACAACTAATAAACATTATAAAAGAAGGTCTACGGTTAACAGCAAAGAAGCAGAAGTAAATACAAGCGATGATGATGGCGATGGTGTAGACGGGGCTACTTATGTTTCTTCTTAAATATATATATTATGAATTATGTTATGAATTTAATGAAATATTATTTAGTTTGTAATTTAACTTTTTATGATTAAAAATCAATATTTTAAACAATTTTTAAAATTTAAAAATTATATTTGTGATCTGAATTCGAATTTTTTTAATGTATTAAGTTTTAATATTAGAAGCGTTTCATCTATTGGGAAATTCAATCAATTTAAAGATTTAATAGTCAGGCTACCTAAACTGCCGGATGTAATTGCAATCCAAGAAACATGGTTTCATAATGATATATCACGAATTTACGCAATTCCCGGGTATAGTAGTGTACATTGTTGTCGAAAGGATGGTTATGGTGGCACATCTCTATATGTTAAGGAAGGCACTTATTACGAAGTAAATACATGTGAAAGTGATAAATATGTTGAACGCATAATTATCACTTTTAGTAATTTTAAGGTTAACCGCAAACCTTTAAAGATTGTTTCACTTTATCGTTCGCAAAAGTGCGCTGTAGATGATTTTTTAGATATTGTCGATGACATATTAAATATTCATGCCCGTAATCCAATTATAGTCGTAGGTGACTCGAACATCGATGCTTTTCAAAATGCACATTATGCTAATTTGCATATGTTGTTTCAAAATTATGATTGTGATAGTGCGCATAGTTTGATTACAAGACCCCAAAGTAAAACAAGTATAGACCAGGTATTTAGCAATTTTGCAGATAAAATTTGTGTTGATTCGGTTGAATGCAACCTGTCAGATCACAATATGGTTTACTGTAGGTTCGATAGCAATGTGGCGAACAAACAATATACGGAGATAACGATGAAACATTATGATTACGTAAAAGCAAGGGCAATTCTGCGAAATCGTTTACCTGAGAACTTTTCTTCTTTTAACACATCAGATTTGACAAATATATTAATTGCTGATATGAAATATGCTATTAATGAATCAACCATAGTAAGCAAGTATAAGAAACCATTAAGATTTGAGCTTACTCCATGGGTTAATCAAAATCTACAGAAATTGATTTTACTAAAGGAAAAATTATTGAAAAAGAGAAGAAAATTTAGGAGCAAGCAGAGCATTAATGATAGCCTGAAGCGATTAAGTAAGGTGATAAAAATTGCTATAAGGAAGTGTAGGGACAACTATTATTCCGACTGTTTATCCAAAATTGGAAAGGACCCAAAGAAATCTTGGAAATTTATAAATTCTACCATTGGTCGTCAAGGGAATAAGGAAATTCGTTTAAATGATGCTCACGGACAGCTTATCACTTGTGATCAAACAAAGGCAAATTGTTTTAACGACTATTTCATAACAGCTATAAGAAACCTTAAGAGTGAGATTGAAATTTATCATAATGATAATTGTAATGCACTACGGACACTGTCTCAAACACCGAATAGATTTATCCTTGGAAACATTAATATTAATAATGTAATTAGGGTTATATTGGATATGGATACTAATAAATGTGCAGGAGATGATAATATATCACCAAAATTTGTTAAGGAATGTCGGGAAGAAATTGCTCCGATTTTATGTGATATATTTAATAAAATGGTGAACAACTCAGTGTATCCTGACATTTTGAAAGTTCACAAACTGATTCCAATACCAAAAGAAGTAAATGTGTCCACTGTAGACAAATATCGACCGATTGCTGTACTATCTTCAATTGATAAAATATTTGAAAAGATTTTGTGTGATAAATTGCTTTCTTACATGGAAGATAACAGGTTTTTGTTTGATAATCAATATGGATTTAGACGAGGGTGTGGTACTGAGGACGCAGTCCTCAACGTAGTTAAAAGTATCTGCAAAGGTCTTGATGATGGCTTCTCTGGAGTTGCGGGAATGTTCTTTGACTTTTCTAAGGCTTTTGATCTAGTGGATCATCGGATAATACTACAGAAACTAATGTTTTATGGTATCAGGGATAGAGAACTTTTATTGTTTGAAAGTTACTTTGCTAATAGAAAACAGTATGTGAATATCAATAATGCTAAAAGCTTTGTTAGTTCTGTTGAATTTGGAGTCCCACAGGGAAGTGGACTAGGTCCGTTATTGTTTTCAATTTATATAAACGATATAAAAAACCTTAAGTTAAGTGGTCAGTTATGTATGTTTGCAGATGATGTATGTGTTTTGTATCCATACAAGCACGACTTGGTGTTAAAAACCCAAATCGAAAGAGATGCTTCGCTTATTGTTGAATTCGCGAGATTAAATCGATTAGTACTCAACTCGGAGAAAACTAAACTAATTCGGTTCAGGCCACATTCTTTGGGCATCCAGAACTATTTTAATGTTTATGTAGATGGAAAAATTGTGTGTGAGACAAATTCAGTGAAGTATTTAGGAATTATTCTTCAAAGCAATCTGTGCTGGGACCTGCATATCAATGCTATAAAGGGGAAGATAGCTCCAGCTATAGGGATACTATACAAGTTAAAGAATAAATTGGATAAAAAATCAAAGCTAATGATATATCAATCCTTAATTCAGTCCCATTTAAATTACTTGGCTATTACTTACGCTCACAATAGCCATAATAACACCCTTAGATCTCTGCAACGTATGCAGAACAAGGCTTTAAAAATTGTATTCAATTTACCGTTGTTGTTTTCTACTGTGAATTTATACAAGGACGTTACTAGGTCAATATTACCAATTTATGCATTACACGAATATCAAGTTTTCATATTTGTTTTTAAATGCATTAAGAGCATTGGCTACCATACCATTCCATTCAGACAAAACCAGGAACATTTTGATACTCGAAACAGGTCAAATCTTAGAGTTCCTCGATGCAGATTAGAACTAACCAAACAGAGGATAGATTATATAGGTGGAGTAAAGTTTAACAATTTGCCCGATCACTTAAAAGTCATTCAAAGAATTTCTACGTTCAAATCCTCTTGTAAAGAGTTTTTATTAAATTCAATTGAAACGCTTTTAATTTAATTTGATAAATTCTTTGGTAATACTAAATTTATTTCGTTTTTATTTTTCTTATTTTTCTTACTTTCCTAGTTTTAATATTTATTTTTTTCTTTTTTTTATTATATTCCTTTTTAAAAGATATTTAATATTTATATATTTGTAGTCATCTTTTTATTTGTACATACATTGTGTTAAATTAGTTTGTCAACTTGCCTCAATAATGCCCTTTTGGCGCTGAGGCCTAATCAATATTGTAAAATGAAATTTGTGCAAATAAATTATACAACTACATAAGTAGTTGAAAGAAAAAAAAAAAAAAAAAAAAAAAAAATGTGAGAATATTTGTGAGAAGCAAAACCCAGAGATTTTCAAGTGTAACCTAATATTTTAAACTGTAACCTAATAATATGTATATGTAGTGGAAAATATAGAAAAAATGTACAGCGATAAATCCCTAAAGATTGTGTATTAACCTTGATTAATATTCTTCAAAAAATCGAGATCATTTCTCATTGTTGTTAGTGAATCTCATTGAATATCAGTAAATCCTACCGAAATATGTTTTTGGGTGTATAATTGAAACATAAAAAAAGCGACATGAACCTTCTTCAAATTTCATAGCTCTAGATTCAGGCATTTTGGCTGTGCGATGATGAATGGGTCAGTCAGTTACGTTGCTCTATATATATGTAGAATATATTTGAGTTCCCACAATGATATTCATTAGAAGATTGTACCAAAAAATGTCTTTATGTATTTTCTGATACAAACAGAACTCTATTTTTTATGTTCAGCATTCTTTGTTCAATGTTATAGAAAATTTCAGAAGTACTATTCGAATGTCGAAAAAGTACTCTTTTATATTTTCTGATACAGTCGACTATGTATTCCTATTTTCATATTTATATGTCAAATACTGTAAAAAATCAAAAAAGTACCAAAAGATCCCTCAATAATTTCTGGTTAACTAAGGGAATTTTAATTTCGTATTTCTAGATATATTTTTCTTTCAAGAAAGTACCATTAGTAAAAAGTACCCTTTTATGTTTTATTATTTATTTATGTCGGTGATTTTTTAATTTAATGTCTCTAGGCTTATTGCTGTATAAAAGTGTCAAAGTCTAAAAAGTCAAAAAGGATTAGAGAACTGCTTTCTAATTTTATTTTTCTTGGTTACATATTATTAGAAAATAACTATTAAAAAATAAAACTAAAAAACAAAAATAACTATTAAAAGAACTTAAAAGTACAGAAAACTTTATTCATATACTAGTCCCTGTTTTGTAGGCTCAGTACTGGAGAAAAATCTAAAAAATGCGTTTAATATGAAGAAAAATAATTTCATGATATTACATTCACTCTTATTGTAAAGTTAATACAAGATTACAAAAAGAAATACAACCCTGCATAAAAGATGATATTCCAAAGCGAACTCATTATAAGATTGTGTTGATGGCACAACACAGAGCTGTAAAATTCACTAATGTTTGTTGTTACGAATGCTATGCCAAACGTTAAAATAAATGGCGGCAAAAAATAAGAATTCCAAAGACGGTCGGCTGTTACTTTGTTAACGCCGTTGCAAATGGATATTTCCGACGAAAGTGTGGCAACTTCATCAGTCAGAAATAATTTTTAAAATTGATATATATGACATTAATAATGTATATATAAACAAAACAATGATTAAATATAATTAAAAATACATTGCGGAATAAAAATCCATAATAAAATAAAAATCATTAAAAATGTCCTCAAAGTAACATGTCCCCAAACTATGCGCAAGATATATGATCAGTTTGAGGACAGTCCCCAAACTATGCAAATGTCCTCAAACTATACGGTAGATCGAAAAAATGTCCCGAAAGTATGCGCTGTGCATATATATATATATATATATAGAGGATATATATATATATATATATATATAGAGGATATATATATATATATATATATATAGAGAGGATATATATATATATATATATATATATATATAGAGAGGATATATATATATAGAGAGGATATATATATATATATAGAGGATATATATATATATGTATATATATATAGAGGATATATATATATATATATATATCCTCTCTATATATATATATATATATATATATATCCTCTATATATATATATATATATATATCCTCTATATATATATATATATATATATCCTCTATATATATATATATATAGATATATAGAGAGGATATATATATATATATATATAGAGGATATATATATATATATATATATATATAGAGGATATATATATATATATATATATATATAGAGGATATATATATATATATATATATATAGAGGATATATATATATATATATATATAGAGGATATATATATATATATATATATATATAGAGAGGATATATATATATATATAGGATATATATATATATAGAGAGGATATATATATATATAGAGAGAGGATATATATATATATAGAGAGAGGATATATATATATATATAGAGAGGATATATATATATATATAGAGAGGATATATATATATAGAGGATATATATATATATATAGAGAGGATATATATATATATATAGAGAGGATATATATATATATAGAGAGGATATAGATATAGAGAGGATATATATATATATATAGAGGATATATATATAGAGAGGATATATATATATATATATATAGAGGATATATATATATATATAGAGAGGGAGGATATATATATATATATATAGAGAGGGAGGATATATATATATATATATATATATATAGAGAGGATATATATATATATAGAGAGGATATATATATATATATATATAGAGAGAGGATATATATATATATAGAGAGGATATATATATATATAGAGAGGATATATATATATATATATATATATAGAGAGAGGATATATATATATATAGAGAGGATATATATATATATATAGAGAGGATATATATATATATAGAGAGGATATATATAGAGAGAGAGAGAGAGAGGATATATATATATATATATATATATAGAGAGAGAGAGGATACATATATATATATATATATGTAGAGAGAGATATATATAGAGAGAGGGGATATATATATATATATATATATAGAGAGAGAGGATATGTATATATATATATATATAGAGGATATATATCTATATCTATCTATATATATCTATCTATGTATATATATATATCTATACATATCTGTATCTATATCTAGATCTATATATACCTATATCTATATATATACCTATATCTATATATATACCTATATCTGTATATATACCTATATCTATATATATCTAGATCTATATATACCTATATCTATATATATATCTATATCTATATATAAATCTATGTATATTAATCTGCACCACTCTAAGGCTACTAGTCAGGATCTGCTGTCGTTCATGATCAAGGAAAATATGGATTTGGCCCTAATCCGTGAACTCTGCCGCTTATATTGTGGTCTCAATGCTGTCGTTTGATGGCAGGATCAGCATTAGTTGTCCCATTCCAAACTTGATTTTGACGTCCGAGGTGCGCTGATGCTGCTGAGGATCTGAACCTATTTTGATCCAGAGATCCTTTCCATAGCCCTTAACGGCTATGTTTGTTATGTTGGGCTAAAAGCGTTCGAGTAGACGATTGTGCCCGGCCAGGTAAGTGTTGTGGAAAGGATCTCTAGAATGGTGCAGGTTAATCTGAGCCGCCTTCAGTCTTTGCGGTCTCACTGCTGTCAGTTGATGGCTGGATCAGCCTATGCTGTCGCTCCCTACGCCTGATTGTGCCGTCCAAGGGACGCAAAAGCTGCGGAGATTCTGGACTCATTTCAATCTAGAGATACTTTCCACAACACTTACCTGGCCGGGCACAATCGTCTAATCGAACGTTTTTAGTTTGATCAGGCAGAGTGTGGTCTCGTATTCCAAAATTGGAGGGGAATTCTCATTCTGAAGATCCTTCTGACAGAGGCTTCCTTTAGTGGCACCACATCGAACTGAACAACCAGCGCCAATTATCCTCTACTGCGGACGCAGTTCTTGGGAAACTCGAGAGCTTCTCGGTTACTGCATCTTGCTACCTTTAATCCTTTTTGCCACTTGGCGCCATTAAGCTGGCCGATTGCACGCTGGGGGGGACTCATATATCCCGTCTGTCGTCTCCTCTTCAGACAACTCCGATCCCTTCAGTGCCAGTGTCTATCTTTTTGTTTCCCTCTATGCCACAGTGATCCGGAATCCAGTAGAGGCGGGTGTTGTGTCGACGTATAATGTGTAGAGATGCAATCCCAGGGCTTTGATTGCTGCTTGAGTATCCACACACGCGATCAAGTTAAAAGAAAGTAGGTCACACGTTTCAACTATGCCTCCAGCTTGTTCAATAGTAAAAACCTCAATCTGAAATACGCTGGCCTGGTTCGGTAGTCGATATGACCCGTTCAGTGCCAGTTTATCGGAATAGACATCAGTTTCAGTTCCGCATTTCATTTTAGAGCAATCGGTAAAGATCGTCATATCTCCATCTGGACTGGTATAGATGGGTATACAGAGGAGCAGACGATAGTGGGGTTATACGCGTCTTTACAGGAATACAGGATTGAAAGATGTAGGATGCAGTAACCTAGAAGCTCTTGGGTTTCTCATAAACTGTGTTTGCAATCAAGGAGAGTCGTGGCCGGGTGCTCAGCTCGAAGGATCGTCAGGGTGTGGGTTCCCCCTCCAATTTTGGAAGACGAAGCCACACTCCCTGATCAAAGTAAAAAATGTGGGGCCAAAAACGTTCGACGATTGCGCGGGCCCTTTTAAGAACCGTGGGAAGGTTCTCTTGACCAATATTGGTTCAGTTCTCTGCAGCTCCTCCTAAGGCTGATACTGCCATCGAACGACAGCAGCGCAGAAGCTGTAGAGATACTGGACCCACTTTGATCAAGAGATCCTTTCCACGGTCCATACACGGCCGCGCACAATTGTCTAGTCAAACATGTTCCGTCTCACATTTTGTAGTTAGATCAGGGAGAGTGTGGCTTCGTTTTCCGAAATTGAAGGGATAACTCACATCCTGACGATCGTTCTGGCAGAGACTTCCTTTAGTGGCACCACTTCGAGCTGAGCACCCGGCCACTTCTCTCCTTGGTTGCGAACGCAGTTTGTGAGAAACTCGAGAGCTTCTCGGTTGCTGCATTCCATTATCTTCAATCCGTTTTATCACTTGGCGTCCTCAGAGTGGGCGATTGCAGGATTGGCATGCGTCTTCCAAAATGAGCCAATTACTGTTTCTCAAGTTCCCTTCTGGTGGCGTGTTTTAAGCTTCCTAAAGATTTCAGCCACTTCTTATTTGTCATCTGAGTGGAGTTCCCCGATCGCTGTCGCTTCGGCGTCTTTGACGATGCATCTTTCGAGTTTACCATCTGAATCAACAGCGTTCTCGTACAGCCTAACGAGTTAAGCATGTTTTTTCTTCATCCTTATTTCCGTCTGAGTAGTCCATCACTCCCAAGCAACAAACTTTTGTTAATAGCGAAGTAATCGTGTTCAATTGCTAGGTTAAATATGTCGTTCTCCAGTTGCTGGGTTAGAACATTCCTGTATACCCAGCATATAGTCTGGAAAAGGATGATAGAAAACTGGATCCGTCAATTTCATACAAAGATTATGCATTGCTTTTTACTACACCTTATATTTATTTCACTTGTTAATTTTTTGTTTCTCATTTCAGATGTTCGGCATTGGCACTGATGAGGTGAATTTGAATCAATACAAATTCCGTTTTGTCTCCGCTTTAGGCAAAAATTCGCATTCCTGGGCTTACTCTTATGCGGGTAGAATTCATCACAACAATGTGCGGACACCTTACGGTCAACAATTCTCCCAAGGCTGTATAGTGGGTATTTTACTTGATCGTCAGAGGGGTCACTTGGAATTTTTTCTTAATCGCCGTCCTATGGGTGTAGCCTTCACAAACATTCCCAATGATCCACAGATAAAAATGTATCCTATGATTGCATCCACAGCTGCCAAGTGTACAGTACGTCTCATCAATGCCACCTCACAAGCACAATGTTTGCAATTGCGTTCATTCCGGATGTTGGCAAAACAACCGAAAGCTTTAAAGCAATTGAGACAAATGCCTGGTTTAAAGGCGATTTTAAATAATTATTGGTTTTTGGCACCGCCTGTTCGATACTCACGGGAAAGTACAGCAAATGAATATGATATGTTAGATGAAGCGGTAATCTCCCCGAAATCCAGATTATGTCGGAAACATAAACGTAAAGGTAAAGATACTGCTGCTGACTACATTATACCTGTTGCCATTCTTTAAAATGTGTTTCCTTTAACGTTTTCCAGATGATGACGACGACATTGATGATCTCTACAGCAATGCTCATAAAATAGCTCATAATGAGCGTAAGGACAGTGAAAATCCTAATTTAAGTGAATATTTTGATGAATACTTCCATTATTTGTTTTGATAACCGCGCTTAAACTTTCCGTTAACTGCATAATTTTAAACACTATTTAAGTTATTGTTGTTATAACTTTGTATACGTATTATTATTATCAGTTTAGACTGTGTTCACTTAAGATTTTAATTTGTTTTTATATTTTTCTGTTATTTCACTTTAAACTAAATAATTTAGTTTAATAATACTTAATAAGTGTTTTTTATAAAAACTTATACATATGTATGTATATACTAATAAGCTAGGTTTAGTTTATACGATGATATTAACTAAATAAGCTTTTAAATAAAAACTTTATAAACCTTATACATAATAAATTGAAACAATAATTTGGAATTATTCTTTTGGAAAGGAAAAAAAATATAAACAAAAATGATAAAATTTAATTGATTTCGATAAATTTAAATAAAATGAAACCTTTTTAATTTTTATTTCAAAAAATGTGGTTTGTATGCAGTGTGAGATTGAAAGTTAATGAAAAAGTTTGATTCCTGAATTCAAATCGGAAATGAATTGAATTTTGAGCTAAGTCACTTTTGAACTAGGTGTGTATGCAGCATGGTACTATTGGATTAAGGATTCCAAATCATTTTATGTTACTGTTAGTGACCGACGAAGAAAATTGTTTCTTCAAATGAGCTGGAGAAAAGTGCTCTATATATATTACATACATACATACATACATACATAATTGGCCATTACAACCCTTCAGCCAGTATTACGCCCTAACTTCTCACACAACTCATGTTGCGTGCGTTAATTTTATACGTGAGTGGCGGGACCTACAGTTTAACGTCGACTCGGAACGACAGATTTTTGAGAAACTTTTCATGATAATTTTATTTACCTGAGAATTTTAGCCAGAAATCTACTGAGAGTAAGCCGCCGAAAAAATATTTTTTTTTCATATTTCGTTTTGATGTCTGACCTGCGATACGAACCCGGGCTTTACGTCTAATAAGGCAACGCACTACCTACTGCAATACGGCCACTATATATATTAATCGGGCTAAATCATATAAAAAATGGATTTTTTTTTTGGGATGAAATGGGGCTAGTATCCATGGAATCAAGGCTTTCAAAACAAGTTTCTTTACGGTCGGGCGTTCCTTGGGCAACAAAGCTAATTCTTTCCTTCAAATGAGCAAAAAAAAAAGTGCCCAGTATAAAAATGTGAACCATCGGCCGGAAAAGTGCAAGTCATCTACCAAAAAATGCAAGTCTAACTAATAAAAATGCAAGTCTAACTAATAAAAATGCAAGTCATCGACCCAAAAAATGCAAGTCATCAACAAAAAAAGAAAATAATGCAAGTCATCAACAAAAAAAGAAAATAATGCAAGTCAACTTCCAAAAAATACCAGTCTTTGACCAACAAAAAAAAAAAAAACGCTAGTCATCGACTCAAGAAAGGAAAGTCATCAACCAAAAAAAAACCAAGTCATCGGCTAAAAAATGTCAGTCACCTGCTAAAGAAATATATATACATATACGTGCATATTAACGCAATGAGAATTATGAAAATTTTGCAGGCCATAATTTCATTCGAAGAAAATAATAAGCTTCGACACCTATATCTCCGGTTATAAGTAAAGCCCGACAGTAAGGAAACCTAGTTTGGAATCCTTGAGACTATGGCTATCGAGTTTTTTCAGTCACAAATGATGTATACCAGCAGGCCTCAATGACTTGAATAAAATAAAGGGACCCTGTATTTCTATTAGGAGTATTTACTATTGGGGATCTACATATTTATCCTCTATGTCGAGTATATATGTAAGCCAAGGGTTGTTGATTTTCTTTTTACTCGAAATGGTTTACTGGGTTCAATACCACACTCTCTCATGTTTACTTTTCCCCAAATGGACTTTAGTTAAGAGTGTATTACAATTGTAAAGAGAAATTTCATTTAATAGAGAACGAGTGTAACTGTAACAAACAACAATGAGTAGAGCAGAGGACCTCAAACCCGTTATAACGTAAAAGCAAAAGGAATGAAGTAAGAGCACTAGCAAAAATGAGAAAGAGAGTATGAGAGAGAGAGCATTTCGTGAAGTTATAGAAAAAGAGTAAGAGAGTACTATTGAGAATTTTTAAGGGAAAGTTCTGTAAAGTGTGGGTTAAAAGTTATGGCCTGTTTTTCTAAACATTTAAACTAGGAAGTAAATGAAGTTAAAGGAAAATAAAGAAGAAGAAGAACAAGGGAGAAAAAAGAGAATTGGAAGAGAGTTAGGCAAATTAATAACTAAATAAAGGTTATGGAGAATATTGATAGAAGTAGGAGAGGGGGGGAGTGGTGTTGATGTTAGGAATGCAAGCATGAGTTAAGAAGGCTGTTGAACTTTGCTGGGCTGTTCTTATGCAGGAAGGGGAAAGAAATGTATACGTAAAGGCTAATTGACAAGGGTTAGGGAAACGAGTGTTAAGGTGCATTGGCCTGCATTCTGTTAAGTGCAGTGGAATTTCGTTTTGTTTAGTTTGTTATTGACAAGTGGCCGGAGAGAGTTGTGTACGTTGAAAGTCAAAATGTTTCAATGGGGTACCACGGCGAGGGTAAGGCTGTTTTAACAACAACGAAGTTTAGAGTTTTGGTGCTGATGTTCTACTATGTTAAGGCCACAAATGGCATACCAAAAAATGTTGGCTGGCTGGCAAGTGCAAGGACATGTGTGCACTTTTGTAAAATGCCACCAACACCATCACCACCAACAACCAGACACGAGTAGATGCAACAGCACAGGCAGCATCAACATCATCAACGTGCACATTGTGATTATTGTGCGCAATTTTGTTTTGTCGTGGTTATTATTATAACAGAAGGAGTCAGTCGTTCCTTTATAGTACCTTACAGGAATCAAACTTTTGCTTTACAGGCCGTGTGGTGGCAAAAGCACTCTCATCATCTCCATATAATACGACAATGAGAGTTTCAAAATGCGGTTGAAATGGTTAGCATTTGATGATGGTACTGATGATGATGATGGTGGTGATGGTTCTTACGGTTTAAGGTACTGACTGTATGTGTTTATGTTACAAATAGACGTGGGAAACTCGTCGTCGTCGTTATTGTCGTGGCTTTGGTACCCTCAATATTTATTTACAATTCTATGGAAATTATAGTCACAGGAATGATGTTGATAATAATGGTGCCAATGACGATGATGGCGAAGGTGTTTGCTGCTGCAGTAGTCGAAATTGATGCATGGCGTTGATGATGGGGATGATGATGGTGCAGATGCCTTTAGCCTTAGAGACTTTTACCATGCAGCTATGCAACCAACCACCAGTCAGTCATACAACCTTATTATTGTATTCTCAGACAAGTGTATGTAATTGTGTATGCAGCTGTATGTGTGTGTGTGAGTGGCACAATAACATTGACACTGAACTAGGTCGAGGACGTATTTAATTTTTAGCCACCGTTACGATGTTCGTCGTCATCGCAATCGTCGTCGTTGTTGTTGATGGCATCGTCTCGTTGGTTATCCTGTAACAAATATGCATAACCTATACACTCTTATACACACACTTATACACTTGTACTCAATGTGCATTTAGCCCATCTTGTTGCATCCACACTTTAGGTGTTTTTCCTTTTATTAACGTTTCATGGTTGGTGGCTTGGTGGCTGCTGTTTGGTGGCCAACTTGCTTCATGTTTTTCTTTCTGTTTTCTCTCTCTTTCGCTCTCTCAAAGGAAAGAAGAATGTAGTTTAAATTTTTGGCTGCTGTTTTGTTAATGAAATCCTCGCTTATGTGGTGGCATCATAAAAATATTATATTTGTGTGCCTTTAAGGGTCATGTCATAAATATTCTGTCGTTCTTTTTGGGTTACGCACGTGGCGGCTGTGGAATTTAGGTGATGCAAAATAATTGTGTTGAAAATTGTATTTTTTTTGAAGAAAAAGTGAAATGGTAACTTTAATGTTGTCGCTGACGGGGATCTGGAACAGATCCCAGCCGGACTATTGCAGGGCATGTTGCGATGAGGAGGAGTTGGAGACTATCGAACATCTCCTCTGTAACTGCCCAGCCCTTGGTAGGTTGAGGCTGAGGACCTTTGGCAGGGCCTTCTTTGAGAGTTTGAACTCTGCGTCGAGAGCCGACATCAAGGCTCTCCACAGATTCATTAGTGGCTTAGGCTGGTTGAGGGGCGCTAGGGCTTCATCAGGATAGTCGCGCTCTCCCTTCTTTGTTGGGTCTATGTTACCCCTCCGCTTCCCATTCTCCCTTTCCTATCTCCTCTCCTTTATATCCTATTCCCTCTCGTATCCTTCCTCTTTAAGGACGTTGTACAATGGGTCAATTCGACCTCCGGGTACTGTACTTGTCTTAATTGACAAGTGCACGTCCTCTAACCTAACCTAACCTAACCTAACTTTAATGTTAAATGGATTTAATATGGTGATAATTAATTGAGGATAGCATTCTTTGTTTGCTTCTTGCGGGTAATTAGGAATACTTGGCAGTAAATAAATAAAGAAAAAGCTATCGAGTGCTTTAGCTTATGTAGGTTGCATAAATAGGTAGCTGTCGTACAAATCCATATGTAATTTGAGTCCTAGAAGATCCTTATGTAATACCTATCCATTATTCATTTTATGCAAATCACCTTTGGGTAGACACGTTTTGCCATCAAATCCTGGGTGCTCCAGAAACCGTAGTATTAAGGTTCCTAAACATCAAGCAATGACGGAGAAGATATTCTGTTGTCTTCTATATTTCCTCCTCATTGCACCTTCTACAGTAAGGTGTTCGTTCCACATGTAACTGCTATATGACTACTGAGATGAACCATAATTAGGTTTAAAAAAAATAACCAGCTGAATATGTCCATCCTGCACCACTAACTGCAGAAACAGTTACCTTTTTACTTTTCTCCTGATTGCATTTAGCAATATTCCATCTTCTAATGAGATAGCTCTCTGTGCCTTTATGGACGACAATGCGAACTTTCTGATCGCGCAAACAGCACACCCAATAACAAGGCGGATGAGTCACGTCACTATAGCTTACTGCACCCCAATCCATCTTTCGCCTTCAACAGGAGTTTCCTGATGCAGCTGCGGTTATACTGTTGGTTTTATTTCATTTTAACAAATTTCTTAACTTCGACTGTATGAGAAACAGACTTTGTTTTCAAGCAATCCAGAACAAATTTGAGAACATTGTTGTTACACTTGCCGGTCCTTATGTGTGCCCTAAACGCCTCTACAGGTAGTGGTATTGAAAATGCGGAGGACTGTGAGGATGTCATGACGATAGAGTAGTTGATCGCTAGGTGTTTAGCACAGCACAGTCGTAAAAAATTATCGCGAAAAATTTCTCAAAAAATCTGTTGTTCGCCACTCATGAAGAAAAATCTGAACACATAACATGAGTGTGATAAGCTAGGTTGTAATTGGGGTTGTAATGTTCGATTAGGTAAGCAAGTAGCATATGACTATATGAACAAGCCGATTCAATTGGGCAGGGAAAATAGGATTTAACCATTGGTAGGTCTGCTATTGCGACTGCTAGCCTCACGGAAAAACTCTTTAAATTTTGATTATCTTCTTGGGCCAAGCTTCATGCCATGCTGATATTTGGTTTCTTTGCCCAAAAGTTGTTCACGTTGCATTTGGGTTTTGACTTCGGCCGGTATATCGAGTATAATGAATTGTATAACGCCGGTAGATAGTACCAGAACGTTTCTATGGAGTGGAAAGAAATGTTTGGACGGGTATACTCAAGGGAATGAGAGACAGAGAAAGATACAGAAACTGCATAAGTGAAAATTCTATTTTATTGATAACGGATTTACATTATGCCTTAGGCTATCTAGAAGTAATATGAGAATACTAACTCCCTGTTTTAACTAGACACTGCAGACTCAAAGAACACTTGTTTAAAACAAGAATTGCCTCAAGTACCATATGTAGATTCTGTGCTACACAAATAATGTAAAGAAGTGGATGAGTGTTTATGACAAAATAAACGAAACGTAGTTAATTTAATGAGCAGGCAATTGCCAGGTATTATGAGATATAATGATGGCATTAAAAAATTCTTTTTAGATGTTCAAAGAAAAGAACAAAAAAAAGTTTTTAAACTTTTGATTTTCAAATCAAATTTTTTTTGTGTCTTCGAAATGCAACACATGTTTTGTCTAGACTGTACACGACAATGTTATTATTTGTTTGTATGTATGTATGTATGTATGTATATTTTTAGATAATATTTTATGTAAATTCTCTACAATTTTTTAATCATTTCCAATTTTTTTTCTTTCATCTATATAAGTGTGTGTCTATGTATGTTTACATACATATGTATTTTTTTGTCTTTGTATTTATTTTTTTAATTTTTTTGTGTTTTTATGTATTAAACGACTAGATGTGATGCACTTTTAAGTTTTAGGATGCCATATTTAATTTTTTTTTTTGATGCACAAAATGCATTTCTATGCGTGATTGTATGTATGTTTAAATAAAAGTTTGTTTATATACATACATATATAAAAAGTTTATTTTATATATAATATATGTATGTATTCTTATAAAAGTTTACATACAAATAATAAATATGCAAGTGTGTGTATACTTTACATATGTATAAAACAATTTTTTTGTGATCATCAATTTCAAATCAAATATAAATAATATACCATTACATACAGGCATTCTATATATGTACATACATACATACAGGCATACCATACATACATATGTACATATGTATGCATGTATATGTGAAAGAAAAAATCTATATTTTTTATAAGTAATATCAAATTTATAAATAAAAAATTTTACTAAAATATATAGAAATACAAACAAACAAAACATATGCAAATAAACTAACAAAATGCCTATGATTTAAAATATAAATACATACATATGTACATACACATTATACATATTAATTTTTACCTATGCATATGTATGCATATGCATACATACATATTATACACTCAAATGTACTATGTATGTCTGTATGTAAACAAATATTTTTTTCCAAAAGTGTTTGTAAACTTTTGTGTATGTTTGTATGTATTTAAAATAAATTTTATTTTACACTTTTAAAGCCTATTCATTTCATAGTAGTTAGAGTTATACACATGCACACTTACCTACACTTACAGTTAGAGTTTGAACACTCATATACATACATATGTATGTATGTATATGTATGTCCTATCTCTCTCTTTTTGTTTTAAACGCACATAAGTATGCAACAAAAAATGAAACAAGAAAATACTTGCAGTCAAAATCGATTATTTAACACACTATTCGTTTGTTTCGATTTAAATTTAATACAAATTTGCCTCAAATGCTATTTTCTATGCTACTTCTATCCATTCTTATGCTATTAGTGTTTTATTCTTTTCGCTATTACTATTCTTTGTCATATTTGTATGCTGTTCCCGTTCTATTTCTATCTTATTTGCTTTTGCTATTCCTTTACGTATTAAAATTGAAATTGCTATTGTTGTGATTGGTGCATTCTAATAGCTATTGAATGCTAATACAGTCTTTGTTATTGATAATACTATTCCCTATAATCTCCACTTTTGCTATTCTCTATAAGTGTTTCTATTTTAAAGCCTTTTAGTATTTGCATTGCTATTACTATTCCGTTTAATATTTTCTAATTATTGATATTTTTATTGCTACTGTAATAATTACGCCGCTGTTATGCTGATTAGCTGTTAAAGCAACATGATTCAAAGCAATTTTTTTTTCGAAAATTTCTAAAATAATTGCTAACATTAGGTTATACAAAGACTACCTATCCTAGTGTAGAGCATTCAAAAAAATAATAATAATAATATGGCAACAAGAGTCAATTTTTAGTCGTACTGTATAGTTTAAGCCTTATCTATTTGTATTACAATGCAAAAAAGGTCTCCATATAAATCCATACACACAATTACAAACATTTAGAAAACAATTACAAACAGACATTCAAATCCATATACAAACATAAAGCCACATTCATTTATAAACACACATACGTATAAAGGAGTAAAGACGGAATTTTATACACGAAATTTGAAATGAATTCTGGGCCTTATTTAAATTTTAAATATGTAAATGCTTGCTGGTTAAGGGTTAACCTAAAGAATGCTGTGAAGTTGGTAGTTATGGAGAAAATGCCAGCCTCCAGACATTGAATATCAATTTGGGTAGATTTGTAAAGTCTTCAGTAATGGGATTCGTAGAATCAAGTAGTAAAGTTAACTTTTACACTTAATTTTGCTACGTCGCTTTGTATTTAAGCTCTATTTATGTGAAGACCAAAAACCTTAAAAGGCCCTTGAAATGTTTCAAGACATTTTGACTTTCCTATACACCTACATACATATATCCCTTCTCTCTCTCACACACACACACACATTCATACAAGCAAACATTTACAAATAAATAATTTTATATATGAAATTCAGACAAAAATTGCATATTTTTTCTCTATGCAATTCAGGATGCACATTAAAAAACACACAAGCACACACCCACGCACACAAGGCCATGACAATGCATATGTATGTATGTATGTATATGCATATAAACTAACGCATATACACACACGCTTAATCGTCAACATAAAAAGCCTATGGAAAAAACAATTTTTAAATAAAATTATTATTGTTGTTGTGGCAGTTTCACCCTAGTCCAAAAATTGTATGCAGGCGGGCATATGTGGAACTATGTATGTATGTTTGCGATATTACAAAATAAAATTGCATTTTGTTATGCAGACTTTTAGGCTGGTCATCATCAACATCAACATTATCATCACAAACTTTATCATCATTGTGATAACAAACATTTACACTTACTAATGCTAGCGTGCTTATGTGTGCTTATATTTGTTGAATTGCACTCCAATTGATTTAAACACAAACGAAAAGGAAAAAAAACAAAACACGCATACACTTACACGCACACACACACACATTTGCTCGGTATTTGAGCAGACGATGAGGTTTTTAGTATTTTGCATACAACAACAACAACTAAAACAACAACTTATGAAAAATAGCAAATTTTTTGTATACCAAAATAACATTTGTTGTTGTTGTTGTTATTGCTTGCTTGCAGTTTTAAAATGCATTTAAAATACAACAACTATTTACTAAAATAAAAGGGCCGTAGTATGTATATGCGTGCATGTGCATGCATAACTGCTGTGTGTCCACATATCACACACACATACACAGATTGTGTTCCTGACTTTCAAGTGCAATCAACTCAACAACTACAACAACAAAACGAAAATAACAACAATTTTAAATCTGTTTTTTAGTTGCCAGGGCATTATTTCAATAGAAGAATATTAAACACTCACTCACTCACTTTCTGGCTCGCTCTCTCTCTTTCTCTCTCTTATGTTTTTTGTTAGCTAGTTTTATTATTTGTTGTTATTGTTGTTGTTATTGCTATTATTATTGCATGTCATTGCATAGAGTAGCTGTGTGCACTATACAATTTTATACTAAATTCTCACATGGTGTTTACTTAATTGTAAAACCAAAAAGAGTCAGTTCACAAGCAAAATTAAATAGAGAGACAGAGATAGAGAGAGAGAGTGAAAGAGAGAGAGAGTGAAAGAGAGATATAGAGTAGTAGCAAGTGCATGACAGTGCTGTTAACAATTAATAATAAAAACATATGGAAGTATGGGGTCACTACTATTTTTTTGTTTGTTTGTTTGTTTTTATATTTTTAATTCGTTTTTTGTCCTTTTTTTGCATTTTTTTTAATATTGTTTTTTTTTTTTTTGGAATTTTGAATTTTATGCTTTAGCACTTGACAACCAAACGCAGACATATAAAATAAAATAAAATTAAAATATATTTTATTTTATTTTTTTATTTTAGAGTACAATATATTTTATTACAAAACAAAGAAACAAGAACAACAACAACAAAGCTTTTAATAAAATATGTATATATATTATATAAAAACAATTTTCAAATACAGATTCACCCACACCCACTCACCGCTTGCTGTATAGGCCTTTGTCATAAGGATTTAATTTGATAGAAATTTAATTAAAGATTTAAAGTTTTTAGTTTTTTATTACAAAAGTATTGTTATAACTTTAGCCAATATTTTCTTAAGAAACATTTTTTTTTAGAAATTTTGAAACCAATTAAAATTCTCACGGCTTTCGGGATACATCTAAACCATCAAGTAGGCTTGTTAAGTTCTAACTAGTGAGGAATCCTAACCTTAATTTCTGGAAAAAGTCTATGTATTGATTAAACTTACTTAATTCCCTTTCAGCTTGAACTTTTACTAAAACAAAAATTTATCTCTATGAAACCAACGTTGTTTGTGATGTTTGTGACGTTGATAGCCCAGTGCACATTGTCCTTTTAGTTTAACTTCATGGTGCTTTCTGGTCGCGTATGTGGATGATAAAGATAATATTTTTGTTTCCCAATATATGAATAGAGTGGCCAAAAGACGAAAATGATGAGGAGGAGTAAATAACAATGTGCAGTTTACGTTAGCAAGCCACCATAACTGCAATTAGTAATTACTTTTGACCTCGCCTGTATATGGTTAAAAAGCCTCGACATTAACCTATGCATGGCAATTGTATTTCATTTTCGGCGGGCGTATGAGTGGTATATCATGTATTGAATTAAATGTTACTCATACGCCTGCCAGTTACAAATTCAGCTAAGTAGTATTGATTGGTAGGTATACGTGGCCTCTTCTCTTGCGTGAGTACAATTAGACATAGAACCCGTTAGAGGCCAACTAAAGGTTTTAAAGAGCGCTTGATTTTAGAAAGGAAAGTGAAAGGAAACTTTCACTTCGAAGACCACAAGAGTTTCATTGTGGTTGCCTTCAGAAATATGAGCGAACAAAAAAGACCCTATGCTTTACCTTGCTAACACCAAAACCTGCAACACATTGTTTTTATAAGGCAGTCTCTAAGACACTAGTCTAGACTCATTCATTGAGCAATGAAAAACTACTGGAGCTGTCTGACGAATTCGTTTGTCCAATTCAGAGTCCCTTCAAATACATTCAACTTAACTTTCAAAAATAGATACACCTATCCCCCGTTTTACACGGAAGATAGGTTCCATAAAAAACCGTGTAACTCGAAAAATTCACTCTTATATGTAAAAACCGTGCTAAACGAAAATCACTATATAAAAGCCCTTTTTGTCAGTTTTTAATATGATGAATAACAAACACATTGAGCGTTATTTGCTCACCTTGAATAAATTTACGCTATCAATTATATATAAACACTATTTCAAACAACCTAGCTTATACACACATAAAATTTAGTTTTGATCATAAAACGGGGAGTTCCCATCTTATCTATTTCCATCATAGACATAGACTACTAAGAATTCGTAACTGTAACATACATTTTGTAGTGTTGTATTTTGGCAGTAAAATATTTTGACAGAAAATGTTATTGTAGATATAAGCAAATTATAGTTTAGTGTTTATAATTTCGTGTAAATGCAAAATTAATAAATTTCGTTAAAAAAAATTTTATTTTCAAAAACCGTGTAAGATCGAAAACGTGTAAAACGAATACCGTGTAAAACGGGGGATAGGTGTATTTATGTTTTAAGGAGTTTAAAATCTTAGAAATTCTAGTTTCAAGTTTCCCTTTGATTAGGATTTTTTGCCATTTTATAACACTCGTACGGATTCACTTTAAATTAAAACAAAATCTCTTAAAACGAAATGCATTTACACTCTTTAATAAAAAAAAAATTAAACATCATTACAGACTGGTAGAAAGGGAAATTAAAATTGTTTTTTTTTTTAAATATTTTTTTTATATAAAAACTATATAAGCCTATAAAAAAATACGTTCTTTTTTTTTGCATGAAAAAAAAGAAAAATTGGCTAAAACACCTGGCAATCGCACCACTTTTCCATGTGCATTAACTAGACTCGACTGAAATGAATTTTGTTAGAAGTTGCACGTAAATATGCATGAAACTCATATGAGCCAGGCACGTAGCAAAAAAACTACAAAAAAAAACTTCGTTTTTACGCGAGAAATGATGGCCAACATATAGCAGCCACAATGAATGCAGCATAGTACAGCGCATACGGACTGGCATACAGCATAGCCTAGCACCCACAAAAAAAATAAAATCAATGAGAATAGACGCCAGGTTATACACAGAGGACGAGTTGTGGAGACTTGGGGGTTTTAAAAAACTGCAGTTGTATGGCCATAAATAAATGCATAGATTTGCAGGCCTCCTAGAAAACATTGGTGGCGGTGGTGGTGACAAGTTACGAAAGATGGTGATGGTGAAGCTGGTTGTTGGGTTAGTTGATGGGATGGCTGGCAGGCTGGCTGGTTAGTATTTCTATGTCTATGTTTAGAATTTTAGATTTTTAGCGCATTTTAGAATTTTATGAATGAAATTTTTAGTGTGCCTCACCACGCAGCATTTATGTACATATGTACTCTTGCTTGCCACATTTTTTTGTAAAATTTTTGGAAATTTCTAAATTTTGGTTTTTTCGTATACAAACAAACAGGGTGGAGTATGGTTATTGTGTTTAGGGCGTAAAAGCCTAACCTAAGAGTGTCAATTTGTTAGTCATGTTGGTGGCAGAGGCGGGAGTTGTTTTAGAAATTTTGTTTTCTACTATGCTCTGGCCATGCCATTGCCTCATAAAAGTTTCTAAGTTTTGGGGGGTCTTCAATTTTTTGATAGCCTCCTTATGACTGTTTGACTATTTGTTTGTCTGTCTATTAAACTAACTGAGAGACTGTCAGACTCTCTATAAAATAGTTGACCTTGTTCATTGAAAAATAAACCAACGAGACAGGAACAAAGACGTCCGTCGTTCGGTCGTTCGTTATTAACACATATGGAGTTGGAAATATTTTGTTTTTAGTTTTTATTAGGTTTAGTTGGGCAAAACAACCGTCATGTGGTGGGGATTTTATAGTTTTTAGTTTTAAGGCTTCTTCTCTCTGCATAAACCGAAAATAGTTGTGTGGTGGAATTTTATTTTCGTTGGTATTTTATTTGGTTGCTGATTCATTTCTTTTTTTTTTATTTTCTAATCTAATGACAATGGCAAGGTTGTCTGGCTGTCTGTTGTGTAGTAGTTTTTAGAATTTATTGCCTTAGAAAATAAAATTTTTAGTTTTTAACACAATTTCTGTTCGAGGTTTGAGCATGGCAAACGGATTTTGTTTTATTTTCGTATTAAATGGCGTTAAACTCTTCTTTATTTTATAAACTAGTGGCACATATTTTTAGTTTTGAAGATCAAAAATTCAATAGAGTTTGTATGTAGAAGGCACACATTTAACAGTTTAAAAATTTAGAATATTTTGATTTTAAATTTTTGGTCTAAAAATGATGGAAATTTAACGAAATTAAATTATTTTAACACACACACCTATCGTTTTTAGCCGATAACAAGAAGTGAAGTATGAGTGATATATTTAGCACGCATTAGATATTACTCATACGTCTACAAATCATAAAAAGAAAATACAAACAAATTCAAAACAGAGATTAGTACAGATATAATATGCCTATTATGACAACACTAACTTACAGACGATTATGAACATTTACATTATTTGGAAAAAAACTGAGAATGTCGAAGTCATCCTAATAATGTACGCTTCCAATAACTAGGTCTTGGATGTATCAGTCTTCTCGTTCAGCAATACCCTGATAGAATTCTGTGGAATCTATAGACCAAACCATAGAAAATGAAGTAAGCGACGTGGATTCCTTCCAGATGTTCGCATCTGAAGAAATATGAACAGATATGAACTGTGACCACTCGGTTTTAGTTGCGAAAATGTGTATTAAATATGCTGTAATGCATAACACCAGATATGCCTTTCTTACAAAGCGCATAAAGGTCAATAAACTGAAGCCCTTCGTAACAGTTAATCACTATGTTAAAGCTCTAAGACAAACGATTACGTCCCTTTGAAAAATTCGGGAAAATGTAAACGAATCTAAAACTCCGATATTTAGAAATATAGAACATGAAAGGAAGAACTGAATATCAAACATAATATGGCGAACTATCCAAGAGCGAAGAAGAGCAAACACTGAGCTTACTAACTCATTCTACTAAACCCAGCCTTTCTGACAATACGGCGGTTGGGAGGGGTAAGGAAAAGGCTTGTAACCAAAGATTGTTTTTTCAATACCTCTTTATACTGTTTGGCTGACAATATCTTTATCGCTGCATGTAAATGATGCATATTTGTCACCTTCATACACCCTTTTGCAATTTTGAGTGTGTGATCATTAGTCACAGCTGAGGTCACTGGATGTCACTGAGGGTTCAGCGTAATTGAGAAGAGAACGCCCTATTGCTCTGTAAGTTGTGATCAATATCTTTTTGTCCATACCCCATGATACTTCGGCATGGATGCGTATGGAATGAAGGAGGCTGTGCCAAATGATACCCCAAAAGAACATTTCACATCACATACAGAAGGCAGCTTGATACTGAAAGGATGCAGTTGGAAGCAAATAAGGACATTCCAATAATGATACATATTCTGATTGATTAAAAGGAGCCCAGTCTGAGTATCAATTTTTTAATATTCAAGAGCTCCATCAGAAATTGTTTTTAAGCTTGCTATTAGGATAGATTAGGGCACTCCCGACCATATCACACAGATATAGTTTTCAAGTTAAGGTACAACTACTGTAATATAAAAAAATAACGACTAACAATAGTTGTTTCCCAGCAGATTGTTAAAATTTAATCAGGAGTACACTGACGTATGTCTGTTGACAGGAGCAGTGTTGCTATTTCAGTTAAGAGACTAGTAATTCATTACATCATGGAGATGTTCACTTATTGCACTTGTAATAACGCTACCTAATTTTTACATAGCACATTGGCTATGTACCAAAACACAAGTACTTTCCAAAAATGGATCACTTGCTTAGTCACATCAAAGCATATAGTTTGGACAGAACTTCTTATTAAACACAAAAAAGTTTTCCTTTTTACACTTATGAAGCTACTTACTAAGCAATAAAATCTATCAAACAGCCTTCGTATTTTGGTATTATTATTTATTTAACGTTGCTCCTTTATTGTTGATTCTTTCATTTTCTTTTTTAAATCTCTAATAAAATTTTACGAAAGAAAATCCATAATAATCTTCAACTTGTGGTAGGTAAGTGCCGTGTTCTTAAACCTCAAACCCAACGCTAAACTTCTTTTAGCACAAGAATAGGAGACAGACACCAACAGAGCAATAAAAAAATGATAAGAGAAGACAATGGGGAATCTAAGTATTTAGACAACAAATAAAGGCTCAACAAATATAAGCCATAATAGGCCTCTAACAACTTTTTCACAACAAAAAAAAAAGGAGAAAAACAACACACACACACACAATATCAGAGAAAAGAAAAATGTGTGTACGAGTATAGAAATATAGAAAATAGAAAGAATAAAACATGATGTGTGTGTGTGTGTGGTATAATGATGTGTCAATGTGTTGTATTTGTTGTACATATCTATTATTATTATTATTGTTGTTGTTATTTTTGTTTCATATGATTTCGCAAGAATCCAATAAAACAAAAATCGAATTTTGAACTCATTTTTCACCGGGTTTTTTGGTGCATGCGCCACAAATAAATACAATGGCATGGCTGATGATGATCATAATGACAATGATGATTATGAAGTTGATGTAAAGGCTGTTATTAATGTTTTTTCAATAACACACAGAAAAAAAAAATCAGTAATACGCACACATACACACCTACATTTTTACAAAGAGATGACCAAATCATATAGCTACGACCAACCAACAATAGACAAATGTCTGCTGCCTCGTTTTTTACACCCTTTATGAATTAACTCTTGCACACTCATTCTCACTCACCCTCTGCATTGTCTATTACTATTACTATTTGATTTTATTTTTGTGAGAGCAACATAAAAAAATACTACAGATTTTCAAATGTTTAGTGCACACGAACACTTATACATACACATATATACATACTTATGTACGTACTCACATGTAAGCTCTCATGTGCGGCACTCATGTGTGCTGCCGTTAGTACATGTGTGTTTATACTTCAATTTAAATCTCTTTATTTGCATGTTTATGTATGTATGTGTATATGTGCTTGATTGTACTTGATTTTAAGCATAAAATGTAAATGAAAATAAATTTTTATCAGGCTTCAAAAACTAAAGCGTACAAAATAATACCAACAACATCAACTACGGCAACAACAACTACAACAATCTTATCAGCATAAACAAAAATAATAACGACAACAGTAACAACAACCAAAGCGGGTGAGACAGAGAGAAAGAGAGAGAGAGTTCAAAAAATAAAAACACTTTAAACAACATTTAACATTTGCTCTCTTTTTTAGTTGATTTGCTTTCAAAAAATCTACACAAAATACAGTGGGTCGCTTAAGTAAATATACGGTTATAAATAATTATAATCAAATTTATAAAACTTTTTCAATAGTTTTGTAATTTAATTTCAAACAAGTAGATACGCCAACTAACACCATGATGTCCTTACCTGGGCTCAAATAAAGATCCATTGTTTTATAATGAATCCATCTAGATTTCTAGATTGAATAAAACGAAATATTAAAATAAAAAATTGTATGGCGACTTCCTCCCGCCACTGTTCAGTCAAAAACTCTGAGAGAAAATAAAAACTGCCCTGAAAAGTTCCTCAAGAATATGACGTTCATGGACGACTTTGCTGTATAGAGCCGCCACTAATGGATAAAAATTAACACACACTTTATGGATGGCGTGATAAGGTAGGTTGTAATACTAACTAAAGGTAAGTAAGTAAAGTAAATTAATTTCTTAACAAAAAGCACTTGAGTACCGTTTTTATAAACCTTTACAGAAAAAAAAATTCATCGTAAAATTGACTTTTCGGCTCCACCGTTACTTTGTTTCAAACAAAATTCTCATAGACAGCCACCTATTCTAGCATTTACTAACACAAATATAAACAAACAATGAGCATAAGAGTGCGTACGTGTGTGATTGTATTGCAAATATTTTTTTGTTAACAATTTTCTATCATCAGGAGCAATAATAACAACAACAAATACTACAACACACATACTCAAATAAGCAACAACAATACACGCATGAATTTTGTGTAGTTTCATCGCATGAAATGAGAAACAAAAAAAGGAAAAATTAAAGAGAAATACGAAAACAAAAAAACACACACACACATAAGCATATAGAAAGATAGACAGACACAAACAAAACAACACTAGGACTACACAACGCATAAGAGAAATGTAATGTAAATGTATGGATGGATGATGCACTAAAAATAAATCAACTTTTGATTTTAGCAAAATACTACCTAGACATTGTACACTACACACATACATACGTGTGAGTATTCTAGGTATGTAAGGCTGATGTGAAAAAGAAAAAAAAAACACACGGAGCAAAACAAAAATGAAAAAGAAAAAAGAGAAGAGTAGATACATGTTGATGTTAATAAAATAAAAGCATTTTATTAATCCAAGTACCGTTCATCAAAATATTCATCGAACAACAACGATAACAACAACAGCATCGTATTTGGTAATATTAACATTGACTCTCATGTTTTATCACAATGATGATGATGATGATGATGATGATAATGATGATGGTGATGTTAACCATATTATTGTTACTATTAAAAGGCCTATGAATTGTTTGTTCGTTTTTGTTTCTGTCTCTCTTTTTTTTTTGTTTTGTTTTACTATTACGTTACGTTACGTTATAAATGTTGTTATAAACGCATTGGATGACGTTTACGTTTTTAATAGCAACAACAACAGCAGCAACAACAATAAAATGTTGCACTAGACGAGACTGAAAAAAGATAAAAACTTTAAAAGGGTTCCCCGTATAAGGTTTTCAAAATCATTAGGACTGGCTAGACTGTCGGCTGTTAAATGCAGTTCATTTAAAGTGTTATTTATTTGGTAAAACGGTTGCCATTGACGAATATGGATCGTTTAGCAAATCAAAGGTGTTTCTTCCTGGGATACATTATTGCCACACACGTACCAAGAATGTATTACACAGATTCATTCTCATCGTCGCAGAATCTTCATTTTGGTCGGGAGACGATCCTCATTCTGAATAAATGACTATGAAATTGTAGCTTTCTGGGTATTTTATTGAAATTAAGTTTAGAAAACGAAAAGTGGATAACCTTTTAACAACAACTATACTACAAACATATGCAATCTACAAGTATTTTATTTGGAAACAAATGAACAGACATTTACACTTACATGTACGCTCCTCATAGCAATAACAAATTTTTTTGTTATTTTATAACTCACACACACACACAGAGAAAATAAAACAAAACAAAAAAAGAGAGAAGTAAACGAACAAACACAGTCAGACAATAATCACATAAAGGAAGTATAGAAATAAATACTCTCTCATACACACATACTAACGCATTCATATCTTTGTATGTACACTCACGCATGCATGCTGTAGTTTGAAACATGCTGTATTGGTCTTTTCATAATGTACACGTACAGAGAGCTGTTTCATAAAGAGGAAGCGATAGAATAATACTCATGCATGCAATCCAACTATACAACGGGAAATACATCCAAAGAACGTTTGTTATTACATATTTTCAAAAGCAAAGAAAATTATTCTGTAAGTAAGCTGCCATGGAAATAAACTTGTCGGCATTTTCATGAAGTTTTCTTACATTTTTAGAAATTTTTTAAACGATTTTGGTTTTCCAATCTGATGTCCTCAATATAAATGAAAGCTTTAAATTATTACTATTGGCTATCCATCCCTCTTTTAGTTTTATGTTTTTATGCCAAACAATATTGAGAGGCAAGCAAATGCATGAGAGCCAATGCATAAGTTTGAATGTATTGTGTTTTGTTGATAAAAAATTTCTTGTTTAGGGAGGGCTAGGATATGAAAATTTCCCATAAAAACGGTTTTTATAAAACAATGTTTACATATGCGACGCATAGGGGTGGTATGTGTGTGCAAAACAAAATGGACAGAAACCCTAAAAATGAACTCATTCCTTTACATTTTTTTTAAACACAATCGCCAGCATCAACAACGCCAACAACAGTAAGAACATCATCATTATTATCGTTATCGTCATCATCATCAACAACAGCATCAGCCTGAATTCAAATGATCTCATACTCATACAAAACAAATAATAAATAGAAGAAATTTTTTGACTCATAGATGGGAATTTATAAATTAAGTGTATGTATGTACATACATATGTTTAGCATACACACACAAGCAGGCAATCACATGCTCTTTCTCTCTCTGAAAAGCAGCCGGAGCAGCAGCAGCACATGCACAACCGTATTTATACATACGCACACATTGTATTGCCACACATACACACAATACAAGACACATGTGTATGCATTTAAAATTTGTTATCGTTGTCTAACTCGGTATAGTTGTTGTGTAGTCGTCAAACTTGACGCTAGGAAAACTTTTTATCGAACATTTAAACTCGCATCATCACCCGTTCACAACTAACCAACTACTACTACTGGACTCCTGTGTGAGTGTGCACATTTATAGGAAAACACAACAGGAATTTTTCAATTCCTCAAAAGTTGTCGTAAACTTTTGCTTTGAACCCATAAACAGAAATCCCAAAAACAGGAAAAAAAAAACGAAACATACAAAAATATAACGGGAAGTAACAAACTTTGTACCTCTCAAAACAAAAACACAACAAAATACAATAAAACCAGGAACAAAACGTCAAGTTAAAGAGAGTAATGTGGTGGGGAAAGTGAGAGAGAGAGAGAGAGAGTGTGAGTAGTGTAGTGTTTATGGTACCCTCTTTGAGAATAATAACACAGAAAATAAAATAAAAAAAAATTATTTATGTGTGCTAACTAAAGTACAACCAAAAGAGTGCAAGTGTTGTACCCCTGTGGAAGAGCAAGCTCAAAGTGTTGAGAGTGCATGCATGTGCATGTTTGTGTGTTGTGCTTATAAGTAAATACTAAGGAATACCGTTACCACATATATTCTCGAGCATATTTGAAAAAAAAGAGTGTTGGCACACAGTAAGCCAGTAGAATTGAATTCCTTTAACCAGTTTGCTGTGTGAAGAAAAAAATGTTTTTGGCGCCATTGTTTAGCATCACCGTAATGCTTACAATTTACATATGAATGAATGAAAGTGTACCGTAAGTAGTTGTACCCCGTTGTTGTTTTAAGTAAAACAAAAGCAAATATAAACAAACAAAAATTTGAAAGAGAAAAGAATGCAAGTGTTTTAAGGTTCCTATTGATAACCCAACATATGTAAATATGTTGTACCCCCTTAGAAGCAGTTAAAAAAAAGAGGTGTCGTATTTACTAACAGGATTATAAAAGGCAAGTTAAAGTATATGTAACTAAAGTAAGTATGCATGTGTTTTTCAAAGATTTCTTTCTATAAATAGAATAACAAAATAAAATAAAATTTTATTTCACTTACATTTATTGTCGGCTGCAGCAGCATACGTCGTTATACATTTTATGTTTTTGCTTCCGGATAACAAGTGATAGGATTTAATTTGTTGACTTTAAAAAACTGAAAAAACTAAAAAAAAAAAACAAAAATTTAATATTAAAGATATTATTTATTAGTTATTTTTATTGTAAAATTATAGTTTAATAACAACGTTCTCAGTAAAAATAACAATTCAAAGTTCTAAACCAAAGTGTTGATCAAAATTTTCACGTCACACGTTTTAACTCAGCAGGGTAACAACATAACGGTTTAAATACGTACTTGTTAACTGAAAGTGTATTTAAAAGAAATCTAAAAAACTGAAGGCTATGATGAAATCCTAAAGTTTCTTTGGAATTTTTGTAAGGGCTATGAAACCCTAAAGTTTCTTTGGAATTTTTGTAAATTCTGGCCACCTCTGAGATAATGGGATAAAGTTTCGATCATATAAAAAATTAAAAACGAAGCAGCTAGAGGATGGCTATAGATAATTAAGGGCGTTAGTTTCGCGAAGATCGATGTACCTCTGTCAGTATAATTCCACACTTAAACTCAGAAGAGCCCGAATACTGGCAACCGATTAAAAATTCAAACCATAATAGCCCTACATAGGATATTCAATTAAAAATTCCACATACCACACTGTACAGCAATTCCTCTAAATACCATTACAAGTCAGCCTACACTTCCTAGGATGTTAGGTTGGCTATTTTTGATGTCGCAGGTAAAACTAACTAAATTAAGGGAAAGCGGAAAAGAGAAAAAAAACAAGAAACAATGAGAGAAAAAAGAAATGCCTAGGTCATACAAACTGATCAGATTGCAGACCATGCATTGCGCTACGATCTCTTTCGCCAGTTCATCTGGAATCTAGATATCCTTAATATTACAGTATCCAGGGAACCTAGCTGAATACTTACTAAAGAAATGTAAACGGCTTTCTCCGCGAGATGACATAATGCGCAGTGGATGTCTTAAAAGCGGCCTAGCATCCCAATCCGGAAATACCACCGAAATTGGTGTGTCGAAGTAACATATCCTGCCCATATGTTCCTGTGTATTTGTAAACATAGAAACAGTTTTCTCCTTTTATGTAATTGAATTTTTTCATTTGTAAAGCCTCAGTTCACCCAATAATACAGTCGAGTTAAACTTAGATACCCAATGGCATGGCACGTTGTCTGATCAGTAGACCTGACGGCATTGCGTACTGCCCCATATTCTTCTAAGTAAGCAGCAAACCATACTGTTTACTTAGTTGGTAAGCTTAACTTTAAATGCAACATTGCTGCTTTCAAGATGCATCTGTCGATCGACTCATCCTCACATGAATCAGTTTTCAAAGAAAAAACCCGGGAATTAAGATACGAATTGCGTCCTCATTCATCTTATTCTCCTAATCTAATCTCCAACAACTATATCTTACAAACAAACCTAAAGAAATGCCCCAGGGAATAGAGATTTAACTCCAGCTATATAATCATTTCACAAATAAATCTCAAAAAATCATATTTCTTGAAAGAAATAAAAAATTGTACGAAATATTAGTGGAAAATAAAGCAATTTGTTTGTGTTCATATTATAGTATTATTCCTTTCTTATCAGCTTTAAAACCTTTAAAGAAATAAAAAAAAATCCCAATTTCATGAAGTTTTCTTTTTTTAAATTCTTCGTTTTTATTTGTTGCCCTCTTTTCGTTGCGTTTTTCTATTTTTATTCTTACTTTAAGACCTACTTGTTGTACTTGACATATAAACACCGTTAAAAAAAACTCGACGACAACGACACAACGTAATACCAACAACAACAGCAAGAACCACACAACAGAATACAGAATCGCAACGTAAAATTCACTTTCAACGCGAATGATGGTATACGCGACACAGAAAATTGCAATAACATCAGCAACAATAACAAACGGAAATATATTCTATATGTACGTACGTATACCATATACATATATTGTTTATATACTACCATGTATATGTGTGTTATATATGTATGCATTCCTATACGTATCAACATATCGTACAACGTACAACAATTCTCGCTCTCTCAAGCACCCACAAAAAGGTCTTCAACTTTAGTTTTTATAACCAAAAGAAAATTGTGAAATGGTTTGCCTACCAACCAATACAACATATACAAATGCACTCGTTCACATAAGTTACGTCGTCATCACTGGTACTAGTAGTAGAAACGACAACAACAACCCCTTCGTCATCATAAAGTTGCTCTTCATAGTAGTTAGTAATGATTGTGCAACAGCAGCCCAAATAAGGCATCCCAATGTATCACATCAACCATCATCATCATCACAACATCACTTATGCAAACACAAACACACTCACACTCTCTGAAACACACACACACCGAGACTGACATCAATGACTAACGGCCAGACACCAGACATCATCCTGAGTCTTTAGCTCGCCTATCTCCTTCATTCATAAGAGAAAACTGAGTTTGTAGACCAAAATCTAAAGAGGAGTATTGCAAAGTAGAGTCGAGTTTATGACCGTAGGCATTTAAATGTTGTTGTATTATTGCAATTGCTTTGGCCTAACCAGTTTTTACTATACCACACACACACACATCCATATGCACACACAAGCAATGTTGGTTCCATATTTGCATCCTTATGTCTGCACTCACTATAATACTCTCTCTGTACTCACTTATATAAAGCCGGCCGGCCGGCATGCTGGTCGTTTGCCTTTACCAAAAACAACAGTTAGTACAACAAATAAAATAACGCCAACAACATTAGGGATAGTGGAAAACATCAACAAAGTTTCAAGGCTAAAAACGAAATTTTCACTGCCAATGCAATCTGGCTTATATGTAAGTCGTTACGTACGTACATACATACGTTCGATGCACGATTGTGAGTGTGAATGCAACAATATGATGCAAATAATCTTGCTGCATACATACGATAATATTATTGTATATGCATGAAGCATGCCACAAACACTATATAGCGGCCATACTCACATACAATTTATGTATGCATGTATTGTACACCGAGAGTGATATGGTAATATGGCCAGACACAAAAATATGGGCAGTCAGAGAAATTGTTAGAAAAGGGGGCCTAAAGAAAAATCCCGAAAAAATTCACTGCGAGGGTAAGGTCCAATTTCAGATAAATCAGATAATACAGTTAATTTCCAAACAAGGAAGCAAGCAATACCTATAGAAAACCAACGCCCTCAGTATTAGGATACCCTATGATGTTTGGGAGGAGTACAATAGATCGTATGGTCGTAGTACTAGGGTAATGCATTATGATATAATAACAACCCGCCAATTCTTGACGTTTCCGTTCCCCACTTCAAATGCTGGCTGATACAACTACGCTCATGACATTTCTGGCCATTCGATGACATTGTATAGTAAGAGTAAAAGAGAAAAAAAGTGATTATATATGTGTGTATGTCATACTACATAAATGAATAAATAAATAAATATATACATATGCACATACATGTATACATACATACAAATAATAATGGAGAATATTGCATCCTTTAACATAAAAATTCTTTGCATTTACAAATACAAAAAATGTATGTGTGTATATAGATACATACACAGAGACACACACAAACTTATAAAACTCAACCTTTTATGCAGGCAAACCATCATTCCTACAGAAATGCTCACACTTATGCTCCATTCTCTACTGTGAGGCAATTGTGAGGTGTTGTTGCAAAAGTGCATTCACTTTTTGTGTATGTATAACACAACACAAAAGTCGAGTTTATATACACATACACATATAGACACATTCAAATAAATAAAAATATTCACCTCAATTGTGGGTGTCTTATCGGCTACCGAGTGTGTTGTGTCTGGGCATAAAATTGCATGCTTACACCACCGTACAATTGACTTGTTTAACCAGTTTGAGAGTGTGAGAGTAAGAGAGGCAGCCTGCCAGCCATTCTTTGTGTGTGCAGTTTATAGTGTATAGGAATTCTCCGTAGAACTGTTTGGTTGGTAGTATTTGGAATGCGTTGTCCTTGTTGCAATGCATGTCTACCTCTTCGTTAATACTCCAACATTACGACGATGATGATTTCTCAAACTTGGTATGGCGGTGTGTGTTTTAACATCGTTGAGTAGTCAATGGCGGTGGTGGGTTCACACAGAAAATAGGTTGTTGATGTCGTCAACGTTAATATTTTTGGCGTATTTCTTGTTGTTGGGCTGGAATGCATGATTTTAGATGAAATGCGGTTATTGTTGTAGAACAACTGTATGGCTAAGTGTGTGTGTGTGTCTGTGAACCCGCCAATTTCTGGCGTAGTGACCTCCAAAAATATTTATTTGTGCAGCAGCATATGATTTTACTTACTAGACAGACAAAGCCAATGGTTTTTATAATTATGTGTCGATGTTGTGTGTATGGCCCCTTTCGACACGGTTGCACCACATCTATTAAGGCAAACCATTATGTATGTATGTATCTAAGTATGTCTGCTTGAGTATCTCTATATAATGATGTTGGTTGGTTGTTGGTGTTGGCGGCGGTGTGGCGATGGCACATTTTGGGTAATGCCCTCCTTTTGGCGTTTGCTTTGACTTGAACTTTATTTGAGTACGAATGCCTGTGTAAGTATGTGCTGAAATGTATAGAAATCGGTGAAAGTTATATTTGAGAGTATATGGCTGGCTGGCTAACTGGCATACACTTTGTAATACGTATTGTGAGTGTATCAACGAACAACGAAAGGGTATTTGAATGAGTGTCGTCGTCGTAGTCGTCGTCTCTATGTATATGTGTTTGTGTTTGACTGTCTATTTATTGTATCTTGTGTTGTATTACGTACGTATACGTCGTACTACTGGTCTAAATTCTTGTTTTTGCTCGGGTAAATGACCTGCTTAAATTTTAAATTCCGTTTAGTACACTTCTATTCTATGCTGTGCTGCTACAAATTATGCTGCCACACTTAATGAGGTCACACAGTCCAAAAGTGTTTCAAAAGGAAACAAAACACATTCATGGCTAAGAGCATAGTAATTAACATAAATATTATAATCATTGGCATCTATCTATGTATGTATTTATGTATCTAAGCATGTATGTATGTATGTTTGCATCTACTTATCGCATATGTATATGTATGTATGCATGTGCACGTACATACATATGTATTAGTTAAGTGAGAATCGTCTGCATATAATTATTGTTCGTCCATATTTAATTAGAAAGTGATTTTTATTATATTAAGTGTTAGTGGCTGTATTTAAATGTTTATTATGTAGTAAGTAACTGGTTCACACAAACAGACATTTTAGAAAGGGAGAGTAAAATCTTAATATAATATGATGTTTAAATCAAAAATTTCGTATGACTTTATAATTTAAATCGTATTACCAAAATTATTTGAATTTATTTTTAATTAATAAAGGAAATTAGAACATCGGCACAGGCCGCAATGGGTGTTTCTACCCTGCACACTGATTCTTAATCTGAGGGCATAACTCTCCATCAAAAATTCTGTTAAGATTCTAATAGATTTCAGGATCCATATCGTCCCACAAATGTTTTGAGAACCTACAATATACTACACTCAAAGTTGCACAAGATACTGTTCACAACTGGATTCCAGAGACGATAGTACATCATGTGTAGTAATCCAAGGCAATAGTTCGGAATTGATAATCCTAAATCTGACGCCAAGATCAAACAGTACCTTTCTATTGCCTTATTCTCGACTTTATCAAATGCCCCTTGAATATCAAGAAGACTGCAAGGGTATGAAGCTTATAACATTACAAATGACCTCCTGCAGTGCTGTCTCTACAGATTTAACCCCTATGCAGATATACTGAGAACCACTAAGGCTGCCTCTGTCGTTCCTATTCCTCCGTACATAGTTTTCGGCAATTATAATGATAGATTGTAATAGAGGTATAACCTTGAGTGATCTGCAATACCGCATCAACATCCTTCCAAACCCATATTACTCTCCAAATATGCCATAAATACATCCAATATGATCAATTAAGTTCCCAGATTGACATTCTGCACTCATGGCCTTGATTCGTAATTAATTTGTATATGCTTTACACGATTATATCTCGTGAGATAGGCTTTCAATAGCGGGTATTCTTCATCGAATGATGTGCTTACTACGAACAGGAAGTAAAACGGACGTACCATATGGAAAAATAGTATCACCATCTGCTGAATGCCAGGTAACGTGGGAATTCAAGACATTAAGCAGCCAAATAAGCTTATGAGTAGCTCTCAAGCGGCTGTTGGGATTAAAACGTGTGGAGTGGAAAAGCGACTATATTCAACAAGCAAGGGTATACTCGACAAAAAATAAAATGGAAAAAGGAAGAGGTTCTTCTTAAGACAAACAAGTTTATGATAATTTAAATGCTTACAGAATAATTACAAAAAAACAAGAAATTTCTACCAGAAGTAGCCTGCGGATATTCACTGTGGCCCTTTGTTTTAGAGTTTTCCTCAGAATATCGATCGCCTTAAGCCCAATATGTAGATCTAGAACTTGGAAGGCGTTAGTGCACCTCAGAAGGAAACAGCTGGGCGCTGACATTGAATAACATCCTAAATTTTCTCAGAGCAACAGAATTAGAGGAGCATTGATGTACATGGATACAAAACCTATAGTGATCTTATTTAGATCTATATTTTGTTAAGACTAGAATGAATCCTAAGAACACATGAGACACGGAAGTATCTTTACTGCAATAATTATCTAAAGACTATTTCCGAATATCCGGCACACCAACTGATCAATTTTAGTTGATAGGATTGGTTAAAGCATGTCTATCCTTTCCTAAAATGATTTCAGTATAAGCCTTCCATGTCTGTTTACTACTCAGTAATATTTCTAAATACTTTGCCTTCAAGTTCCTCAATATTCCTCATTCTTTTTCTAGTAAAGGATACTACCTGGACCACCAACTCACAATCTCATGAACTCTTTGAATGACGCTACATAGCGTCTGTACGAAACATAAGATGATAAATAACAAAGAGAATTCCAAGCACCTCATAAACTTCTTGTAGAACAAAATTCGAATTTTGCCTAAAAATAGGCAAGTGTTTTACAATATTAATTATCCTGCAAGTATGCTGTATTTTCTCGCTCTCTCTATTTTCCTATAAACCTTTACTGCTTTATTTTAATGCATTTACAAAAACACTAGACCCTCATAATCTTATGAGAAAAAAATTAATTCCACTTGTAAAAAATATTTTTTAAATCAAAAAATATTACATGCTCTTACCTTAACTGCTAACGAAATGAAAAACAAGAAAACTATTGCCACAGTATAGGACATGAGTGTAAGAGAGAGTGAAAAACAAAAATTGAAATAAAAACAGTGAGAGTGAATATTGAAATTCAAAGAGAGTAAATATTATATACGGTATATATTTGTAAACAAGTTAAACTCTCTCTCTTTTGCTCTTGCTCTTAATAGACAACCTTAGCAAGTGTATATACACTAAGAGGAAAACACACACAACACAGGCACAGACTACCAATGTAGTGTATAGTGTAACCAAAAGACCAACCCATTAAGAAGGAAGATAGACGACGACGACGTCGACGATGATGATGGCGACGGTGTTAAACATATTGTAGTAGTTGGCGACGAGTACAGACGAGTTTAACGTGTGGCGGTCGGTGCCAGTATCAAACTTACGACACACACCGTTAGGTGGTGTACAAACGGTGCTTTTGTGTGGACAACTACAAAACATTACTTGTTTTTTCGCTTAAAAGTTTTTTTTAGTTTTTTGGTTTTTCATCCAAGTTTTTTTCATTCTTCTCTTCTCGCTCTCATACACGTTTTGTTGTGGGGTTTTTTGTTGTGATTTGGGAACGTTGTCGCCGTTGCCACATTGCCATCGCCATTTGCCATCGTCGTAGGGATATTAAGGCAGAATTATTGAGCCTTTTCTGTGCCACAGAAAGCAACAACAACAACAAAAAAGAAAACAACAGCACAATATAAAAGTGAGGTGAACTAAAAAAACAAACAAGAAAAAAATAAGGCTGAGCAAAAGACCCATTTTGAGAGTGTGTGTGTGCGTGTATATATGTGTATGGGTTATTTTCCCTATATTTTTCTTACTCCTGTTGTGGTTCGGTGGCCCTCGTACGCTTTTATTTTTGTTGCAGTTTTTATGCTTTTTTTCGGGGGTTTTCTGCCAAAGTAATATCAACTGTGGTTTCATTACACCAAACGTAAAGTTTAAGTGTAATATATTGGGTGGTGTGATACCGAGCGGTGTGTGTTAAAGAAGATCTTGCAGAGTTGGGTAAATGGTAGCTTGAGTGCAGCGCAATGCAATGCAACTCCTACAATAAATCGTCAGAGCAAAAAAAACAAGTTTTACTTGTGTAAGTGGTATGAGTGCGTAACGCAGTGATAGTCGTTTTATGGTGCATACTTTACTGTGTTATTCATGCACAGTTTTTCCCCCATTTTTTTTTCCTTGGCTTTTACCAAAGCCGTTAGTCTGTATACAGAACAGTGCGTGTGAGAGTTTTTGAGGGCCATAAAGAAAGTGCATTTAAATGCAAACCAGAAGGCTTTTGTAAAAGTAAAATCATACCCCAAATACTGCAAAAAGAAAAAAAATTTACCAAAAGTATATCCAAATAACCCGTTTTTAAGGCTGAAATAAAAAGTGTTGGTTGCAATACAAATAAAATAAAATAAAAAACAAGAAAAAGGAAACAGAATTGTAAAGAAAGCAAAAATATTGGTCAAAGTCACCAATAAAATTTGAAATAAAAAGAAAAAAAAACAAGTAACCTACAATTTAAATTTAAAAAATAAGATATAATTCTTTAAAAAGAAAAAAAACTTTAATTTTAGAAATAAATAATAAAAATCTTTAACTATGGCTACTACTAAACAGCTAAAACAGGTAAGTTTTTTTTTTATAAAATTTAGTCATGGTTTAAAATCAATAAATTAATTGCACCAGCTGCATAAGTGTTTAAACAGATTTTAAAGGATTTTTTAAAGCCTTTTTTATACCACGAATTATTACTTTCATTTATTCCTTAAAGCAATTTATTTAAAATAATTTATTTGTAACAATTTTACTTAATTTCAATAAAACATTTTATGATTTTTTTTTTCTTAAATAATAAGAAAGTCTTTTACCGCTATTTTTTTTGTTGAGTTGGGGTAGGTAGTTGTCTCATTATGTCCTGTTTTTTTTTTATTTTTTCCTACACTAATTCGTTACTACATCTACAATTTTTATATTGTTGCTGCTTTTTTACTTTGTTTGTTTTTAAATTTACTTTAGATATCCATTGTTTGTGTTACTCTCTTTATATCCTGTCAACAGGATTGCCATTGTTGTAAAATAAAATAAGGACAAATACAATATAGGCTTAGGACATTATAAATTTAAGTCTTTTTCAATATACATATGTATGAGATACAGAAAGAAGAATTCCTAACAGGCAATATAGGATTACATCGACCATTCGCCTAGACTCGGTTTTTGACTTAACCCCAGAAAAAAGGAATAAAATGCCGTCAAATCGCCATTGACATTGTTAAAACGCGATTTTCTTATCCATCTATATAATGGTGAAACTCATGTTGCACTCTCCAACAAATTGGGTGTTGCAAATAGAACTCAGAGAAGCTAGAAGTGAATGCGACTGTTTGATGCGCCTTATGGTCTGGAGGCGTCATGGGTCCATATTATTTTTAGAAAATTAGAAGAACTGTGACTGTTCATTGAGCCGCATGTATACCGACTTTGCCGTGTAATGGGTACAAAAGGAAGTTTTAAAAACAGCAACTGGAGAAAAAAGTCACATAATTGTTTTATATTGCGATCTGATGTCATTCGGCTCCGTCAAAGACCGTGTCTTCGCGAATAATGCCTAATATTTGGAAACCAAAATTCGTCATTAGACCGAAAAGTGAAAGGATTGACTTTTGCAACAACTCAAAGGCGGTCTTTTAAATGACATTGCAAAGCTCACATTATGACAAATTCAAAATTGTAATGAAACAAATGTTTCAAAGAAATTATTGCTTAACACATATAAACTTTCCAATAGGAATAACTCACATGGCAACCCCTTTTCAATATAACGCTTTCTCTCTTAAATCATATCTCTCTCTCTCTATTCCTAACATGCTCATTGAATTCAACGCTCTACGGCTCTCTTATAAACCTTAGTCCTGCTCTCTACTATTTTATCGAACTTGTACTACAACTAAATTCATGAGTAAAACTTTGTATTTGAATTGTAGTACAAAATCGCATGTGTGTATGTGTAGAAGTGTGAGTGTGCATTTTTGTTTTGAAAATGTTTTCGTTGTTTTTACTTTACTTGAGTTTTGCGATTTCGTTGGCAATTTCTCATTACAAACGGAATTTCACTTTTTATTTTGAACACTTCTGTACATTCTCGTACTCGTACTCGCACTAACCAATTTCAGGCCAGTCAGTACTGCCTTAAGGGAGTAGAATATCAAATAGTAATGCTAACAACTTTATATAAATACGCACAGAGAGAAAGAGAGTATAAAAACAAACATGAAAAAAGAAAGTCAACAACTTAATACGGTTGTGTTCTCTGTTTATGTTTGCAAATGCCGGGATTCTTTACTACGGTTTCAATACGGTTTGTTTTGTTTTGTTTTGAGAAACTGTGTGGAAATAATGAAAGCAATGCTAAGTTTTATGTACAGTTTAATTACAGTTAAGTTTTGTTTACAATTTTTGAAAAAAAAAAAAATAAAAAAAAATAAAAAAAAAAATTATTTTTTTCATCCTTGTTTTCTTGCAGAATTTTAGCGTATATTTTTCTAAGGCTCTTATACTCAAGAATTTAATCGTACGTAGGAAATCTTTTAATAATTTTACCACGAAAATCTTTAAAAAGGAAAGAAAATGAATTTTACACCATTTGGCAATCCATTTCCCGGTTCTATACCGGGTATAGCCCAGTTTACTGCCACGACCACACCATTGGTCTCGACAGTAACTTCGGCTGCAGCAGTGGCCACCTTAACATCCACTACTGCTTTGCAGCAGCAGCAGCAACAACAGCAGCAGCAACAGCAACAAGATGCTGTTACCATAGCAGGTACACGTTACCAGCAGCAACAGCAACAACAACCGCAGCAGCAACAACAACAACCTAGTACCTCCTCCACCATTAGTATGACTCATTTTAATCAACCCGCCATGCAAGTTGCAACTGCTACAACTGTTACCGCTTTGCCTGCCAAATTTCGTACTAGCAACGATGACTCGCAAGGTGATAAATATAATGGTCATATGGTTGCTTTGGCAGCTGCTGGTGTTGGTCAACAACAACAGCAGCAACAACAACAGCAACAGCAGCAACAACAACAAACAACGCAGTATACAACAATACCCGCCTATAATCAACAAACTGAAGATAAACGTTTAGTACAAGCCGCCATAGCTTATCCTCAAAATACCATAACAGCTTCCACCTCAGCAGCAGCGGCTGCAACTGCCTTAGGTTTACAACAAGCTCAATTACAGCCATCGACATCAACGCAACAACAATTGCAAACGCAGTTAGCAGCACCTCAGGAGTTAACTCAGGATCTATGCAATGCCATATTGCAACAACAAGGTGTGGATTCAAAACGTGGTGAGTTAGAATAGTCTTAAGTGGGCGGGTGGTAGAAGAAGAAGACCAACCAGGACTTATCAGATATGCAAACACATTGCCCAGCTAGGTCAGTAAGAAAGGTTATCAATCCAAAAAAAAAAATATTTTAAAAAATTCATAAAAATAAACAAATTTTGAATTATTTTCAGGATAAAAATCTCAGACGATCATAAAATTAATGATATAAAGAGGAAACTTATTAAGCTAAGATTAGTCAGAAAGATTAATTTCACACAAATAGTCTGTCTTAATAGATTTCGGTCCCAAATTCAGGACCCATTCCGTTCTGATAAGGCTGGAAATTTTGCTATCACCCCTATTAAACCAATAAGAAGATATTCTCCATCTAATCACTTTGTTCATCGGTCCGAAGAACTGTCCCAGGGAAGGTCTAGCCGATTTATTACAAAATTCAACCCTTTAACAGTACTTTCCGCAGCCAGCACATCTGCAAGCTCATTACACCAAATGCTCTACCCCAGTCCGCGATCACTATGAGTGCCTTTTCACGAACTAAAATCCGCCAGGAAGGTGTTTACAAAGATCACACAATCTCCAAATAGCCTAAGCATCCACTAAGCCTATTCGATATCCATAGATTTTATCCGCAATAAATGCGTGCATGCTCTACATGCTAAATGGACCTTTAATTGGGAAAAACATTATAAGAGAACTGAAACAAAATAGTCTAGCAAAGGAGCCATATTTTGTCAACCTAAATTAGGGATTTTATTTTAAAATACATAGGCCAAGGCTATTTAAAATCTATTGTCTAGTACTTTAAGACTCTGGTACGCCCTACTAATATGAATCCTTTTTTGTTTTCTTTGAATTTAGTGTTACAAAATACCTCATGGCAATCATTAACCCCTGGCACAACGGTTGCAGATTATTTATCACATCTTCCAGCAAATACACTACCCCTGTCATTGCATCATTTTTTAAAATATTCAGCGGAAAATATTAAAAAAGAAAACCAAAACGTAGTAAGTATAATAGACAACATGGAAACCAAAAATCCGAAACATCCGGAAGCCCAGAAAGTTCGCTTTCCTTGATAGAGGACGTTTAGACCTCTTGTATTTAGAAAGCAAATCTATGATTATGATTTCTTTTTTCTCTCTTTTGTCCCAACTGGTTTTACAGGTACAAACGGGACCACCATTGGGTTTAAATACCCTTGGCGGCTCTACCACTATAACAATACCTCAGCAACAATTGCAACAAGTTACAGCTACAATACAAGAACAACAACAGCAAGCAACCACTGCTACTTTGCCGGTATTGCAAGCGTCCACTAGTGTTTTAACGGGGACACTGCAAACAACTCAAGAAGTCGTAACTGCTGCAGCAAGCACTAGCGCTACCACCGCCACGACTGCACCCAAACGTAAAAAGCGAAAAAAACGCGTTAAGGAACGTAAACCCAAACCCAGACCTGGTGAAATACGCCTCACCACAGCTCTAGATGGTAGTCCGCTTTATATGTGTCCCGAGTGTCAGGTGGCTTATCCCGAACCCGAACTGCTAGAAATCCATTTAATAGGTCATAATTCTGAAAGAAGATATATCTGCGATATTTGCCAAGCTACACTTAAGAGAAAAGATCACTTGACCAGGCACAAACAGTCTCATAATCCTGAAAGACCCTTCATATGCACAGTATGTTTAAAAGCATTCAAAAGAAAAGAGCAATTAAGTCTGCATTTTGTTATACACTCGGGGGAGAAAAGGCACATTTGCCAGGAGTGTGGCAAAGGTTTCTATCGTAAGGATCATTTAAGGAAACACACGCGATCGCATATTGCGCGACGTGTAAAGGCTGAATTGAGTATGCAAAATGAAAGTGAAAATGGCACCAGCATGTTGCAACCGGTGGCTGGAGCTTTAGCTGTCGTACAGGCCACATTGCAGCAAGTACAACAGCAACAGCAGCAGCAACAACAACAGCAACAACAGCCCACGCAAACCCAACAAACGTCACAAGTGCAACAACAAGTTCAACAACAGCAGCAGCAACAGCAACAAGTACAACAGCAGCAACTGCAAACGCAACAATTACAACAACATCATGTGGTAGTTACACAACAACAGCAACCACAACAACAGCAACAGACTGCTCAACAGCAACAAATGCAAATGCCCAATTAGCCCCCACCTGGTGGCATGCAACAAGAATTCTGTAAAGTTAGCTAGTTACACATTTTTGTTGTTGTTGTCATTGTTTTATAATATCATTAAACTTATAGCCGGAATAACACTGCCTCTCCCCCATCCCTTTTTCTGTACACAATTAAAGCAAAATAACTTCGGTCCATTTCTTTCGTGCTGCAAGTGATAGAAGCAAGTAATCATCCGGAGAATCCTTTTTTTTCGGAAATTGTAGGGTAAGGTCTGTTCAAATTACCTGGTATTCAAGGCAAAACTTTAGATATTTTTGATTGAAGGGCACAGATATTTCTCCTGTGATATTTCAAGTGATAAGAACAGGGCACTGGAACTTCCGATGATCCCCCGTTACTCTGTTTTTACCTAAATGTGGTGTAAATGGGTTTGGACAACAGTTACACACGGAGAAATATCGGTTTATCCTTTAATCTTTACTGCAGAAGCTGTAAAAACAGGTGTGAGTGCGAGTTCTCCTCGATCGTTTCAAGGTGTCTGTAATCCTTCTTCCTGTTTTGTTATTGGAATAATTCATAACCGGTCGTTTGCTATTGTTTCAAAACGATCGGATGTGAAATATTTTCAGATTAGTTGGGTCTTAGATTGTTCCTTTCACTAGGAACTTATGATTAGGCCTATTCCATGCAAGACCTTGCCTTGATAACCTCACGTTTATCAAAAAAAGAAAAAAACATTCAGAAAAACCTTGACCTCTACATAGCCTAAGTTTCTTCAATAGAAGGATTAGATTTTATTTGCATCTTGATATGCCATAATCTCTACATGTGAGAATTAGAATCTTTAATAAAAATTGAATGACTCAACTTACCCACATGTTAATGACGTCAGCAGCCTCTTTATTGGTTATTCCAGTTTCTATCACAATTTTTTTTGGGTTCAAACATTTCCTCTTTAATTTCGAAAAACACCAACTATCGCGTCTAATTTCATCTTGTATTCACTGATTAAAGAAAAACTCCACTTTAAAACAAAAACCATCATTCAAGGAATGATAAGCAACTTTTCAGCCATCTTGTATTCAACATTTTTACTTGCACTGTGTTTTTACAAACACCAAAAACCAGTAAAGAAATAGACCGAATTAATTAGTTAACCCGTATACGAAGTACTTCTTTATTTTAAATACAAATTCCTTTTACTCAAATTTTTATTTATTTATTTATTCAAGCTTATTTCACTCACAAAAATCAACTTTTTATCTGCTGCCACTTGTATGACAAATAATTACGCACCACGCTTTACGAATACCGTTATTATTTTTTGCTTGCATCTATTTAGACTAAACAGGGTTGTTGTATACTATTCTATTACATTCTTTGCGATCACTCACCCGCATAGTTGTATTTTTTAGTAACATTATTTTAATGCATGAACCGTTACTTTTAAAGGCGAAGAAAATGTAAATAATTCAATTAATTTTTTCCTTTGTACTGCAAATAGTCTCAATTATTGTATGAATAATTAAATAAATAAAGAAATAAATGTGTGGATATATTTGTAAAATATATATAAATCTTAAGATTTTTTATAACAAACAAAACAAAATATTTAAGTAAAAACAAAATCTATTTTTTTATTGTAGATATTCGAAGCAAATGTATTTATTCAAAGAAAAAACCAATAATAATAATAAAACTAAAATATATATGTGTTTTTATATAAAAATAATACTATGTAAATTGACTTGGACAAAATATGTAAAATATTAATTTTAAGTATTTTATTATACACTTAATATTGACAAAACAAAAACAATAAAAACAAAATTATAACGTATTTTTCATTAAAAAAAACGAATTAATTTTAATAATACATACTCAGGGTCGGAACAAGGAAATGCCTTTAGTAACCCACATTAGAAAATAACATCAATAACCAAAATCGTAGGAAAGTTCCAGATGGGGCCGTTTCTTTGTAACGACAATTGGCAACTTTACTATTCTAGGATAGAATTAGGTGATGAAGATGAGTCGAGATCATAGAACACCTCCTCTACAGCTCTTCAGATTTTTATTTAAGGAGAATTAATATGGGGATTTTATTTCTCCGTCGGGTGTCTACATTCAGACTTCTCAATAAGTTTATAGTGCAACTGATTTGGCTGACTTTTATTTTTAATATTTTTATATACAATTTAAGTCATAATTAATAAATAGCGTCCCCCTAGATGTGAATTACCTTTCAATGCTGTTTTTTGTCAATTACCTTTCAATGCAGTTTCTTTCTCATAAACCTCACTGTTTTACTACCATTCAGAGCAACTCTGGGTGCAGAAAAAAAATCAACACAAAAAACAGATGTGCGTGTGAGCAAGAGAAAAAAAAAACAACAGAACACTGATAGAAGTCATAGAAAAAGTGAATTGCTCTTGAAAAAAGTGAAATTTCCAAATAAAAATCAACAAAATCATAATAAAACTATTCGAAAAACAAAATAGACTAATTTGACTAAGTTTTGCATAAAAATTTCTTACATTTCCTAAAATATTTCATACCAAACAAGGTCCTTAAATAACACAAACGTCTAAAGGAAAATTTCCCCTTCTGCTGCTACTTACAACGTAGAAGGTGAAGAGAAGCAAAAAACTATACAAAAGAAAACAAAGACACAAATATAGAGAAAAAAATATAAATAATCAAAAAACAGTGGAAGAAAACCTGACTAAAGACTGTCTGTCGTCGTAGTCATCATAGAAAAAAATCTACACCTAAAACAAATCAAAAGGTAACGAACGACAAGAAAATTAATCGCAGAGACGGCAACGACACACATAACACGGGAAAAGAAAAAAACGAAGACCACATAGCCAAGTCGGAACGAAATATTTTTGTATTTGCGTCATAAAAAATTGTTAAAAAGCATTTAAAAGAAACGGCAACGAAGGGATGACAATTAAACCGGTGGTAACTCCTACGCAAAAGAGGACTGGCACCTCTAGCAATGATGCGGACAAAAAGGAAGCCCATCAGGGTTCAAATGTAGGTGAAAATGGAGCCAATGCTTTAAACCAACATCGTAATGTGGTAATTGATAGTCATGGACAGGTATGCTGTGTAGATTTAAAGACAAAATTATTTATCGTTTTTCTCCTATTTTATTTCTTTTGTCCTAGAGTCCCCAAAGACGTGTGGATGTATATGATGAAATAGCACGCCACCGTCGCAGTCCGCACAAGTCATCACGCCATAAGCGTCGTGAACACACCAATGATCCTGCTCAACTACACCATAAAAGAGAACGTGTAGCGGCCGCTTTGTCTGACAAACATGTTAATGTCGCTAGTTTAGGCGTTTCTGGTCTGAATAAATGCAATAGTCCACATGCTTCTACAGCTGGTTCTGTGGTTGTTGGTGTAGCGGCTTCAAACGGCCCAGCCTCACATGGTTCTTCTTTAGGCAATAAGTCTCCGGATCATTTGCTTAAAACCGCTCAATCTCCACAAACACAAACAAATTCAGCCGTACAAGCAGCCAGTGGTTTGCTGAAAGCTATTGAAGATACGTATTCGGGTTACAATTCAGGGGATGAACATTTACAACCAAAAGAAGGTCTCATTACAGCTGATGAATGGCAAAAGAAAGATGAACAATTTGCCAAATGTATGGCTGATCGTGGTTATATTCTGAAGCCAGTGGAAGAAGATGGCGCATGTTTGTTTCGTTCGATTTCTTTGCAGATATACGGTGATGAAGAGATGCATGATGTTATAAGGCAACATACTATGGATTATATAGTGAGTATTTAAAAACTTATTTTCTTTTAACCATAGTGTACAGGAACATTTTTGTTAGGGAATCAATGAGAATCCCGATTTTAATTCAAAAAGAGTTTTGAGATCATTTTTAGTTTCAGCTGGAGACTTGTATGTAACTTATTTTTTGTTCTTTTTTTACGCGGAGACAGCTGAGAAAAGATTTGTGTTGAACTGCTAATTTATCGCAAAATGATACATTTTTGGGTCTGATCTACTATTTAAGTAATCAAGTATCATTCGTTTCTAGTGACACATAAGAAGGATGAATGTTTTTTGCATGTTTAATTATGCTTTTAAATTTAGAATCTTCAGAAGGCAATCAGTGAACGGAAGTAAAACCAGATTAGTTTTTCTGAGATGACTCATCGTTTTGTGAATGCATTCTTATAGAATTTGTAGCTGATCTGGCATCTATGAACTTTGGCAGGCTATACAAACTCATTTTCGAACGTCAAAATGATTTAAGCGTAACTAAAATTGTTTTGTAGGTTTTTAGTTCATTACTTATTTAATAATTTGTGTTTGAATATGTCTGGCATGTCTGCTTAACACTTCGTGAAGCATTTACGAATGTTAGGTGTTAGACTCTGAGTAACCTTTAAAGGCCTCAGTTATGAACTTACTTATCCATACAAAAGTCCACTTAGAAACCGAAATCCTTTCTTCATCTTAGAAATTTTTTATACGAATGACTTTAACATTTGAATATACATATGTATGTAAATATTGCAAACAAAAACTTTTTTCTACTTACAGTATAAAAATCGTGAATATTTTAGTCATTTTGTAACAGAGGATATTAACAGTTACATAAAACGGAAACGTCGCAAGGATTCTCATGGTAATCATATCGAAATACAAGCCATGTCTGAAATTTACAGTCGCCCAGTTGAGGTTTACTGCTATAAACCAAGTAAGTTTTGATCTTTTTTTTTTTCTTATTTTTAAACTCTATTTGAAAATTGTTATTATTTAATCTTTTAGCTCCAATAAATATCTTTAATTCGGAACAATCCAATAATGGTTATGCTCCCTTACGTTTGTCCTACCAACGTGGTTCTCATTATAATGCAATTGTAGATCCTTATAATGCCACCGTCGGTGTAGGTCTAGGTTTAGCTGGTTATAAACCGGAGCTACAGACTAAAGAAGCGGTACGTCTAAGCGAACAACTTGAAATTGAACAGACCATGTTTGAAGATAAACTCAAGACCACAGATTGGGAGGCCACAAATGAAGCCATAGAAGAGCAAATAGCACGAGAATCATATTTACAATGGTGTAGAGAAAATTTACAAAAGAATCGTAATGCCACATCTACCTCAGCGTCAGCATCAGCTTCTACTTCGGCCACAGTAACCTCAGGTGAAGCCACATCTGATGCCGAGGCTTCACCCTCAAAATATGCTGCACAACGTTTAAATTCCAATAGTACTGTCACAAGCTCAGCAAGTTCCTCTTCTACTACAACAAACACCAATAGCAATAATAATAATAATAGCAATACTAGCAATAGCACAACTCTTAATAACATGGAACAATATGTTCCTCTATCACCCAAACATTTCGCTTCAATGGCACATTTAAAGAAATCCGATGATTTGGGTTTCGATAGTGATGACACCGATATGAGCAGTACCAGTTCGATTAGTGGCAGTAAGATCTGTGAAGGCTCTAGTTCACCCTGTTCCGCAGGCAGAAGTAAAAAATCGAAAAATCGCAATATTTTAAATGCAAAGAAACAAAATAAAAAACGTCGACGTGATCTTATGCATACACAGACGTAAGTTTTATCCCAAATACACAATTATGCACACAGTAGCAGGTTATTTTTATTAATAACTTTTTGCTAAATTGCAGTGAAGATGATGCCACAGTGCGTAAGAGTCCTAAACATGAACACGACCAACGTCCCTGTACACCGGATTTTGAGCAACAGCAACCGTGTACCTCAAAACAATCGCATACACCTGAGAAACATAAAAACGATATAAGCACTGCCGATTCAGCAGCAGCATTGCCGTCTTCCTCAGCCGTCTCAAAATTATCCTTAAATTCTTCCACATCCTCTTCAGCGTCTCAACAGCCCTATTCAAGTTTTTATCAAGAACTATTGGAAGCCTCGTATGCTAATAATGGTAAGCATAAGAAATCGGCTTTTTTTGTGGCAATTATTTTTCTTAGAATATAAGTTGTCGTAAAAACATTCTTAGGCTTTGTAGGAAATATTCTAATAGATAGAAATTTCAATAGCAAAATTGCAAAAATAAATAATTTGAATAAGCCAATGTTTATGCAATTCCTAAAATATTTCTGATATATAAGACGCTATTTCCAAAGCCGTTTAAAGTATTCGTTATTATCAGGCAGGATTAAAAAACAATCTCAAGTATCAAGGAGTATATCATCAGCGTCTTTACTTTTCAACGCGATATACAAATTGTTTGTATAAATAAAATATTTTTTTTTACTACCCCTTATAATCTGCTATTTATTTTTAATGATATCTGCTCTAATTGATGGTTTTTTGTGTTACTTTTTTAGATTTTGGCCAATTAAGTGAATCTGAAATGCTACAACGCGCCATACAAATGTCCACACACGATTACATAGAAGATCAGAAACGCAAATATCTATATGGACCATAAAGAGGAAAGCAAGATTAATTTAGTTTTTACTACACCCACTACCACTATATGCAGCAAATGAAAATGAAAAAGAAAAAAATGTTTCCAAATCTAATGAAAGGTATTCACAACAATTTCATTTATCTCGTACACCTCTTAACAAAGCAACCGTTGTTAGTGTTGTTGTCATATTTAAGCGATAGAAGGAATATAATTTATTTTTGATTAAAAACAATACGGCTTACAATTAAAGCTTGAAAAAATATAGAAAAGAAATTGAATCTATTTATTTTTTTACTGTTTCAACACCCTCAGAGATAAATGAATTTCGTTTTTAAATATTTTGATTGTATGTAATTTATGGAAGAAGTAGAAGAAGAAGAGAAGAAACACATAATATTTTTGGAAGTTTTGAAACAGGTTTTTTAAGAATTAAAAATATAATAAAATCCCTTTTTAGAATTAAAAAAAAAAAAACAGAATCTTTTAGAATTTAAGAAACTTTAAAGGAGTTTAAGATTAGTTACGGCGAATAATAAGTAAACCAAATAATAAAACAAACATCTAAAGAATTGAAAAGAATAAGAAACAAAATTAAAAGCAAAAGAAAACAAAATCTTAAAAGAAAACCCAAGATATTTCCTAAGGGAGAAAAGATTGAGCGAATCTACCAAAAATAGGACATTATACCCGAACCGTTACTGTTTTTATAAGCGTCAAAACGTGGGTAAACACTATTTTGACATGCCTGATGGAATAAAGTTAGGTTCAGAAGATAGATAAGAAACTCTTCGACTCTTACACCAGAAGCCGTCCACTGTGGTTATCTTTAAAATTAAATTGGGTCACACCAAACACAGTTACTGATTAAAAATTCAAAATGAGATGTGAAGACAGACACGGAAAACGCAGATATCTCACTATCCAGCTAAAACCATGGCCGAAGGTTTGAGCATTCACTGTCACTTCACATTCACATATGCCGGAAAAACCGACCTGCCACTATATTTTGAATATTTTGTTTTACTAACCTTTTATTCCTCGTTCTGCAAATTTTCTTGTGTTCTTCAGCGATAAAAATGTTGATATTCACTCCCATCAGTGGAGAGAGAGTACTGCTTAACGTCATCCACTGGCTTCTTTTTATTGATTTTTGAATTAAGATTTATCTCCGTTTTTTTCCAAGCGTCTTAGTTTAGTCACAGTTTTCTCGTACTTTTACTGATGCTGACTAACTTTTGACACTCATATATGTACATACATATATAGGTAGCTTTGGCTACTTTCTGTTACATTTATAGTTTTTTCACCTTTTATCCCTGTTAAATATCCTTGGGTTTCTGCAAAAAGAAAGAGAAAAGCAAATTAAAAAAAATTATGAAAAAAAAACAAAATTGAAATCGTTTTTCGATAACTACTTATATAATAAAATTAAATCTTTGGTCTCAACTATGTATACATACTTACAACATACATACCCCCCCTTATATTATAAATAAAATTTTGTCTATTTATCCAAAATTCTTATTTAGATATTTAGATTTATGAAATAAAAGAAAAAAAAAAGAAAAGTAAAAATAAAAATAAAAATCGATTCAAATCGAAACATTGAAAAAACAAAATATATACACACATACACACGTTATATATAAATAAATTGCTGGTGCATAATTAAATATTATAAAAAGAAGAAAACAAAAATAAAAGTAAATATCTTATGTTTTAAGTGTAGTTTTATGTCATAATTTTTTAAAAATAAAATTAAAGAAATAAAAACAAAAAACTTACAAGAAAATGAATTTTTTAATTGTGACACCCACACGTTTTTCTTATCAGAAGAGTTTTTATTGTGAAGTCACCAATGAATTATTTTACAGTATGTGTTTGTTTGAAAACTATGTATTCCTACAAAGAAAAAAACTCACCTTCAACTAATATGTACGAGTATCATTCAGGATGAGATAATACTGTACGGTATAAGGACCGAATATGCCAAAAAAGTCATACTCATACGGAGTGAAGATAGATAAGAAGGGTTTTTGATACTGAAGATACAAGTGATAAGAAACCAGGATTAACCTAGTTTCTCACAGTACTTAAGTTGTGTGTATTCATTTTATCCATGAGTAGTGAGATCTACAGTTTAAAGTCGATTCCAAAAGACAGATTTTTGAGAAACTTTAATTTTTTTTAGTCTCAAAGTTTTTGCCAGAAGAAGGCTGAGGGGAAAAAAAATTTTTCTTCATATTTCATTTTGTTCGAGTTGGCTGGGTTGGGGTTTTAACTCACGTCTAATAAGCCAAGTACTAGTAGTCGCCAGTAAACTGACATTTTTCTTTAAGTAGTTGTCATAGGAATTGTTTGTTTTTAAATTAAAATTTTAAAACAAATATTTTGAACTACATTTAGTATTTAATTCTACAAGCGTATACCCTTGCTTAGTAACTATCTAACCATAAACTACTTAAAATAGATTTTATTTCAAAATAAAAAAAATTAAAAATCTATTGCATGATTAGATAATGGGTGGTATTCCTTATAAATTCTAAGAATTGTTTATTGTTTAAACAGTAGCAAATACAATAATTCCCAAAGAGATAATTTTTATTAAAAGTTTATGCAAACAATTAATTTCATATCCGTTTAAGCTTAGTGGATAATTTAGAACTTTTTAAATGAATTTTTATTTCCTATTTGTTTAATTGATTTATTGGTTAAATAAAGCAATTAAAAATATAGTATGTTATCTGATGTATATGTAGGATTATTCGTTTATTGGTTTTAAATCAATTGGTATGTTACTTGGAATTGTTATTCATTCGATTACGAATATCGATCGTTTAACAACAGGAGGATCGACTGCTGCAATTGAATCTGAAGCGATCATTTAAATGACATCATTCAACGTTTTATCGAAATCGTAGTTTTCGACTTTATTTTTGAAATCGATTGAATGGATAACGATTAACATATGTAAATTGCTGTAGCCATTTAAAGTATTTTATTATCAATTTATTTAGTGTTTATTAATTATGATATCATTTTTGTTATTATTGTCTAATATACTTCCTAATTTAATTGTTATATCGATCGCACAATTGTCATTATTTTTCGAAATTTATTGTTTTATTTCATTTCATTATACATATTCTAAAAGAGAAAAATTTCCAACTTCTCTATCTGCAGCGGCTGCTGTCTGCCATATGCTGTTGATAAAGTGTTTTCTACTGTTCAGTACAGTTCTGTGCTTTCCAAAATTATCTTTTTAGCAAACATAGAAAAACAATGAAGGGTTACTTTCCCCCTCACTGCATCCAAATATTATTTGTAAAACAATTTCTTTAACATCACAACTATTAGTTGCAGACATATTAAATTTCTTTTTAATTTATTTTTCATTATTTTTATTATTATTTTCAAACGCTGGTGAAAACAGTTGCCTATTGCACTTCTGAATAGTAGATTTTTGCTTTTTATGGGGAATTCTGTTGTTTGTTAAACAGAAAGACGTATGTATGTATGTAAAGTTTAGTTTTAAGTATAGACAAGTAGACTAGGGGCAGGTGTTCTCAATTCTCAGTTAAATGTTGGTATTTTGAAAAACATTGTAAACATTAAGATAAAAATAAAACAAAACAAAACAAAACAAATAAATATATTGTTGATGTAATAGTTTGTAAAATTAAAATCATCATGTTTTAGATTGTTCACACAATAGTGTGAACACACAATATCATCTAGGGAGGACACAGGATCAAGAACTGTGCTGAACAGTAAGAAGTCTATTAACAATTATTGCCGGACATGGAATGATACGCAATATGTGGATACCTAGGCATCAGGAAATGATCCGAAATGAGAAAGCAAATATTATGGCTAATAAAGTGCTAAAGCTAGACCGTAATCCTGACTGAAGGGTTGTTTGTAATCGCCAATTATGTATGTATGTATGTATGTAAAGTCACAGTGTTACATACCAAAAGCTTAGATCGCCTAATGGCTTATAGTGCATTGCTACTACAGGATACAATAGTTGGTGGAATATTATGACTAACAAACTGTACGTGTTATTATTTTCAATACTATTTATGTATGCTTAGATAACTCGTACTATCTAAACAAATCAATATTTAATTTAAAAATAAACAAACTTAAACAATTTATTAATAAACCAATTAATACGTAAATAAGTACCTACCTACGCACGTACATATGTATATTTCATCTTTAAATAAATAATTAGAAAAAAGATTTGTTTTGAAATCAACAATTGAAAAATATGTCGTCATTGAATAATTTTGTGTAACGTTTTTTTTTTACTTTAAAAACTAGATAATGTATGTCGAAAACTTTATTCTACTACCGTGCAATCTTACTTAATTTGTCATTACAACCCTTCAGTCAGGATTGTGACCTTTTCTGTCATTTCCCGTCACTTGGAAAACTAAGAGGAAGAATATTTGAAAGGTTGTGGCATCCACATCTTCATAAGACTCTGGGAGTATTAGTTGTATGATGGAATAGATGTGGAATTGGTATGGCCTACTACCATTGTATGATTCTAGCCATGCTTTTTGCAGCGATTACTAATGTAACCTTAACTAAACTAACCATGGGTACTCATGCAAAAATATTTCCCATTCTGTCTAATGACGATTACAGAAGTTACCTTGGACGATGGTATTTGAAGGATAAGAAAAATACCGTGTGGTATTTGATAAAAAAGATTAAATGCCTCTATTCTGCACTTGCACTTAACTACATATGTATGTATGTATGCATCTATAATACTCGTTGAGAATTTCTTCTTTAATTTATAAAAAAAAAACCTTTTAAAACTAATTATGCCCAGATACTCATGTAAAAATCAAGTACCATACATGCATTACAAGCTATTCAAATTAGTAAAATTCATTCATGTGTGTACATGCGTTCAAAAAATTGTATATAAAGACCACACGAAATCGCTTAGGAGCATAGCTAGTCTGGTATCACATTTTGTGTAATATAATACTACGGGAAATCATGTTACGAGGTATGACAAAATACATTTTTTTTCTTCAAATAATGAAAGAATCCTTTTGTTAATGTTTAATCCTTTCAGTTGCTTTATATATCCTGTTGCTAGGCTGTAGCCTAGCTACCACTAATGCTGTGGATGTTTGTGAATTTGAGGAGGATGGTGCCCGTTTGGCTCATCCCATGGATTGTTCGAAATTTCTAGAGTGTGAAGATGGTAAAACAGTGGCTATACGCTCTTGTCCATACGGTTTACATTTTAATCGTTACGAATCTATTTGTGACTATAAATTCCTGGCTGGTTGTGATGTTAGCTATGCTTTACAGCTATTGAACTATGATAGTGACGGTGAGTTTGATTGCGAAGTGTGTAAAGCTAAATGTGGTCGCCAGGAAGATAATAGAGAACTTGGTCCAGTAAGACCGCCGTTTAGTACGCTTGAAGATAAACAACAGCGACCAGGACCACCAGAGTCGTCAGTACCATGCGAGAACAAGTCTACACCACCACCACCACCCAGACCAAATTCTACTCCTTGCGCAACGAAGTTAACAACTCCGCCACCTTCAACTCCTTGTGCCTCAAAGACGCCAAGTTCAGCCAAACCGATAACAACACCTTGCGTTACGACACCAACGACAGCACCACCTACAGCTGGACCACCATCTAAACCGACTGAAAAACCCTGTGAACCTCCTACAGCCCCAACACCAGCACCTCCTTCCGAATCACCACAGCCGCCACCTTCTGAGCCAACACCATCTCCACCACCACCACCACCACCATCTCAACCGGCTGAGAAACCCTGTGGGCCTCCTACAGCCCCAACACCAGCACCTCCTTCCGAATCACCACAACCGCCACCTTCTGAGCCAACACCATCTACACCTCCACCACCACCACCATCTAAACCGGCTGAGAAACCCTGTGGACCTCCTACAGCTCCAACGCCAAAACCAACTCCACCACCAACACCTTCTAAACCAGCTGATAAACCATGTGGAACTCCAACAGCTCCAACACCAACACCTTCTAAGCCAACCACAACACCTTGCAACACTACACCCTCAACACCATCCACCACACCATGTGCTCAAAAAACAACTCCTAAGCCAACAGCCTCGCCATGTGGTAGCAAATCTTCGAAGAAGTCTCAACCGTACAATGGCAGAACCTTATCCGGTAGATTAGCTGCACAAACCTTTTCAGGCCAGACATCGCCTAAAAAACTTTGTGAAGATCCAGGCCAATGTGCAGGTCAAAGGGATGGCGCCATGTTCTCGGATCCTTTGACAACCGGTTTTATTGTTTGTCGCAGTGAGTGCGAGATTAAAATGACCTGTCCCAAGAGTTTGGTGTACAATCCTAAACTCAGGGTTTGTGATTGGCCACGAGATTGAATGAATAGTTAAAACAAAAAGGATATCAAAAGTAATTTAATAAAGTCATACAGTGTTGCAAATTATAAAGTAATTGATTTCATTATGATTATGTTTTTGAAGGCGTTAACATGAGGTTTCCATTTTGCCCAATATTTTAGATCAATTGTACCGTAACATTATCCAAGGCGACAGTGTAAGTCACTCAGATTCGCCGGGAAATGTCCCTTATCCTAAATTCAGGCAGATTCTTTATCAATTATGGGTAATCTCACATTTAGTGACAGATATCTTCTAGATAATGTGCCATAAGGACAGACAGATTGTTTAGATTTGACCAACTCAATCTTGTGACCGGTTAGGTTCTCTCGTCTCCCTGGGGACTATTAGCTAAGAAGTTAAATTTACGCTTAATTGTGAGGAGAGGATAGAAGTTTTCCATCTCAGGACTAGTCCATCTCAGGACCTTTGAAGTTCTCTCTATAATTCCAGAACTTGAGTATCATTAACACTTTTAAATAAACTTTTGTATTAAAGTACTCCTTTTTATTGTTTTCAGAAATACATTGTTTTGATTAAATCGTCTTTAGGCAAAACTAGGGCCACGACGATCACCTGGACGACCAGGTCTTCTAGGTATAAGGAAAACAGAGAGATTACTATGTTTGCGACTAGGTCTACGACCAGGTCTCCGACTACGTCTAATATGTCCATATTTTCCATGTCCTTTCTTGCCACCACGGCGACGATAAGTATGACGTCTACGGAAAGGACGACCGGGAGGTCTCTTACAAGGACGAGCAGTAGTAGTGGTACCTACTCCACCATTACTGTTATCGATTGTAGTAGTTTCTGTTTCACCGTTATTGTTATCGGTGGTAGTGGATTCTATTTCACCATTACTGTTATCGATTGTAGTAGTTTCTGTTTCACCATTATTGGCATCGATGGTAGTGGTTTCTATTTCACCATTATTGTTATCGGTGGTAGTGGATTCTATTTCACCATTATTCTTATCGGTGGTAGTGGTTTCTATTTCACCATTATTGTTATCGATTGTGGTGGATTCCAGTTCCCCATTACCATTATTGACAGTACTAGTGTCATTATTTATTTCCTGACAGAACCCACCGGCAAACAAACCCAAAAAAAAAATATTAAGAAAAGCTTCATTTTAATTGTCTAAGGCAGGCTTTGAGGCTACAAGTACTTCGTAGATAATGAATTTAAGTGAGAATATTTAAGGTTTTTATATGTACACGGCAATCAGACTGTTTTAATTACTTTTTGTTTTTCAATTTTAATTTTAATCAAATATTTAATTACGAAAAGACGAAAGAAATAAAACAAACAAAGTACAAATACAAGTATTCAACAGGCTTATTTATTTAAAAAGCATTTGTTTTCGATTTTCGATTATTTGAATTATTAAATTCGTCTACAAAAGAAATTCGTCACTGATACATAGGTAGGTAGGTAGGGCGCATAAGTTTAAGATATGATTCTGAAGCTTTGATGAGGTTTATGGACTCGACTATAAAGTTTGCTTATGCTATTCCGTAATGGAACGAACTACCGAGGATCGATGGAGAATTTCTACAAATTGCTGTCCAATGTCAAGAATTTAAAGAACATTCGTGATACCTGAACTAATTAGGAATGTGTAGAAAATGATAGGATAGGCATAATCTACGGCCAACCACGTTACAAATATTTCTCGAGTAGAGAAAAACTTCTTGAGAGGACTATTATAAGTACTTTTGCACTTTCTAGTTTATTTTGTGTGCTTAACTTCAATATCTTTAAATACGTCACGAGTATATAAAACAGTATTTTGTCTGGGCGAGTAAGAAATTCTAAGTATTCTCTTAAGCGATATCGTGCTTTATCTCACTATTTGCCTGGTTGCTCTAATTATATACACAATCTTAAGAGCACTTCCGTATGAAATTGATTGGATCTAATCACGTTAAAAATGTTCTACCATTAAATAGTATTTAAATAAATATTACAATTTAACCGTTATCTATCAAACTATGACATTGACACTCTCTTCTATACTCTATTTCGTTGTCTATGTATTGCTCTCTTTCACTTTCGTTACGGAATATTCAGCAGCTTTTCCGCAGCTGTTCTATATACTTATTTCGCGAGCTTAGTGTCTGTTGTCCGTTCTATAAATAAAGCATTTGTGGAGATATTTTTGAAACAACAACAACAACTGGAGAGAATTGATTGATTCTCAATAAAAATTTGTTTTTTTTTTATTATTAAAAAAATGTGAGATAAGACTCTAAAAGCATTAATTATTAACTAAAAAGTGAAAAAAAAAAAAACATATATAAGTATGCATCAATAGATATGAATTGACAGAATGATAGTGAATGAATAAAAAATAGAAAATCGAATTGAAACAAATTCAAATCAAATCAAAATGAAATCAGGAAAAATCAAAAGAAAATAAAAAGAAATTTTTGAACAATACCCTGAACGATTTAATCAAATGATAAGCTAACTAATACAGCGTTTTCAAATAGCAAGTGTTATTTTTTTGGTGTGCCTTTATTTACGCTCCAAGACTCAGGGGATGGCCACTACTAATGTAGTATATTGTGTTGGACCTAAGAAAAGAAGCCGCCATTGGATGGACTTATCAACCTAAGAAAAGAGGTTATGGGAGGGAGGAAAGAGAGAGTAGATTTAAATATAAATTCACATTATAATTGACAAGATCTCTCCCGGAAAGGAGTTCTACACACGGGCAGAGCGACAAAAAAAGGCAATTCTCTCTGTAATAGATTATGAACGAATGTGCTCTACGTGACAAACGTCGTATCTTCAAAGGAAGGTCCACCACTTTTGCAAATATTTTGAAATTGCTGCTCATCTTGAGTTTGATCACCATCGTCATGGGGAAATGCCAATAATTTTTAGTCTGACCTGGACTGACACTGTGTGCTGTTTGAAAACCGCACAAAGCTGTTGAATTATTTTGAAATCGATGAAACATATTCAAGACAAGTTTCGGTGAAGATGGAATAGAAGCTTGTAACGTAAAACTGCTCCCAATTGGTGATAGTTCACAGACGGGGAATCTTTACTTCCATTCAATTCGGAAAAAAGAAAATATGTACACTTTTACAAACCTATTGTATTAGCATCCGTAAAGTACAGAGTTCCAATATCAGGTACACTTCTATAGCAAATCTATGACAGCTATTTTATCGTAACCCTTTAAGACAGTGGGTAAACAGTTAATTAGTAGAACAAGCTAAACAAAATTTTCTGTTTCTGTTTTTTTTTTGGAGTTACGTTATCAAAAACGCGATGAATATTAATGTTAAACAAAAACGAGATATGAGAACCTATCTCTCTCCTAGAGCGGTATATAAATATCGTGATCAGTTAGTTCGTTGGTATTACGGTAGTGAACGTTCAATACTTATATTGTTGGGAATTTGCTTAGAAAGTTTACTCCCGAAAAATTGCAAAAATTTTACGCAAAATGTTAAAAGGTAAGTCCTTAGCTTTTTATCATAGCTTAATTAGTGTGTTTTTGTTTTAACACGCAGCTATTATTGTTTCTTACAGTTCGTTTTGCTTTACTATTGGCAAGTCTAAGCATTAGCTTAACATTTGCTTTGGATATCTGTGAACATCAAGCGAATGGTGTACGTCTGGCCCATCCAGCCGACTGTAATAAGTTCGTGATTTGTAGAAATAGTCTAACGGCAGTTATAAAAACCTGTCCTATCGGTTTAAATTTTAATCGCTTCAAAGGAGTATGTGATTTAAAGGAACGTGCCGCATGTGATATTGAATTTGTACAATTGGCCGATAGAGAGGTGGATTGCTCATCTTGTTGTGCTGTGTGCGGTTGTGATGGATCAACGCCTTCTACGCCCGAGCCACCTTGTCCAGGAACTCCAACACCGGGTACTCCAGCTACGCCTTCTCCAGGAACTCCAACTCCTGAAACTCCAACACCCGGAACTCCAGCTACTCCCTCTCCGGGAACTCCAGCTACTCCCTCTCCAGGAACTCCAGCTACTCCCTCTCCAGGAACTCCAGCTACTCCCTCACCCGAAACTCCAACGCCCGGTACTCCAACTCCCGGAACTCCAACTCCCGGTACTCCAACTCCCGGAACTCCAGCTACTCCCTCACCCGAAACTCCAACTCCCGGAACTCCAGTTACTCCCACACCAGAAACTCCTGGAACACCAGAAACCCCCGGCTCTAATTGTGGTAATAATATAACCGTTTGTGTGAATAAGCCCAATAATAATGTATCATATGTGAACGGTACCTGCAATCAATATATTGTGTGTTCCAACGGCTGTGCCCATATAATGAAATGTCCCAATAATTTACAATACAATCTGAATACGAATAAATGTGATTATCCAGAAAATGTAGATTGTCCATGGACATCGAAACCGCCCACAACAGGTCCCTCTGGAATAACATGTGCTCAGTCTGGTGAATGTGCTGGCAAAAAGGACGGTACCATGTTGGCCGATCCGAATAGTAATGGTTATATTATCTGCCAGTGTGAGTGTGAAATAGAAAGGCCATGTCCAGTTGGAACTAAATTTGATGTGGAACTGAAAGTGTGCGATAATCTAAATTCTACAGGAAATGGTAGTAGCGGTAATGGCAGTAATACAGGAAATGGCGGTAACGATGGCAATGGTAGTAGCACAGGAAATGGCAGTAGCTCAGGAAACGGCAGCAACAGTGGCAATGGCAGTAATACAGGAAACGGCGGTAACGATGGCAATGGCAGTAATACAGGAAACGGCAATAACGGCGGCAATGGCAGTAATACAGGAAACGGCAATAACGGCGGCAATGGCAGTAATACAGGAAACAGCGGTAATGATGGCAATGGAAGTAGCACAGGAAACGGAAGTAATGCCGGCAATGGTAGTAATACAGGAAACAGCGGTAACGGCGGCAATGGTAACGGCAACTCAACCACTACCGTTACATGTGTGACAGGTGTTTGCAAAGAAGGAGATTCACTCTTACCCGTCGATGGCGAATGCAATAAATTCTATCAATGCAACAACGATTGTGCCATTGAAATTATCTGCCCTAATAACTTAATTTATAATCCCACAAACAAACAATGCGATTATCCACAAAATTATAATTGCCCCTGGCCACATACCCCTCCATCGGGACCATCTGAAGGTCCATCCGGTATTGCATGTGCCAGTGGTGGCCGTTGTATTGAGCAACCCGAAGGTGCTTATTTGCCATCACTCGAAAGCAAATCGAAATATGTGGTTTGCCAGTGTCAATGTGAAGTTGAGAGAGACTGTCCAAGTAATTTGGTCTGGGATATTGAGAAATCCACCTGTAATTGGCCAAATGCCTAAGCAGTACCCGGATTTATTAAAGAATTATGAAATATTTTTATTAAATAAAGAAATTAAGCGATGAAAACGAAAACAAGAAATCAATTTTTTTTAAGTTATAAACTGGTACCCAAGGTTAGAGTGGAAACGCCCCCATATGTGATATAGGATGAGTGTTTTGTTTTTAAGCCTATGCAAGTTTAGTGGTCATGGAACGTCAACCATTTTTTGCTTGATGCTTCACGGTCTAAAAGACTAGAAGTATTGATGTTAACCAAGGAATTGCTGGAAACGGCAAAAATGATAGACTACAACGAGTACAAAACTCTGGGAACGGATGGAATCTTGGCTGCCCTAGTATAAAGTAGCATATGGGAACTATTTCCATTCGTTATATGCATAATCCGCAGTAGTGTAGCCTTTGGGTATATCCCAAAGCTGGGAAAAAGGAACACTATACACTCAAAATTTTTCAGATCAATTGGTCTGACATCTTTCGTGTTGAGAAAGCTGTGCACAATTGTATAATGGAATATTGGAAAGAGGACCATTTTATAGTATTCCCCATGAGGTCATAAGTAGGTCATTAGGCAGGTGGGGTATAGAAACCACGATATCCGAATGGTCCTCCGCAATCGGACTGCAGAAAAATATTCAGAAACTATTAAGGTGAGCATAGCCAGGGGATGCCTACAGAGTGATATCTTTCACTGATAATGTGTGAGGAATATTTTTCGGAAAGGAATTTTTTTCAAACGATTTTAAAAGAAAATTTTTCGTAGCATTGTAATGGAATTATGTTTATAGGACACTTTAAACATACCTGTAGACTTCACGGCAATCGCCTTCGGTATCCAAACGGAAATATTCAGCGGCAGGTCTATTCTCACAGACTTCTTCAACATCAACGCCTTCCAATTTGTCATTAGAGTCTTGACTGACTGACTAAAATAAAGAAAAGAGGAAAGGTTTTTCGTAAGATTTAAAAACTTTTTAATTTCTTAAAATTTAAAATTTTTAAAATTTTCCTTTAAGTGGATTCTAATTCGGGTTTCAGAACCTTCTATTCTATTAAAATGGAAGCCAATATTAAAACCAGCATTGCCCACATTTTTTTACACACAAAACCGACCACGTATGTCGAAGGCTATGGAGCAAAGCTCAAAGCGAATATGGGAGTATTAAATAGCTCTACAGCAAAATAAGAGACAGTTACCCAACTGCAGTAGCCACCGTAGTCTGACAGGTAGTGTGTTGGCTAATTAGACGTGAGGTCACGGTTCAAACCCCAGGTCAGCTGTCTCCAACAAAACGAAATATGAAAAAATATTTCTTCGGCGACCGCCTCTCAGCAGATTTCTGGCAAATACTCTGAGGATAAATAAAATTGCCATGAAAAAGTTACTCAAAAATCTGTCGTTAAGACTCGAATTTAGACTGTAGGCCCTGCCACTCGTGTATAAAAATAACCCAACACACAACAAAAGTGGTGTGAGAAGCTAGGTCGTAATCCTAACTGACTGAAGTGTTGTAATGATCAATTATGTATGTACATATGTACGAGTATTACACAACTGTTATATACAAGTTAATTAAATGTTTCTTTGAGTTAAATAAACTCACTACTCAAGTTATACTGTGCATGAAAATAAAGTTCCTGATATGAAATCTTATCATTTCGATAAAAAAAAAATAAAAAGGCAATGAATCAAGATCAATTGATTGATAACTTCTGCTGAAGATGTTTTTTTTTCGCGCAAATTTCCTATTAAAAAAAAGAAAAAAGAAATAAAATAAAATAAAATACATTTAATTATCATTTATAATAATCATTTAACATTATTTTCAACACAATTATTAAATTACGAAAACAATTCCCCGCTGTCTGATGGTTTACAGCATCTTTTCTTGCTATATATAGCCGACAACGTACATTTTACCATCAATTCATTGCGAAACTTTCGCTATACGGAAGGCTCTCATTAAAGAACTCGTATAGTAATTTCGAAAAGTCGAATAAAGTAACGAAAATGAAATTACCGTTAATTACGTTAACGGCCGTTATTCTAACAATCGCGGATTACTCTCTGGCCAACGTCTGTAATTTGGAAAATGTTGGCCAACGTATTGCTTTGCCCACAAGTTGTTCGAAATTTCTTGTGTGTTCTCGTAATAAACGCATCATAGTGCGAGAGTGTCCAAAGGGACTACATTTCAATAGTGATTTGGAAATGTGTGATTTGCCTTCCAGAGTTCATTGTAGATATGGCGGTCTGCAGGCCAAGTCTACCCAATGTCAGTCGTGTGATTGTGATGCTTGTTGTGGACCTGTAACGCCTGTGCCAACAACCACACCTTGTGTTGAGAAAGAGGAATCAACAACAACTTCACCTGTAACAGGAACCATAACAGAACACACAACGACGCCAGAAGCTGTAACAGAAACCAAAACAAATTCAAAGCCTATAACAGAACCCACAACAACACCCTGTGCAACAAATAGTGAACCTACAACAACTCCAGAACTTGTAACAGGAACCGTAACAGAGTCCAGGACAACTTCTGGATCAGTAACTGAACCCACAACCACTCCAGAACCTGCAACAGGAACTATAACCAATTCGAAGCCTATAACAGAACCCACAATAACACCCTGTGCAACAAATAGTGAACCTACCACAACTCCAGAACTTGTAACAGGGACCGTAACAGAATCCGGGACAACTTCTGGATCAGTAACTGAACCCACAACCACTCCAGAACCTGTAACAGAAACTATAACCAATTCGAAGCCTATAACAGGACCTACAACACCCTGTGCAACAAATAGTGAACCTACAACAACTCCAGAACTTGTAACAGGAACCGTAACAGAGTCCAGGACAACTTCTGGATCAGTAACTGAACCCACAACCACTCCAGAACCTGTAACAGGAACTATAACCAATTCGAAGCCTATAACAGGACCTACAACAACACCCTGTGCAACAAATAGTGAACCTACCACAACTCCAGAACTTGTAACAGGAACCGTAACAGAGTCCAGGACAACTTCTGGATCAGTAACTGAACCCACAACCACTCCAGAACCTGCAACAGGAACCATAACAAATTCGAAGCCTATAACAGAACCCACAACAACACCCTGTGTAACAAATAGTGAACCTACCACAACTCCAGAACTTGTAACAGGAACCGTAACAGAATCCGGGACAACTTCTGGATCAGTAACTGAACCCACAACCACTCCAGAACCTGTAACAGGAACTATAACCAATTCGAAGCCTATAACAGGGCCCACAACAACACCCTGTGCAACAAATAGTGAACCTACAACAACTCCAGAACTTGTAACAGGAACCGTAACAGAATCCAGAACAACTTCTGGATCAGTAACTGAACCCACAACCACTCCAGAACCTGTAACAGGAACTATAACCAATTCGAAGCCTATAACAGAACCCACAACAACACCCTGTGTAACAAATAGTGAAACTACCACAACTCCAGAACTTGTAACAGGAACCGTAACAGAATCCAGGACAACTTCAGGATCAGTAACTGAACCCACAACCACTCCAGAACCTGTAACAGGAACTATAACCAATTCGAAGCCTATAACAGGACCCACAACAACACCCTGTGCAACAAATAGTGAACCTACCACAACTCCAGAACTTGTAACAGGAACCGTAACAGAATCCAGAACAACTTCTGGATCAGTAGCTGAACCCACAACCACTCCAGAACCTGTAACAGGAACTATAACCAATTCGAAGCCTATAACAGGACCCACAACAACACCCTGTGCAACAAATAGTGAACCTACAACAACTCCAGAACTTGTAACAGGAACCGTAACAGAGTCCAGGACAACTTCTGGATCAGTAACTGAACCCACAACCACTCCAGAACCTGTAACAGGAACTATAACCAATTCGAAGCCTATAACAGGACCCACAACAACACCCTGTGCAACAAATAGTGAACCTACAACAACTGCAGAACTTGTAACAGGCACCGTAACAGAATCCAGGACAACCTCTGGGTCAGTAACTGAACCCACAACCACTCCAGAACATGTAACAGGAACTATAACCAATTCGAAGCCTATAACAGGACCCACAACAACACCCTGTGCAACAAATAGTGAACCTACAACAACTCCAGAACTTGTAACAGGAACCGTAACAGAGTCCAGGACAACTTCTGGATCAGTAACTGAACCCACAACCACTCCAGAACCTGTAACAGGAACTATAACCAATTCGAAGCCTATAACAGGACCCACAACAACACCCTGCGCAACAAATAGTGAACCCACAACTACTCCAGAACCTGTAACAGGAACCGTAACTAAACCTACAACAACTCCAGAATCTGTAACAGGAACCATTACAGAGCCTACAACAATTTCCGGATCGGTAACTGGACCCACAACAACTCCAGGACCTGTAACTGGAACCATAACTGAATCTACAACTCCAAAATCTGTAACAGGAACCATAACTGAACCCACAACAACTCCCGGATCGGTAACTGGACCCACAACAACTCCAGAACCTGTAACTGGAACCATAACTGAATCTACAACTCCAGAATCTGTAACAGGAACCATAACAGAACCCACAACAACTCCCGGATCGATAACTGGGCCCACAACAACTCCAGAACCTGTAACAGAACCCACAACAACTCCCGGTTCAGTAACAAAGCCCACTACAACACCCAACATACCACCACCTTCTACACCCACCGACTGTACAGGTCAATGCTGCGATATACCCAATGGCTCGAAACTACCTGGTAACATATGCCAGCAATACATTGTTTGTGAGAACAAGCAGGAGATCATTTTCAATTGTCCCAATAATCTACACTTTAATAATGCAACCGGTTCATGTGATTACCCTCAAAATGCCAAATGTGATAAACCCTATCAGCCACCATCTGGGCCACATGCGGGTCCTTCAGGTACTAGCTGTGAAAGCAATGGTCGTTGCGCACGACAACCGGACGGTACTCAATTCCCCGATGCCAGTAAAAAATGCAGCGACAAATATTTCGTTTGCCAATGCGAATGTGAAGTTGAATTTAAATGCAGCAGCCCATTAGTTTTCAATATAAAGTCAGGAGTCTGCGATTGGCCAGCGGCTTTAAACTGTTAGATGCGACAAATTTAACGAAATTCTGCGATCACTTATGAGATAAAAATAATTAAAATTGTATGCAATAAAGTTGAAATCAAAGCAAACATATATATTAGAGTGCTTCTTCGATAATTTTGATATGTCTAGGAAGAGTCAACGAAATTGTCAGTTAAGGGTATTCTTCCTATGATAAGTGGGGTTAAAGATAGAGCATAAGCGTGGCAGCACTGGAAAGGTATAATTATTTTTGTTTTTATAGCCTATTTTTCAGCAGTTCTAAATTGACACTTTGATAAGTTACCAAATAGTTAAATGCAGTCTCTGTTAGGGGTTTTTAAAGTTTTGGGTACAGATTTGAAGAAGTACAAATAGATCTAAGATGGGGAATAGGGTGACTGTGCTAAATGCTACGATTGTGGGACATCTAACTAATCGTAGTCCTTAGCGGGCTACTCTCTGCACTAATGGTCAAAAAGATAGTTTAGACAGTACTAGGTTCGGCAGAGCAAATGGTCACTTCTCCTTCTAGGAGACCGAAGTTTATATCGCCAACTAAAATTTTTCTTATCTAATGGGTTCTACCCAAAAGGGATAGGGTTTTGATTTTCACGGACGGATCCAAATAAATGACGGCAATAGAAGAAGTTTTTTCTTTTTATTACGGTCATGACCGTTATTTACTCCTAGTAGAAGTTTCTATAATTAATAGCTTTGTAAACTGTCTAAGCTATTGCTGTAGACATATTCGATACTTTACGAATAAGCAAATATGAAAGGCTTGTCTGGCAATTGTATCCGGATTGGAAGATTCCGAATATATTTTAATGCTGGCAAAAAAAAAAATAGTTATACAGTCAAGGAGGGCAACCTTTATGAACCTGGACTGTGACGCGGTAATCTAAAAGCCCGGTAACAGATGCTGCTTTTGTGTAGTGTTTAAAGAGATTAGGTAAGGTGGACCCTTAGTGAAGGATAAGGTCCAACTTAGACCAAAGATGCCAGAAATCTACAGGCGCTATTGGAAGTAGATCCGATTTCAAAATACATACATACATAATTGGCTATTTCAACCCTTCGTCAGGATTACGGCCTAGCTTCTCAACACCACTCATGTTGTGTGCGTTAATTTTATACATGAGCGGCGGGACCTACAGTTTAAAGTCGACTCCGAGCGACAGATTTTTTGAGAAGCTTTTCATGGCAATTTTTACTCTCAGAGTTTTTGCCAGAAATCTGCTGAGAGGAAGTCGCCGAAGAAATACTTTTTTGTATTTTGTTTTTGATGTCTGGCCTGGGATTCGAACTCGGGCCTTTCGTCTAATAAGCCAACACACTACCTACTAGACCACGGCGACATCAAAATAAATTTCTTAATTACATAAATCTTAATTTGGAAGAGGTCAGCAAAAGATGATGGGAAATGAGAGGTCAAACAAGCAAGCTCGCTTGATGAGGATTAAGGCTCCTGAATAGAGTATCCTGTTCCATGCAGTTCTATTCTGTTTAATATTTTTTTTTTCTTTCTCAATTTTTTGACTTTATGACTAAATAAACCCCCTCCCTCTTGGTATTGTGATTCCATTCTATTTTTATAACACTATGTATTTATCTTTATTACCATTTCCTATTTAGCCTGGTTAATGGGAATTCTCTCTCTATCTCTATATATTTTGACCAGAATTACTTTGTTGTGTACATATTGTTGTTTTTATTTTAAACTATTGATAATATTTTAATCTGCCTTGTTTTCATGTGCTTACCCTATCAATCAATTTCCATCACCAAGAAACAAATTTTTGTACCGAATTATTGGCAAAAACATATTCAGTTATAAACGAAACTCGGCCGGGTTAAGAGCACACATAAATAAGGGCAATAGCATAGACGAAAAACTAGTGTTTAAAAGCGTAACGCGAAATTCACTTAGGCGAAGTGAAATTTTGTAATTTTTTATTAAAAAAAAGTTTTTTAAAAAGTGACTACAAAGGATACAGATACGGATACGAAATATTTCAAGTGATAAAATGTCTAAAGGTGAATAGCAGAGGCAGTGATTTAAAATTTTAACTTTTTCGTAAACAATTATTTAAAAAAAGGTTTTTTTTTTTCTTAATTTTGTTTACAATTCAAAAAAAAAAAAAAAACGAGACCCTGGTATTAACAGGCAATTTTTTAATCCTTTTGGTTCCGCGCCTATTTCGTTGGAGGTGCTTCTGTGACTAGCACTATTAGCTGACTTACGAACCTCAGTAAACAGTGTATCTTTCTAAAAGCATTGGCAAGCTCAATGGACCTATAAGGGGATAGTCTGACCAGTTGTTTGGTAGAATTCCTGAAATAGTTGCTTTCAGCTTTGGGACCTCGTTTAAGTTACCGACGACTACTTGACAGTATTCTCTGTCTGGCTTCACTTCATTTATACATTCAAGCGTTAAGCATCAATGGGAAGGACTCTTTCGAGATTTATAATTTAATTTCGCATGTGCTCAAGGCAACCTATCTCGATTTTTTTTTAATTTTAATTAATAATGCGGGGTATAAGAAGTGTTTTTTAAGAACTGATTAAGTTTTTTTTTCAGTTCTTAAGATTTGAATTGATTAGTCACATTAAACGCTGGTATCAGTGATCATGACGATGTCACATATGTATATATAATATTTCTTTCGATAGCTTTTATTTCTTTTTTGCTTTTCTTTCATTATTTTCATTTTTTTATAAATTCTTGTTAAATTAAATTGATTTTTTATTTTATCTTTTAAGTTTTTTTTTTTTTTTTTTGCAAAAACCAAAAGAAACTCATTGCTTGGGTCTAAAAACAATTTTGTACTGGGATTTGTTATCGATATTTTTGCAAGAAATATAAAACAAAAAAACAATTTTTTTTATCTAAATTGTTCTCAATCTGTTATTAATTAGTTTCGCATTTACTACTTCTTGTTAATTTTGTTTATAACGTTGAGTAATGTTTAATTAAATTTACAAGAAAAAAAAAAAAAGAACAGAATTGAAATTGCATTCGAATTTTCATAAATGCGAGATGGTACACATCATAGATAAGCCAAGGGTCTAGGGGATTGTCAAAAATAATTCTCTAATTCGAAATGAAGTTCAGAGTCTTTACTTCTGAATCCCTTAATCAGTTTTTGTAATTCGATTTACAGTTAGTTTCCAACAACAACACTAAGCATGTTCCCATTCTAGTAACAGAATATCGCTGATTGTATAGGAAAATCTATTTTCCAATAGACGAAATCAATCACTTTGTTAATCTGCTATAAATAGCCACTATTTGTAGACTCTAATTTTTGATTTCCTTTTTATTTTTATTTTCAGTTTGTTCGCACCAGCCCGTAATACTGCTCTTGGCTGCGTTCATCACTCTTTCCTCAGGTTATAGTACACAGGCAGATTGGAATGCTTGCCAGGGTCAAGCTAATGGCCTCATAATACCTATACAGTACAACTGTCATGGCTATATTTACTGTCGCAATCAACTACCCAACTATCAGTGGTGCACCAATGGCAAGGCTTTTAGTACTCAAGCGGGTGGCTGCGTAAATTATTCACAATCCGATTGTGCTAATGGCCAGTATCCGAATCAAGGCGGTACTTGTAATAATGAAAAGATACCTGAAAATCAGGAGGCGTGTAAAGGACAAGCATTTGGTGCTTTAGTACCCTATCCGGGAAATTGTGCAAAATTTTTGGTATGCAATTGTGAATATCCCACCGTTAAGGACTGCCCCCCAGGCACTTGGTTTGATAATAAAATTAAAACGTGTAATTATCCTCAAAACGTGCAGTGTGATAATGGTAGTGGTGGTGTTGCGAGTAGCACGATGACGCCTTCGTCATCGGTGTCTACAACAGGTAGTACAGAAGAAAGTACTCCACGTTATAGTACCCCAGATGGCACAACCCCACATTTCAGCATCCCATGGGATAATACTACAGGATATAGTACCCCAGACTACAGCAGTACTCAAGGGGAAAGTACCATAGATGACACAACCCCATACTTCAGCACACCATGGGAAAATACCACAGAATATAGTACCGCCGTAGTTATAACAACTACAGAATCTATTGGCTGGGGTGAAAATTGTGAACCGCCCGAGGCTATGTCTAGTGACATTTGTTTAAAATATCCAAATGGTGTATTACTTAGATATCCTTATAACTGTAATTTGTATATCAATTGTACGCACGGTTGTCCGGTAATGCAGTATTGCCAACATGATAAAGTCTTCAATAATATGTTAAAAATTTGTGATACTCCCGACACAGCCGAATGCACAGAAATGCCTATGCCTGGCACCACTAGCCCGTTGACCTCTTCTACCATTGCACAGGAGAGCTCTACCGAAAGTTCTACCACAAGCCAGGAGACAACCGCTAGCACCGGCATCACCACTGCTAAGCCTGCTGAAGAGTGCATACCTCCCTTATATATCGATTCAAATGTTTGCTCCAACCATTTGGCATATGAACACTATCCCTACAATTGTTCGGCTTATGTGTACTGTCGTGATAATAAACCTTGTTTAGGATATTGCGAAAATGGTCAAAAGTTTGATTCCAATTTGGGCATCTGTAATTTTGGTATCGAATGTGATGCAAAGCCTTTACCAACTACTACCACTACCGAGTTGCCTATAACCACTACCACTAGTCTGCCAGCAAACGTAAATCCCAATTTGTGTCACGGCAAAGAAGATTATAGCGTACAGCCGTATGCAGAGGACTGTACCAAATATTTACAGTGTTACAAGGATGAGGTTAAAGTGGAAAGTTGCCCACAGGGTTGGCTATTTAATGCTAGACTTATGATGTGTGATGAAAACACCGAGGAGGTATGTTATCAACAGTCTACAACCACCTCAACAGAAACTACACCAACAAGTACTACACCTTTAACCACAACTGAGGCACCGATTTATGAGTTGTGCATAGGCAAACCAGAGAATACCACGTTCCCCTATAAGGAGAACTGTCACATGTATTACTTTTGTATTGACCACGGCCACTATTATATTATATCCTGCCCCAATAATAATTATTATGATCCCTATTCAGGCAATTGTGGACCAGATGTCTCTGCTACAGCTTGCCAGGAAGATGTAACCACCACTACAACACAGGCTACCACTTTAAGTCCCGAGGAAAAATGTGAAAATCAACCAGCCGGTAATACTTTCCCCTACGAAGCGAATTGCCAGGAATACATATTCTGTAACGGCAAAGGGGGCTATTATTTATTGAACTGCCCTTATGGCAACTATTACGATCCGGATTCGGGAGATTGTGGCCCAAGTGATGATATAAACATATGTCGCCAACCCTTAACATCGACAACGAGTACAAGCACCACTACAACGACCGCAACTACGCCTACTACCTCTACTAGCAGCAGCACCAGTACCTCTACTACTACCTCCACTACAACTACTACGACAGCCATGCCTGAATTGCCAGCCTTGGGTTTATGTGGCACTCACAACAATGGTGATCTTATACCCTACCCCGGTAACTGCCACAAGTACATCAGTTGTGTCAGGCCCATTCCCATAGGCTTCTATTGCTCTAACAACTGGTATTTCAATAAGGAAACACAAACATGTGTACCCGACTGGCAATTAACCTGCGCTGAATTACCCTCCACCGGGAACAGCACTGCTTTGCCACCAAGCGGTAACTGCAAAGGTCTAGAACCAGGTGATCGCCAAGTCTATACCTTAGATTGTCAATTCTATTATGAGTGTCTGAACGAGGGCTATAGCATGCTGAAAAGCTGTACCGAAAATCAATATTTTGATCCTTTGATCAGGGAATGTAGTGCTGAAGTGGGTCAGGATTATTGTAAACAAAATTTTGATACCACCACCGCCTTGCCACCTGCTTCTACTACGCCCTCCAATAAACCTCAAGGAATTTGTGAGGGCCAATCCTTAGGAGCTAAAATCCCTGATCCTTATAACTGCTCAACATACATAGATTGTGTACTGCCTATACCGGTAGCCCAAAAATGTGCTTATGGCTTGGAGTTCAGTTCACAGCAGCAAAAGTGTGTCCCACCCAACCAATCGGATTGTGGTTATTTAACCTCTACCCCACAAAATCCCACAACAAACCCCTTAAACTTGTGCTCGAACAAACCTGATTTCATTTTATTGCCGTATGAAGAAGATTGTGAACGTTTTATAATATGTCTAGACGATATGGAGCACTGGGCATATTGCCCGCCTGGTGAAAAATTCGATCTAAAGAAAAATGAATGTTTGGCAAATGCCCCGCAAGACTCTTGCAGAGTTAATCCTTCAACAGAAACTCCCGAAACTACAACCACATCCTTGCCAACAACCACAGTAGATCCTAATATGGGACCCTGTTTCAATCAACCGGAAGGTACCAAATTTCCTTATCCCCACAACTGCAGTAAATATATAGAATGTCGTGATCCCTTGGCAGTAGGCTATGATTGTCCAGAGGGTTTGGAATTCAGCGTTTATTACAAGGAGTGTGTTTTACCCGAATTGGCAGATTGCAGCTCTAATACTCCTGCCACAACTACAGAGATCTCTATCACCACCACAACTAACACGCCTAGCTCAACTACAACGGCAAAGCCTTTACCATCCTGTTCTAATTTGCCCAATGGCGCCACTTTGTCGTATCCACAGGACTGTAGCAAGTACTACATATGTGTCAATGGCATGAATTTATTGACCAATTGTATGCCGAACACGTATTATAATCCGGAAACAGGTGAATGTGAAAGTGATATATCGCCTACAGCTTGTCAAGGTGACACTACCACCACTTCACCGTTACCACCAACTACAGAGGCTACCACTCCCTCCACCACAACTACACGACCACAAGGTCCATGTCAAGATGAGCCGAACGGTTATGTGTTTGCCAATATTGCTAATTGTGGCCAGTACTATATGTGTCTAAAGGACATGCCCATTTTATGTGAGTGTGGCCAGAATACTTACTTTGATCCTTATGCCAAGGAATGTAATCCAGAGGCTTCAGAATCAACTTGTAAAGAGGCTTTAACCACCACATCTCCAGCGACAAATGAAACAACAACTGGAGGTGTAACTACAACTTCAAATGAAACGATCAACCCACAAGAAACCTCAACTTCAACAGAAACAGCAACTACAACCACCAATAAGCCAATCAACCCTGAAGAAACCACAAATAACCCGCAAACAACGACAAGTGAAACTACAGAAACAAGCATAACTTCTACCACAACAGAATCAGCAACTACAACTACAAATAGTTCACCAACCACTACAAGTAAAACTACAGATGGTACCACACCTACTACTACAACAGTAGCAACAACTGCAACCACAAATAATCCTCCTACTCCTTCAGAAATTCCCACTACTACTCCCGCCATACCTGAGCCCGAACCCGAAAGCGGAAATATTTGTTGTGACCAGAAATCCAACACATATTTACCGTATCCTGGTGAATCCTCCAAATACGTGATTTGTAAATATCCCGTTCCCGAAGTTCATACATGTCCCGTTGGCATGACTTATGATGCAGACACTTTCAGCTGTAAACAGCTGCCTCCCTATGATATTGAACTTCCCAATTGTGATTCTGAAAATTATGGCAGATCCCTGGTCTATGTAGGGGATTGTAATAAATACTATTTTTGTTTTGGCAGTAAAGCCGTTACAATGACATGCAACTTTAATTGGTACTTTGATCCGAATGTAGGACTATGTGTACCTCCAGATACTTACACATGTCCTTGGTGAAGATGAAAAATATATTAATAAAAACGTTTATAAGCAAAAATCAGAAATAAATTGTTATGAAAGCATACTTTTTTGATTGTTTTTTGGTTCTTTCCTGTACTTAAGGCATTAAAGAGTACTTTTAACACAAATGTATCAAAGGTGCTAAATTAGAGTATTTTAAAAAAATTTATAATTTGAATTTCTTTAAGGTTTTCTTTTGTTGAGATTCAGAAAATTGAAAGTAATCTGAAAAGTTTTACTAAAAAGTACCAAAGTACTAAAGCAGAATGTTTAAAAAAGATTATAATTTCAACTTCTTTAAATTTTTCGGCTATAAAGATTTATAAAGTTAAAAAGTAAACAAAAAGGTGGTACCAAAAAAGTACTTTTTACAAAAGAGTACTAAAGGTACTAAATTAGATTATGTATAATTTAAATTTCTCGAATGCTTTCATAAAATTACTAGTAAAGTAAACAAAGTTAACAAAAAGTAAAATAAGTAATATAAGAATATCGCTCCCTCTAAAGGTACCTGTAAGGTACTTTTCCCATACACTTAACAACTATCCCACAATATAAAAAGCAGATTATTTGTTTACTCGTATTAACCACTTTAGCTTTTATTTAAAAATCTTTACAAACATTATTAATATCCCTGACACACATACCGGCTTTGGCATCAAAATAGTACCCAGCACCACACTGAGCCTCAAATAGAGCGTTGTTGAGGCATACATAATACTTGTAACATTTCGACGAATGTGGCATACGATTACCATTGGGCATATTTTCACAACTTGGCTTCCTTGAATCGCCAACACAAGCTCCACTAATGCATTTCCCCATTTCTACACTGAAATGTTCCATCAAGGGACAGGACATTTTATAAGTCTCCTGACCCTTACATTCGTAGTATTCAAAACAGTTTTCTGCTGCAAACGTGGTGCCATTACGTTTATTTTGACACCATTTTGTGGTGACGGCACAATTCGCTTCAATGATATTCATGCATTTCTTTTGCTTTTCCGAATAGTGTTGATTGGGGGGACACCTCAAATGCTCGTGGACATTGCCATTACCCATGCACAAATAATACTGCTCGCAATCGTCAGGATCGGGCATGCGTTCCAGAGGTTTTACTTTGGGATCATTGCAACGAGCCAAAGCGTATGCATTGGGCTGGGGACAATTTAAAGAACAGGGTGGACTAAGTTCATCGTAACAATCTGCAGCGGGGCACGATTTTTCAAGTCCACCATCTTGCAGACAAATGATGTACTTGCTAAAATCGGGATGAGCCATAAATTCAAATTGACGACCATCACAAAGCTGTAAAGAAAAATTTTAACTGATTTTTAATATGAATTCGAAAAAAGCGAATTAGCTGCATTAATTACCTGCTTTAATTCCTGATCCGTATAATCTGCACTGCCATAATTGATGCCATAGCTCATCATCAATAGGATTAGAAAGGCTGAAATATAAAAAAAAAATTTAAAACTTATAAAAATTCCATAAATTTTATGATCGCCTTACCTTTAAACATTTTAAATTCTTCTTTTTTTTGATTTCTTCTGAAGTTTCACTTGTTAAACGTTTTCACAAAAACTAATTAAACTTGTTGTTAAAATGATCTCTTTATATATGATTTTGTGCTTTACTTTTGTGTATTGAGTATTTATTGCGTTTTATTTTTGATAATGATGTGAATGGAGTTCACTGTCTGTCTGTCTGTTTGTTTCAGATGCTAAACTTAATAGCTTAAGAACAAGAAATTATCGGCTGTGGTGCTGATAAAAAAACATTTTTGGTATCAAAAAATATATACTGGGTCTTGGAATAAATTCCCATGCGTACCCATATCACTACAAATTTTAACGTTTTCCTTAACCTTCCTATACCCGCGCGTTGGTCTGTGAGACCGATTTTTTTGTTATTACAATTTTTTTGTAAAAAAAATAGTGCCAGTAAGTTGATATTACTGGTAGCTTCATTATTCATAATAAGCTTCGTTTTAGTGCAAATACGAAGTATCTGTGAAAAGCAGGAGTATACACTCACAACGATAATCGGTCTGTGAGACCGACGCGGGTATTGGTGTAACACTTTTGTGTAAGTAACTTTTTAAATATTTTTATTTGTTTTGTGTTATTTTTTGTTATTATTTATGTAATGTTATAAAACATGAACATTGTCGTATGATCTCATAAGTGCCCACCAGAGGAGACGTGTTACAATCCTCTGTTTACCAAGATTGATAAGATATAGACTTGCCGAAATACATAAATTAGATGGTCCAGAATCTTCTGCAAGATGTAGTAGCCAAAAAATAGGCCGTTGTTTCGAATGCGGCTCAAAAAGCAACCGCAAGACACGCTACAAATGTATTTCTTGTAATAACTACTTTTGTTTGGAACATGCTATTATGGTATGCTCTGACTGCTTTTGTAAGGGGTCTGAAGAGTCTAAATTCTTTTATTTTTATTTTATATATTGTTATCTTTAAAGTTATGAATTTTTTTTTTATTATTTTGAGTATAAGTGTATTTTTGTTCAAGTTTTCGTAGCCCTTACGAAAAAGTGCTTTTTTAAAATACCTGTAATAAATGATTTTTTTTAATTAAAAAAAGTATTTTTCTGTATTTTCTTTTTTTGCATATACTTGAGAACATTCAGTTCTAATATTAAACATGATTCAAATTAATTTTTTTTAAATAATACCAAGGATATAGGCTATCCAATTGTCGGTCTCACAGACCGTGCGCGGGTATTGGTGTTTCACTTTTTGGCGCGGGTATAGGAAGGTTAAGAAAGTGAAATAAGTATGATTCGGAAAGAGACAGAGAGAAGGACTTAAATTATTATAAAGATTTGCGATGACTTGTATTTACGATAGTAAATTTGTTGCATGACTTGCATTTAATACAGTAATAGTAAAATTACTATAAGAAATGCATGTTATCGATAAATTAACCATGACCAAATAATCTAATAAAAACAGTGTTATTTCAGTTGACCATCTTTATTATCCAAAAGGATTCATTTATAAAATTTTTAAGCGGATACACAATAACGATCACAAGTATTCAGTTTAGCATTCCAAAATAGATTATCGGGGCAAGTGTGAATAAAGGCCAAACCATTGCATTGAACAAATTTATGACAATCGTAAGGATACGGAAGGTATTGATGAAGACTATCCGTACACAATTGAAAACATTCAGCACAAACACCGGGACCAATAGGTGTAGCTGGTGTCGGACCAATAGATGTAGCTGAGGTGGGTGGTGCGGTAAATGCGGTAATGGCAGTAAACGGTATGTCTGTGGTGGCGGGTGTTGTTAATAAAGGCACATCAGGCGAATAAATACATGAAGCCAACTGAGGTAAGGTGCACTGTTGGTGTAGAACACTCCAATGGTAATTTGTCGGACATGTCATTGCCTGGCATTCATAAAATTTACTGCAATCTTTGCTATATGGTAGGTACTTTATCTCACCAGTGGCAAGTGGTAACGGGGAGACCTCTGACTGGGGGCTCGGCATGTTATTAAAGCACAAGGTTAGATGAGGAAAATCACAGCGTTGTGTTAAAGAATTCCAATAGTAACCGGAGGAACAATCTCTTAACTGGCACTTGTAATATTTTCCACAGTTAAGTGGGTATAATTCATAGATTATTTCGTTTGGATTTGGCTGGACAGGAATCGATGGTATGCCAGCGGAGGGTGTAGTAGATGGTATGTTGGGTATGGGTAATGATGTTTGACATTTTGCTACATCAGGATAGTCACAGCGATAGGTGAGCGTACTCCATTGCAAGTTATTGGGGCACTGCTGCAAATAGGCATAACCCTTAAGACAACTATAATACTTGCTACAATCATGTGGATATGACAACATAATCACATGATTCAAGTCATCTACGCGAGGACAATCACTGTGGGGTATAGGGATTCCCTGAAAAAAATACGAAAAAGGGAAATAATCATTGTAATTACGAAATTTATTCACAACTTACCAAAAGGTCTTGGGCCCTATTGGACCTGAAGGATGTTATAAAAATTATAAGACACAGTAAGCGAAACATTATTTGAAACTTAACGCAACACTGTTTAAAGTTTTACTGATAATGCACCTTGAATATGACAGTCTTTTATATGTAGCTAAAATGACCGCCAGTCAGCAAAAGCAAGAGAAATAAAATCCATTGTAAACTACCTTGAACTACCTATGTATGTATCATAACCGTATAATAAGAAATAACTGGAATTCCATTAATGTTTAAACAAAATCAAGAACAAATAGAGGATTTATTTGTTCCCTAAACAAAGATTTGACATTAACTTTTGTCCGTTACTGTAATTTCTTAAGTGCGTAAGTTCATCTAGAAATTACAAAAAAAAAAATCTTTTGCAAATCGTTATCGGTAAACTTAAGGGTGCACGAACTGAAAAATGTAATTTAAACTCAATTTGTGGTTTACATTAAAGTCTTTTGTGGTTGTTGTTGCAGAGAACTTTTGTTAATTTTTAAACACTTTTTGTTTGCATTACACTTATTTAGATTTTTCAAATTACCATACAATTGCTCACGGTTTATTAATTATTAATCACTGGACTATTTTCGAAATGAGTTTTCAGCTATTTGATCTACCAAGTCACCAGGTCCCCTGATGATCGTCGTCTTAGATTTATTTTTCATTATACATATGTCAAGGGCTGCTAATGGAGATAGCGAGATATTTAGCGGACTCTACCTACCCTCTCTCTGCGGGTAACCACATATCTGACGCACTTGCAAAGCCGGATACAACAGATAATTCGAATAAATTCTGCTATGGAGGGAAAAGCAAACGATGGAATAGTAAACTCACTTGAACAAAATTTACTTTTTAGTATTAGGAATGAATTGTAGTTTTGCAGCATGTTTCGAAAACTTTATTGTTCTGTTCTTAATTTTATTTCATTTAATTACTGAAATTGATAGAAATTTTAAACTTTTCCCGGGGTAGTGTGGCGTCACACATCGTTTATGATACTAATTTTGTAGCTTAGATGGATGATTGATGTTTGTTTGTAAGCAACTGTAGATTTTTGTGCAAAAGCTTCTTATGCAGCCACTTGGGGACAGTCACCCTTAACACATTTATTTAAACTTGTATCCCAATAGTATAAATCAGGGCATGTTTGACTTGTTGTCTGGCCATTAAAACATTCTATGAATTTTCTACAATCCGTTGGATCCGCATGGTATATTTGATCACTATTCTTGCAGATATTTTCCAAAGCATTAGTTGTAGGTTCCAAGTTAGCAGATGTGGTATCAGTAGATAAGGCTGTTGATTTTGTATTTGTGGTTGTCGTTTCACTTGTAGTTGTGCTGTTTTCTGCCTCCGATGTTGTTTCCTGCTCTGTGGTTGGGCTCTGTTGTGAAGTTGTTGTGCCAAGGGAAGTTTCTGTTGTTGTCTCAGTGGTTATATCTTCTGTTGTATCACTGGTTGTCTCTCCTTCAGTTGGAGTTTCGGTGGATCCATTTGTGGTATTTTCCGTTGTTCCATCATTAACTTGAGTAGTTTGAGCAGAACCTGTTGTAGGGATTTCCTCCGTTATGTCATTGGGTGTAGAGCTACTTTCCGTTTCCGTTTCTGTAGAATGTTCGGTGGTGGAGTCATTTTCAGAAATTGTAGAGGTGTCTGCTTCAGTTTTCTCGGTAGTTTCAGCAGAAGAAATGACATCCGTGGTAGAGCTGCCTTCAAGCGCTGAAGTTGTAACATTGTTGGCTTCTTCGGTAGTTTCGTAAGTAGAACCGATTTCAGTAGAAGCATCTTCTTCTGTAGTGGAATTACTTGCTACAGTTGTTGTTGTGTATTCAATGGTTGAATTAACAATTGAATCTGTAGTTTCACTAGATGTAGATACAGTTTCTGGAATTGTGGTTGGGATTGAACTAGTTGTATTGGTTGTGTCTACCGTAGTTGTTTCATAACTTGTAGCTGTTGTTGTTGTTGTCTCCAACTGATCTTTACAATGGCTGTTGGTCCAGACACATGCCAATATCGACTGTTGCCAGTACAAAGGTTCTGCGCATTTGAAACGATAGGGTATATTGTTACTGCATTCTATGAAATATTGACAATCATAGGGATCGGCGTGATACACTTGACCGTCACTACAAATATTTGGACTTAATGTTGTGGGCAATGGTGATGAGTTTGTAACATAAACGGAAGTAGTAGTAACATATACTGGAGTAGCGGTAGTAGTTGTAGTATTTTTACAGCTTTTACTGTCCAATGTACAAGCATTAATCGCATTATTCCAATAGGTTCCATTGGGACATTTAATTATAACGAATTGCCCATTAATACACTGCTTATAATATTCACAATTGCTAGTGGCTTCTGTGTCACCTTCTGCACATTTAGCTGGTTCTTCGGTGACAGTCGTAAACGATATTGTAGTGGTTTCTGCTGTCGTTTCATCGGTGTTGACTTCACTAGTTCCTTCAGAAGTGGTTTGTTCTTCAGTACTGGCTGAGGATGTTACTTTAGAAGTCGTAATATCAGACACCGTAGTTGTTTCTTCTCCAGAAATAGTTGTCGTTGAAACTTCCGTAGTATTTGTGGTAGTTTCTTCTTCAGTGCTGTTTGTGCTCGTTATTTCAGAGCTTGTGCTGTTGGGAACTCCAGTTGTTTCTTCTGGGGGTTTCGTTGATGACCACACTTCAGTAGTTTCAGCTTCTGAAGTTTCTGTAGATTTAGAAGTAAAAACCTCATTGGTTGACGTTGATGCTTCAGTGGTTTGTTCTGTAGTTTCCTTTCCGGTACTACTTGATGTCGTTACTTCTGTAGTTTCGCTGGTAGTCGTGTTCGTTGGAACTTCATTTGTTATAGCCTCTGTGGTAATGGGTTGTGTTTCTGTTGAAGACTCCTCTGGTGTTGTAACCTCTTCAGTTGTCTGTGATTGTGAAGTAGAGTCTGTTACCACATCTGTTGTTGCAGTGATATTAGGAGTTGAGGAACTGGTAGTTGAAGAGCTCGAACCATCAATAGGTGTTGTCATTGTGACTGCAGTGTTTGTAGAAGCAGCTATAGTTGATGAAGTTATAGAATGCGTTGGATTATCGGAAGTAATAGTGCTAGTTTCAACAGTAGTCTCAGGTATGTTGGTTAAAGTTGTGTTATCAGATGGTGTGTTTGTAGTTTCATGGGATGTAGTTGGAGGAGATGTTGCAGTAATTGTAGTGTTTACGGTCGTTGGTAATCCTTCACTTGTTGTTGTGGTTGGCGTTGAACGAGTTGTAGTTGTAGTTTCTAACTGATCACTGCAATAAGCAGCAGACCATTGGCAGGTTAATAACTTTTGACTCCAATACAAAGTGGCTGGACACGGCATGCGATAAGGTATACCATTACTACACTGCACGAAATAATGGCAATCATAGGGGTCTGCATGATACTGACCACCCTGATCACATAATTTCTGCAACTCTTCACCATTAACACTTGAACGAGCGGAACATTTTACACTAAGCGCGTTAGGTTCACTATAAGATTTCGTTAATATAAAGCCTTGGCAAACGGCATAAAAGGATAGGAAAATCAAAAACAAAATAAAAATTCCGGACATTTTTGAATTCGTATTATTTTTTTAATTTTGTTTTTAACCGTTTTCGTTTGAAGATTTTAGCAAAACTAACGCTTTGTTTGGCAATTTCTTAAAATTTATTAAGTTTTTCTAATAAAAAGATTTTGTCATAATGTTATCAATTGATTGAAGAGTTTCTGACTAAATAAATATTTTCTCAAGGGTTTTTTTTTTTGTTTTTTGTTTTGAAATACAAGATAAGGTGTTACGTTAGCCTTTCCGATTTTTCAATTAAAAATAGAAAGTTGCTGCACTGGTTAATACAATAAAAAAAAAACCCAACCACACCAATACATACACTAATAAAGGGCCTATTCCATAGTTCCTTTAGCATAGTTTTGGTAAAAAAAATTCTCTTAATAATCCTGAAAATATGTTATAAACTTAAGAGGAAAGTCATATCATTTATTTAAGATAACATTTGTGGACTTAAGTCATTTTTGCTAATAACGGTGAGAGGAACTGATAACGAGACATTATCTGAAGTCACAAGTACACCATTTGCTATCGAACTTCAGAAAAGAAGAAATAAATCGAACGTATGAAATCTTCATGCCTTTATCTGTGAAGACCGCCGATTGAACACGCCTGAATTAGGGCAGAAATAGAGGCAACTTTTATTCGATTTAGGCAGTTGATGCCATCTAAAGTGGAAGGATTTAGGGCAATGAGCGTGCAGATGAGATACCAGGAGGGACACACTACTATTGAAATTAGAATATTTCCGTGTAATGATAAGAGGAAGGAAGCTTCTATATAAAGCTATATACAAAGGGAACAGGAGTTCTACAACAGCCGCCGAACTGGGTCATCTTTTATTGAATGCTGCGGGTTATATGGGTATATTAGGCAGATGAGCCTACTAGGAGTGGCGCTCACACTATGGAATGGGAAGGAGCCAGAACCTTTCCGTGTAAAGGGGTTTGAGAAGTTTGGCAATAGGAAAACAGAGACGTATATGCAGCAACTTTTCTCTATTGAACCTAACTAAAGATTTGCTAGACATTTACAGTGGGAGGTTTGAGTCTTACATAAGATTATCCAAGAATAGCTTATCCACAGTCCTTCTGAACATTTGTTCACAATAAGGATCACTTTAAGCTCAATATATAGATTAAGTGATAAGGATAAAGATAGATCTGGGTTAGGCGGGGAGTTAACCCTACTGATACCGGCTAGTATCCTCGGGATCATTAGGCAAAAGCACTGGGAGAGACAAGGAAGCCCTATATGCAATACCTTAATGCCTATATACAATTACGATGTTATACAAATTATTGTAAGATACTTCTGAGCAACACTAGATGTTTAGAAATTTCCCCTTTTAATTTTTTGTTTGTTTTGTTTTTACACAATAACTTACGTTTTTAAATTCATTCATGCTATATATCTATGTATGATAGGTAGATGGTAACTGATTTAATTATTGTATCTATTGCTTGTTCTTATTTGATTAATAGAATATAACACGTTCAAAGAAAATTTAATTTAAATGATAAGATCCGATAAATTATCGGGTTCACATTGCATGTGAATGCACTTCAAAACATACGCGCTTTTAAAGACACCTGAATAGTAATTAAAAATCTTTTCAACATGAAAGGTAAGTTTTAAGAATTCTTTTCATTTCTGCTTTTCAATTCAAAAATAGTAAAACGGAGATAACTTTTATAATTTTAGTTCAGCTGCTGCTAAGCCTTACATTCGTGGTAAGCTATGGGGTATCTGAACAAACTAATGATGGCTTATGTGTAAAGAAACATGGCGATTACTTAGCCCATCCTAGCGATTGTTCGAAATTCTTGCATTGCAGCCATGGACGGTCTTATGAATTTAAATGTCCTGGTAATTTATTATGGCATCAAAAAGTGAAATCTTGTGATTATCAGTACCGCACCAAATGTGAACACGAAAGCAATGCTACTACCAAAGCAAAGTTGACAACAAAACAAAATTCTGCTACCAGGGTGAAAGCGTTAAAGTTATCAGCAAAAGAAAAACTTGTATCAGCAGATAAAATTTCAAAGTTCTTAACAACAGCAGTCATTTCGGAGTTATCAACAGAAGGAAATCCTATTACATTCGATGACATTCTAGAGTTATCAACTAAAGGAAATCCTATTACATCCGATGACATTCTAGAGTTATCAACTGAAGGAAATTCTATTACATTCGATAAATTTCTAGAGTTGTCAACAAAAGGAAATCCTATTACATCCAATGATATTCTAGAGTTATCAACTAAAAGAAATGACATTACATCTGATGAACTTCTAGAGTTATTAACAGAAGAGAATACGTCATCAACAGAAAACAGTCCAAAAATATCAAAAGACAAAAGTATAGTTATAGCAAGCAAATCCCCAGAGTTAATAGTAAAGGAAGGTACTGTATCAGCAGGCCATATACCAGAGATATCAACAACAGCAGAAATTATTACAGAGTCTATAATATTACGAGACAGTGTAAGTTTTACTGCAGACGATGTATCAGAGTTATCAACCGAAGCAAATACTTTCACGTTTGGCACTGTAACAGAGTTATCCACAGATCTAAACACTGAAAGTCTACCAGAACCGCTTGTTGCTACATACACAGAGCAGGTATTGAATAATGTTGCAGCAGACCACGTTTCAGAGTTTTCAACAGAACTGGATGTTTTAACAACAGGCATAACAGAGTCATCAACAGAACCAGACACTGTTGATTTAACAGAAAAAAATATGAATTCGTTTACCATTGACATAAGTGATCAGTTATTGGATAACATCACAGCAGACAATGTTTCAGAAGCAGATACTCTAACAACAGAATTTGCTACAGAGTCTTCAACAGATTCACTCACTGTTAAGTTAACAGAGCACTATATGGATTTGTTCACCATTAATTTTAGTGAGCAGTCTTTGGAAAACATTTCAGAAGATGATGTTTCCGGGTTATCATTGGAAACAGACCCTGTTGCAGTAGGCTTTGATTCAGAGTTGTCAACAGATGAAGGCACAGGTAATTTAACTGTTACCTATACTGTTAACCCAACAGATCTAGTAACAGACAACGTTACAGCGGAGTTATCAACGTTAGCTGATACTGTAGAGGTAACAACGCAGCTAATAGATGTCTTGACAGAAAATAACAATGCAGAACCTTCAACAGAAGCGGTTACTAATTTAACAGACAAACAGTGGTCAACTGAAGCAGATTTTATTAACTTAAAAGAAGCGTTGACTGAAAACACAACAGCAGGAAAGCTTGAAGTAGCTACCATTTCAGAGAATGTTAACGTTTTGGAGTTGTCAACAGAAGCAAACGCAACTAATGTCAAAGAACTGTTAACAGATAACACTACAGTAATAAAGCTTGCAATAGTTAACATTTCGAAGTTATTAACTGAGACAGATACTGTTAACTTAACAGCAGAGAGTGATTTGCAGATATCGACAAAGGATACGTCAATAACAACAAAAAATCTTTTCGAAATTATGGAACATCCTGAGTCTACAACTATAACACCAGACAATCAAGAGAATTCTTTCAGTGAAAACCGTGAACATAGCACATCTCAAGATAAACCCGTGTTAAAATTACAAGGAAAAAATCTTGGCTATGTGCAGATTAATGAAACGATTTCTACAACAGCCAACACAATTACAACTTCGGCATCTTCTCCAGCTAATAGTCAGCCTATTGTTACAACTACTCAGGATCCACGTTTGCCATTTCGTGCTATCGAATGTCAGGGTGAAAATAACCGTCATCAGTTTAAGGCCATGGAATGTTATCAATATTATCAATGTTTTGCCGGATGGGCATTTTTACTCAATTGCCATGAAGGTTGGCGGTTCGCAGATGAAATGGCGGGTTGTATACAAGATGTAGATAAGAAATGTGGATATTAAAACAAACAAAAGAAAAATAAAATAAAATAAAAAGTAATATTAAAGATAATTAAATAAAATATACTTTCAATTTATAGTATTTCGTCTTAATTTGTTTAATTAACTGGGTAACTAGGGCCATAAAATCAAACATTAGGTAAATAGCTGTACCTCAATAAATAGGTGGCGAAATATTCTTTATACCGTAGCTTAACAAGTGAATTTCCCAAATAGAAACATATTTAATTGATGCAACAATGAATTCTGTTAACAATTCCGTAAATAGGCCTCTAAACAAAAAATTTCAAATTTTTATCAATTCTTATCAAAAACGTTATCGATTTTAAATATCCTGCAAAAAAAAAAAGTAACAAAATAGATAAAAAAAATTCTTAAAATGAAAAGGAAAACATGTGTTCTCATCAATTATCGCATTCATTCATTAAATAAAATAAAAAAAAATTAAATAAAAATTTCACTTTTTATGAACTTGAACGACAAAGTTTTTAACTCTCATAGGAGTGCCCCATTTATCGCTTGTTTTTTTGCCCAGTCAGCATCACTATTATACGATAGGCACACTCACACAATCATTAATTATATGTTGTATACGTATGGCTACCGGTCTTGGGAAAATATTTCATCTAAAATATCTTGATTTTCTAAGAATTCTTCTCTTTTTTCGTTCATTTTTTGCCCCACCATTATGATAAAATCAGTCAATTAAACATTGTGGTATCGATCTCGCCTTGATAATGATCAAAAAGAATTTTTTTTAGCTTTTTTTTTTTTGATAACAAATTAAAAAAAAATGTTCCAATTAATGTTCCCTAATACATTAAATGGCAAAAACATTTTATTTTCATGTAAAAATATATAAAAGCTATAAAAATTTCGAATACATCAGGGAGTTAATAATTGACTCTAGCAACGTTGAGTGCTCTGGAAATTGCTAAAGTGGAATTGAATAAGAGAAAACATTATAACAAAGGATATCTAAGAACAAAGCAACAGGATACTTGAAATGAGGGGTGAGTGCTGCAAAATTAAAAAAAAAAAAAATAATATAAAACAAAACCGCAAGGTAGCTAGCTGATCCTTATTGAAAAAAGGATATTTTACCACAGAACTAATAAGATTTCGAAAAGTGATTAAATTAACAATTATTTCGTGGTTTAAAAATTTTCGCATGGAAAATATAAAAAAATTAATGAATATTGGAACAGTTACTTCTATCGATAACAATATTTTCTATGCACCACATTAACTATACAAATACTTTCTTATAGAATGTGTAGCGATACGAACGTTTTCTATAGAAAAACAGCTTCGATAACAATATTTTATGAAAAAAAACACTATTGATAACTGTAATTTTAATTAAAAAAATTATCGATAACACTATTGTCTATCGTATAATACTTTTTATTATAACTCCATAAAGTTATAATTTCATTGAAATATTTCATTATAATACTTTGACCTTGCCCTTGCCTTTGCCATAGTATACGAAATACAATGTCAATTTAATGACCGGGTCTGATCACGACTGCAACGCTCCCAGTCTCTTAAAATTTATTTTAGTCTTTACAATCGATTATCAATAATTGTATCGATAACTTTAATAACATTTTCTTTTCTTCCAAATATTTAAATTTATACCATTTTAGAAGTTTTTATGGAGAAATCAATCGATAACTGAGTTTTATAACAAACAAAAAAAAAAACTACCGATAATAATTTTTTAAAAGAAGTATATTACTTTCACCTTTCCTTCTTCAACTAGGTTCCCTTTTAGCTGTAGCACTTTTAGCTACAATAGCTATTTCTACTGCTGTGGACGAGGAGTGCGTACAACGTAAAGTACGTGGTTTACCTGTTCATTGGCCAAATCCCACCGACTGTTCCAGCTTCTATCGTTGCACCAACAAAAATATTAAACGCGAACTCTTGTGTCCCGAAGGCAAAGAATACAATCCGTTTACGGGACGTTGTGCCAGCATAGGTAAAAATCTCTGTAAATTGAGCCTGATAGCTCCCTTGGCAGAAGTTGTAAATCCTTGTGCTAGTGAACTTTCGGGTTCTTATGTTCCTGATGACGACAGTTGTCGCGGTTTTTATATATGCAATAACAATGTGGCCTATCCACAAGTTTGCGATTTAGGCAGTCTCTTTAGCAAGACATTGTCGGCCTGTGTGCCCGATACAGAAGCTGTCTGTTGGGAGAACTTGTGTGTTAAACAGAAGGATGGTGATTACATACCCAATGATAACGACTGCTATAGTTTCTATATTTGCAATGACGAGAAGCCTGTGGCACAAGAATGCTCTGAAGGCAGCTATTTCAATAAAGATAATTTAACCTGTGAGCCGGGTAAATGTCCATCGGATACCACAACCCAAACTACTACTCCAACTCCAACGACAGGAACCACAACTCCAGCTACAGATACTGTAACACAAACTACTGCAACTGTAACTAAACCCACTGAAACGACTACAATTGCTATTACTACACAAACTTCCGAAACTGTAACAAAATCTACTGTAACTGGAACTCAAGCACCTACTACAAAAACTGAAATTACTACACCAACAACCATACCTTGTACAGCTGAGACAACAAGTTCAACCACCACTCCATGTACCACCACAACGACAACATGTACTACCACCACAACCACAACATGTACCCCCACCACAACCACAACATGTACTACCACCACCACCACAACGACAACATGTACTACCACTACCACAACCACAACATGTACTACCACTACCACAACGACAACATGTACTACCACAACCACCACCACAACTACAACATGTACCACAACTCCGACTACTACACCTTGTGCCCCTAAAGAAGACACCGTTTGTCCATCAAGCAATTGCTTGAAGAAGCCTGACTACTTCACTTTCCCTGCGTCGAATACAACATCTGGCTTCTGCAGATGCTTAAACGATAAGGCCACCTATCATAACTGTGCTGATGATACCTATGAATACAATGAAGAATTAGGTTTCTGTGAAAAATCCCACGACTGTGAAGATGAAACTACATCCACAACTACAACATGTACCACAACTCCGACTACTACACCTTGTGCCCCTAAAGAAGACACCGTTTGTCCCTCAGGCAATTGCTTGAAGAAGCCTGACTACTTCACTTTCCCTGCCTCGAATACAACATCTGGCTTCTGCAGATGCTTAAATGATGAGGCCACTTATTATAACTGTGCTGATGATACCTATGAGTACAATGAAGAATTAGGTTTCTGTGAGAAATCCCACGACTGTGAAGAGGAAACTACATCCGCGGAAGTATTATGCCAAGGTCTCTATAAAGAAGGCGACTTTGTACCCAATCCCGATAACCGTATGCTGTTCTACATTTGCTACGATGGTGAACTAGAGGCGAGCAGCTGTGAAACCGGAAATTATTACGATGACAAAATTAAGGCCTGCATGCCCGATTTCGAAGGCATGTGTCCAGAGTGTCATCAACCGCAGCCAGTTAATGGACGCAGTAAGCGTAGTATTAAAAGAGCACCCGTCTGTATGGAAGGCTCCAAGACACCAGCAGCCGATTGTGATAAGTACTACAAGTGCGTTAACGGCGTACAAATGTTATATGGCTGTGGCAAAGGTAAATACTTCAGCCTTGAGACTTTAAGCTGTCAATATGACGTGGAGCATACATGCTGGCCCGCTACCAGCTGTCTGTCTGGGGAAAAGACACCACATCCCACCGATTGTGACAAATACTTCGAATGCTGTGGTGGCACAGAGGTGCTCAAGGAATGCGGCAAAGACTATTATTTCAATAAATTTATAAAGGATTGTACGTACGATACTAAACATGCTTGCTGGAAACTGGAGCCTTGCACTTGCCCTGGTGGCTATAAGGAGGGTGACATTTCACCACATCCAGATGACTGCGATAAATATTATATTTGTCTCGATGGCAAGCAAGTATTGCAGGATTGCGGTAAAGGTAATTACTTCAATAAGACGACTGGACTCTGTGAATTAGATGTGAATGGTGTGTGTGTCCCTGGCTGTGTATGCCCAGGCGGCTATAAACCGGGTGAAATGTCTCCTCATCCTAAGGACTGTGACAAATATTACATATGCGTTGATGGCCAACAAATACTACAGGAATGTGGTAAAGATAATTACTTCAATAAAACGACTCGGATGTGTGAACCCGATTTGTACAATGAGTGCTGGGCCAAGCCCGCTTGCACCTGTCCTGGTGGCTACTCAGAAGGTGACTTCTCGCCCCATCCTACCGATTGCAATAAATATTATATATGCAGCGATGGCCATCAAGTTTTGACTGAATGTGGCGTCGATAATTACTTTAATAACGATACTTTGAGCTGTGAACCCGATATTTATCATGTCTGCTGGCCTAATTTGTGTGTGGGCCAACCTTCGGGCAGGTTGGTAGCCAATCCACAACAATGTAATGCTTACTACTTGTGCGAAGATGATGAGTCTACGCCTGGCACTTGTTACGTGGGTGAATATTTCAGTGCCGCGGAAGGCACATGTCTACCCGATTTTAAGGCCATTTGTTATGATCCCTGTGCTAATGAGACTTCGGGTTCTGTGCTTCTATTATCTCATCCAATATGCAATAAATATTACTTCTGTAATGGCGGTAAAACATTTGTGGGTGAATGTATAGCCGGCAGCTTTGATATCAATACGGGTGTTTGCAATGAAACTAAAACATGTGAACCAAACCCCTGTAAAGGTCAATCCAATTATATGAGCTTCCCCTATCCATGGGATCCTACGAAATATTTTATGTGCATAAACGGTCAAGCCGTTCTGGAAGATTGTCTACCAAATCAGGAATTCGATATCGATCATGAAGTCTGTTTGCCAGTATCTAATGTAAGTAGATGATATTTTAATTGTTATTCTAAGGCTTTAAAGTTTAGCTTAAAAGCTTAAATTTTATTGAAATCATAGTAATTAGTTCAATTGAATTTCTCCTTTTAGAAAGATTGTCCCGCTTGCCCTAATTTAGAAACAGCCGCTTACCCCACATTGGATGGTGAAGATGAAAGAGCCTACTGTTTCTGTTTTGAAGGCGTTGCCTACAAATCAGAGTGCTCTAATGGTTATACCTTCAATTCTGACCTTGGAAGATGTTATTCGGTAATTTCGAAAGCGCTTATAATTTTAAATATTTTTGTTTTATAAAACTTTTGGCGATTTTAGAATGCCTCTTGTGATCCTGGTTTTTGCATGGATAAACCTGATTACACTGTTACCGAAAATCGTAACTGTGTCAAGAGTTTCTGTATGTGCATTAATCATAAGCCTACTGTTGTAAATTGCCCGAATAATGGTACCTTCAATCCTTTCATAAATGAGTGCACCAAATATGATATATCGGTAAGTTTCCTTCTAAACGATAAGTACTATCTGGAATTCGATTTTTTATTTTTTAATTTAATCTTAGCCTGAATGTGATCAAGCATCTTGCCAAGGCAAAGCAGATGGCCAATTGGGTAGCTTTATTAAGGGTAAAACCTACAATGGCTTGTGTGTATGCAGAGGTCAAATTGGCACTTTTGAACCGTGTGGCTACGGCAGCACCTATAATCCTACCTTACAGATATGCCAACTGAAAGAAGTAAATTTGGAAATTTTAAAGTTTTTAAAGATTTTTTTCAATTCATTAAAAAATTTGTATTTTTTTTTTTTTACAGATCAACTGTAATTCCCAATTGTGTGCTAATTTAGCCGATAACACAAAAATACCCGCTTTAACCACCACAGAAGGCTATTGTAATTGTGTTAAGGGCCAGGCCACCTATTTTAACTGTCCGAATAGCGGTATATTTAATGAAGCCACATCTGAATGTGATGCCCCAGCATGTCCTTTAGCGAATTGCAAATATCCAGGAGATTCCTTTAAGCCTACAAATGCCTCAGATGCCGCATGTGTGTGTCTCGTAGATTCCGTCGATTATGTGCCTTGCGATGTGGGTCAACTATTCAGCCCAGAGTTTGGAAGCTGTGTTGATAAATGTCCATTAAGCAGTTGCCCACCTAATCAACCCAATTATAATGTACCCTCCGCCGTATCTCAGCATAATTACTGTACTTGCGATGGCCTAGGAAATGCCGTATTTAAGGAGTGCTCACCTCAATATTATAGTTACAATGTGACTACACAACAATGCGTACCAGATGTAAAGGTTAGCAAACATATTTTTTTCATGAGCTATATGCCAAAAAGGACACGCCTAATGTTTCACTAACATTTGGCATACTTTCAATACTTAATTAAAGAAAGATAGAAATTAATTTAATACAACGAGTCATACACAAATTATACTACGCTACTACTTTTTTTCTTTTTTTTTGTAAAATGCTACGCTCTATTTTTAATTTGGGATTTATTTTATATTTACAGAGCCTTTGCACTAAACCCTGTACAACTGTTATAGAAGCTTATGCAGCTGAGGGTACCTTAGAAGGCTATTGCTTTTGTGATGGCAGAGGCAAAGCAGAGTTCGAAACTTGTGATAATGGTACCATTTACAATCCACGCGTTGGTGTTTGTGTGCCCACGGCAAATGTAAGTACTTTTTTTTCAATTAATTTCAAATTAATTATTTACAATCATTATCTATCTACCTATCTATCTGCCTATTTTTAGTCGTTGTGCGACGTACAATGTTGTGCCAGTGCTACCATTGATAATCCTATCACTATGCCAGCTGAAGATGACAACGATAGCGTATTCTGCTATTGCTCTGGTCCCGATGATGTTATGGTGCTTACTTGCCCAGCAGGCAAAGTCTATGTACAGTCTAAAGGCATGTGTGTAAGTCCTCTCGAAAGTGAATCCCAATGCCCTGCGGGTATTGATGCAGGCGACAAAGTGCCCGATAATACTGCCTGCAATAAATATTTCGTATGCGAAAACGGCCAAATGGTTGCACAGACTTGCCCGAAGGGCCAATACTTTAATCAGAACACGAATAACTGTTGTGTGGACTCTAACAATATTTGTCCCGCTCCAACGGAATGTTCTTGTTTGGGCGCCTACTACGAGGGTGAAATGCTAACACATCCTCTTTATGACTTCATGTACTATGTGTGTGAGAGTGGTTCATTACAAGAATACAAATGTCCCAACTCGCAAGTTTTCAGTGCCTATCAGAAGGCTTGTGTCAAACAACGTTCTGGACCCCGCAAACGTTCTATTGAGTTCCACGAACCTGAAGTAAGAACCTTTAAGAAAATTTCTAATTTTTTTACCAAATTCCAGTGGTAATAAGTCTTAGAAGCAGTAGTAATTTAAGTCATGCTTTCTAATACGATTTAATTTCCTAAATATCTCCGCCTGCCATTGAATCGTATTGTTTAGCATTTTAAACTTAATTTTTATAAATTCAATGCATTTAAAAAAAGAAACGAATTTTCATTAATAAAAACAAAATTTTGAAAATTTATACGAAAAAGAAATCTGAAGCAAAGAAATTTCTCTTTTATTTGGCATTTTTAATTGGTTTTTTTTTTATTAACAAGCAAATATTCTGGGGTATAAAAACGCAGAGCACAACAAAAAAAAAAACTTATTTTTTTAAATTAAAAAACAATAATTGTTTAAATTTTCTTTTGACAAAAAAAAAAAGCTTTGAAAATATTTCAAAATTTTGTTTTTATTTAAAACAAAGCTTTACAGAAAACAAATTGTACAACAAACAAAACAGTTGCCCAGAATATTTTAAAGTATTTGATCAGAAATGGAATTAAAACATAAACCTCAATACTCCATAGACTTGAAAGAAAGAGAATACGAACTAGTTTAGGTTACAACATAAGCAGCTTCGCCCAGATGTTGTTTAACATCGACTGACTCCAAACGACCGATTCAGCATTCTGAAAAAGGGCCGCCAAAGGATTAAATTTTTTTCCAAGATCTCAGAGCTGTGATTTGAACTCAAAGCCAACATATTGCAGACTAGAATATATGACGTATAAAACCTATTCACATTTTTAAAATGTACCGCCTTCTCTCTTCCCCAAGCGCCTATTTTTAATGTGAGCAGAGTCTGATGAAGCCACTTAGACTTCCAAGGCCCTCGACAGATTTGAAATTATTACTTATATGAGAGACAGTTCCTCAAAACAAGTTGCATGCTGACAAGCTGTGAAACCCAGTAGCACTACAATAATTAGAGAATTACAATACAATTAGACAAAGTAGTGCAGAATTCCTATCATTCTGTTTATCTTCCCTAGCTGTTGACAAATCTGCCCTAACGTTAGGTCACTGACAAGTCCTGATTAATCGATCTTGACAATCAAATTCAGGGTTTCACATTTAAGGCATGTGAGATAATTCGTGGATGATTTGAATTTTCTATATTAAATCCATCACTGACTTCCATTTTCTACAGAATATTTATCGATGACTTGCATTTTCTATAGTAAATATTATCGATGACTTGCATTTATCGTAAGCTGCATTGAAGACAATTAAGCGTAACAAAAAAAGCCCTTGTAGGGCTGTAATTTTTATCGACATTTCAGGGAATTTGAACCAACTTTCGTTTACGTTATTGACTTATATAATCTCAAAATTATCTATTTCGTTTCTCCGATTATTCCCTAGTTTGGTTGCCTGGATAATGAAAAACGTTCAGTACCCTCAAACTGCTCACAATACGAAATCTGCGTTAAACAACACTGGCAACGCGAAACCTGTCCCGATTATCGTTACTATAATCCCGAACAGAAAAAGTGTCTGGAGCCACGTGATGATTATGTATGTTCTTATGCCCGGGTAACATCTTTGCCGTTATGTGATAGAAGTCTTGAGAAACAAGTTTATCCGGCTAAATCATGTCTGCAATACTATCAGTGTCAAAATAGCAAATGGCGTCTGAACTCATGTGGACGTGAGCATTACTTTGTAGAACAAATGAAAACCTGTGTAGCCATAGACCAGGCTTTAGAATTTAAATGTGAAGCTGTCAACAATAACAATATGACAAAGGTGGCTTTAAGCCAAGCTTCTACATGCCAGCATTTGAGTCAACGTTTTTATCCTAAAAACTGTGCCATGTTTTTGATGTGCTTGGATAATGAGTGGTGGTATCAATACTGTCCCATGGGCATGTATTTTAATCGTTCTCTTAACTACTGTGTGCCAGATGTTGAGCAGCAATGTAAGGATGTGGTGAAAAGTACAACCGGTTTCCCTAAAGAAGAGTATTTAGAAGAAGTGTGTACACAGGATGGCTTGCTTAGGCCCTCGGCAATGGCTTGCAATCGGTATTTCGTTTGCCTGAATGGCAAGTGGCAAATGCAGCACTGTGCCCGTGCGGAATTCTACGATGTGGAAAATGCCAAATGTTCCAAAGATAATGAGGATCAATGCTCCAAATTAAATAGGGACTGTTGGTTAAATGAAAAGAGGCTAGTAAGCAGAAACTGTTCGTTGTATGAACAGTGCTCTAGTGAAAGCAAGTGGCTAGAAATGACTTGTAAGACGGGAGAAATATTTGATGAATTACTGCAACAATGCGTCTCCAATCAAGGCATGTGTTCGAAGTATGGCTTAAGACGAGTGTGTAAAGACCATGAACTGTTAAAGGTCAACAAGAGTTGTACGCAGTTTTATTACTGTTCCCAGGACAGCTGGCAAATAGGCCAATGCCTCAAGGGTTTTATGTTCCTGGATGAAGTAAAACAATGTGTACCACACCAAGCTGAAGATACTTGTCGGCCTTTCAATGCTACTCATGAAGCCAACACAGCTTTAATAAATGCCGAAGGAAATGAAGACTTATGTAAAGGAAAAATAGATGGTTCCTCAGTTGCCCATCCCTTGGACTGCACCAAATATTATATATGCATACAACAGACCAGCTCACACGAAATGCAATGCCCTAAAGGTAGTTACTTTGACAACGTCTTGGGCTACTGTAAACCCAATGATGGCAGCTGTCGTGTACCATTAACTGGTGTTTGTGCCAATTCCACTGACGATTCCTTGGTACCACATCCCGCTGACTGTCAATATTTTTATCACTGTTCTTCGCTCAATGGCACGGAATTACTGCAATGCCCTACGGGAGAATATTTCCATAATCTCACTCTACAGTGTCTTCCTGATCACGGTGAATGTAAGAAGCCCCAAAAATGTTCTAGTGTAAACCATGGTTCCTTGATACCCCACGAAACCTATTGTAATATTTACTATGCCTGTGTCAAAGGTTTAGCCATACCTGTAGAATGTCCTGACAATTACCAGTTTAATCCCGTTTTAAGCAAATGCGTTTACGATAAGGATCAAGAGTGTCAAAATGGCCAGCTAGTTAGTGACAATAGCACCCATAGCTGTGACAATTTAACCGATGGCTCTTATATAGCCGATCGCAAAGACTGTACCCGTTACTTTATATGCTCTCAGAGCGAAGCCTTGCCAAAAAAATGTGCCAATAACAGTTACTTCGATAACGAACTATTATTGTGTGTACCCGATGATGGTTCCTGCCCATTTGTCAATGACGATAATAGTCAGTATAAGCCTACCAAGCCTGATCCTGCTCAATGTGAGGGAAAACATGGTTATCTCATGGCAGATCCTTTCAATTGCAATAATTTCTACGCCTGCATACACAATCGTCTCAAATATGAAAGGTGTTACCAACAGTACTTCTTCAACAGCACATTGCAGCAATGCCAGCCCATAAACCTACAGGAAACTGGTTCCAACAGCTCTACCTCTTCACTAACGGAACTTATCAAACCTCCAAATTCCCAATGTGTAGATGGGGCAACAACTTTAAAACAATTATGCCAAGAAATGACTGAGAGTTCATCTTTGGCCGAACCAGGAGACTGCCGTCGCTATTTAACCTGCCAGGAGGCGGATGAGGAACCTCTGCCACAAAGATGTCGTAATGGTGAAAGTTTTGATAGTCTTCTAGGCTTTTGTCGTCAAAATGATGGCACCTGCCTGATGGAGAATGGCCAGCGGGTAGGTGAATGCAGTGGCAAACATGGTCAATTGACCCGAGATCCAAAAAGTTGTCGCAACTATTTTGTATGCATTAATGGCCAGAAAATTACCCAAACTTGTAAAGATGATGAATACTTTAATAAAAGCCAAAATATGTGTCTTCCAGATACACAACATGTCTGCAATCCTACACAACAATCCGAGGAGCCCAATAAGCAGGTGAGTTAAAGTCTTGTATAAAAGTTTATCCAAAGACGTACTATGTTCTGCCATTTATTTTTCTAGTCTTGTGCTGGTCTAAGCGAATCCATTCTCTATCCTTACGTCAATGATAATTGTCGATCCTATTTTCAATGCATAAAAGGGGAGCCTAAGGTCCATAAGTGTGCCGATGATTTATATTTCGATCCTCTAACCATAAAATGCGTTAAAAATAAAACAGAGTGTGTAATGCCAACGCAAACAATGCAGAGATCACCGACGTTCAATCAAAAGTTCAGTAAGGTAAGGTACAAAAAATCCACATAATCGGGGAAAAGTACTTCGAATCTCAAAAAGTACTTCTTAATGACAAACCTTCTCGTCAAAGGATTTAAAGGAGTAGATATTAATGTACATATATACCCAATATTTATATATTATAACGTCTTTTTACAGTTATGCACTAACAAAATTATGGAATTGCCCTATGCTAACATAGACAACGATTGCCGTTCCTTCTATATCTGTCATGCCAATGGTGAAATTACACATGAATGGTGTCCCCTGGGTAAGATGTTCAACAAAGAGTTCAATGCTTGTTTTGCCGAAAATAAAACGATTTGTGACAGATATGGAAACTAAAACGTAAGATATTTATGATATCGATAACAGTATGATAGCAATGAAATGAGGAAATGATTTTTTAAAATAAAATAAAAAAATAAAAGGTGATGGTAATTGAATTTCATAAAAAAAAATTATTTTTAATTTACTTGTAAACGTAAACGTAGTTATCGATAGTGGCTTTTTTATATAAGAGGTCGTTATCGATAAAATTCTTTTTAGAAATCTTGGATTACGAATATTTCAGTCAATGATATCGACGATATTTTCTATAAAAACTATAGTTTTCAATGATTTTATCGAAGACAATTTCTATATAAAATATACATAGTTTTCGAAGACATTTTCTATGGTAACTATGTTAGGTGAGAGGACGTGTACTTGTCAATTAAGACAAGTACAGTACCCGGTGATCGAATTGACCCATTGTACTATAGTAACTATAGTTATCGAAGATATTTCATATAGGCGCTATAGTTATCGAAGATCTTTTTTATAGAACATATAGTTATCGACGATAATTTTTATAGAAACTACAGTTATCGAAGATATTTGTTATAGAAACTATTATAATCGAAGATATTTTCTATAGAAACCATTGTTATCGAAGATATTTTCTATAAAAATTATATATAATTATGTTATTTTAAAATTAAAAACAAAAAATTATAAACCTCGACCTGAATGAAGCAATTATTGTTTTTAAATTTTCTAATCAATAGTACGATAGCAACTACACTAACTATGACGTTGTTTTTAGGTTACAAAAATGGTTTCACAGCACATGTAAAATACAAAAATATTTATAGGGTTGGCTATTAATAGCCAAGTGAGTGATTGATTGGTAGTTAAACATAAATGCACTTAAATAACGAAGTAATAATTAAATCAACAAAAAAAAAGTCTAGAAGAGAAAAGGATGCGTGGTTTATGATTTCATAGGCGAAACTTTACTTTTCCTTTATTTTACTTCAATACTGTTATCGGTATTGCAGATAATTGTGGATAAAAGAAAAATCTGAAGCTAACATGAATACACTCCCCGAAATATTTATAAGACCAAACGTATTTCTCGAAAAACTTAAAATCTTTTAGACCAATTCGTACCATTTTTGGGTTAAATATAACTAACTATAATATAAATCTTTTTAAAAAAAATATTTTTTTCTTTGTTTAATAAAAGGATAGCACAAAATGAATTTCATTTTCAAACGAAAAAATTATAAGACCAAAATTAAATAATATTCACCTAAAACTAAAATAACAATGATAAAAAACAACTACTGAGTAATTTTTGTATTTATTAGTAATTAGTGTGTCCACCGTGATTAATAATGACTTCCTGAAGTCGACGGGGCATAGAATTTATTAAATTTTCAATGCAATTTTGACCAATCCTACTCCATTCTCTTATGATAGCACATTTTAAGCATTTTACATCCTTATACTGAGTGTTATTATTGAAAACTTGGTCCGATAGTATTGCCCATAAATTTTTTATCGGATTTAGATCTGGACTACATGCCGGCCAATTCAAAACTGGTATGTTTCTGGAGGACAGAAATGATTTTGTTGGTTTTGATTTATGGATTGCGGCGTTATCCTGCTGAAATATCCAATTGTTGCCTAACGAATCATCCCCAAAATTAATTAAAACGTCATCTAATAATTCAATATACTTCTCGCTATTCATTTTAGTTGATATAAAACAAATAGGAGTCCTTCCCGTAGTCGAAATCCCAGCCCAAACCATTACGGTGCCTTCACCGAAATTTTGCGACATTCGTTGAAGTTATTCAACGTTATCAGTTATTTTTTCTGATGAAAAAAAGTTGATTTAGATGGTCCAGATGGTTCCCAAAAATATTGGATGGATTCACGTAAAAAAAGAAATCAACGAATGTCGCGAAATTTCGGTGGAGGCACCGTAATGGTTTGGGCTATGATTTCGACTACGGGAAGGACTCCTATTTGTTTTGTATCAACTAAAATGAATAGCGAGAAGTATATTGAATTATTAGATGACGTTTTAATTAATTTTGGGGATGATTCGTTAGGCAACAATTGGATATTTCAGCAGGATAACGCCGCAATCCATAAATCAAAACCAACAAAATCATTTCTGTCCTCCAGAAACATCCCAGTTTTGAATTGGCCGGCATGTAGTCCAGATCCAAATCCGATAAAAAATTTATGGGCAATACTATCGGACCAAGTTTTCAATAATAACACTCAGTATAAGGATGTAAAATGCTTAAAATGTGCTATCATAAGAGAATGGAGTAGGTTTGGTCAAAATTGCATTGAAAATTTAATAAATTCTATGCCCCGTCGACTTCAGGAAGTCATTATTAATCACGGTGGACACACTAATTACTAATAAATACAAAAATTACTCAGTAGTTGTTTTTTATCATTGTTATTTTAGCTTTAGGTGAATATTATTTAATTTTGGTCTTATAATTTTTTCGTTTGAAAATGAAATTCATTTTGTGCTATCCTTTTATTAAACAAAGAAAAAAATATTTTTTTTACATAAAAAGATTTATATTATAGTTAATTATATTTAACCCAAAAATGGTACGAATTGGTCTAAAAGATTTTAAGTTTTTCGAGAAATACGTTTGGTCTTATAAATATTTCGGGGAGTGTATTAAGCAATTATCTCAAGCTGTGCGATATTTATTCTATGGTGACCTTTAGGAACAGCTAAAAAAAGAACGGGTATCCTATGCTAGGGAGCAATTGATCCCCATCGTTCTGAGGTGGGTCCCTCCGAGAAGAATCGAGCATTAGGAGTAAGGCAAACAATAATTTTCTGAAAGTTTTGATTAGTCGATTGTCACAAACAGAATGAAGCTGAAAACCAACCTGAAAGCTTAATGAATCGGTTATATTATTAAGTGAAATGAGAGAAGACTGCGGGCAATTAACTAGACCTTTGCACAAGTTATTTGAAGATAACAGTTCTACAAACAAATTTTTCTTTTAAAATTTCCTATTCATTATGACGCTCACAGTTATACAATACTTGCCAATTGTTTAAATATTTAATGAAAGCTTGTATGTCGTCATATACTCATACAAAAGTAAATCATATATCCTGCATATAAATCCTCATATCCTTTAAATAAATCACGACATGTTGAACAAATTACTCATGCCATTAACTGACCTTTCTTATGTCTATTTTCATAGAGTTTGTGCGTCATATGGAAGGAAGACATAAATGTTTCCTTTGTTTCTTACTTCATTAGTTATGATGATACATTTTCGTGTTTGAAAAGTACTTGAAATCTGTTTTCAACACTTTATTTTCCTTCTCTATTTTTTTTTTATAACAAAAACGTCATTATCACTGCTTTTGAAGGGGAGGTATGTACATGAGTGTCAAGGGGTCATAGGCGATAAGAAACTATTTTGGTATTCCTTGCTAGCAGGAAAATTAAATAAATAGCCAAACATACGGCAGATGGTTTTAAAAATAAACTGAAGAAAATCATGTTAGTCTCTGTATTACAGCTGTAATTGGAGTCTTATGTACAGGATTATAAATCACTTAATGGGAGTAACAAGAGGTCGCCTAAGGAACGACGTGTTAATTTAGTCTTTTTCTTACCAAAAAAATATTCATTCTGTCAAGGAACAAAGTAAGTAGCCAAACTCAAAGAATGATGATGAATGTATGATGAATAACATTTGGGGCGTTTTGGAGATCATTTTAAGTTCACGGAAGTTTACAAATGTAATCTTCCACAGGTTCGACAACAGGATACCGGACTACAAGTTAAGCGCGCTTTTGACTTAATCTCTGGTGTCTAATTTGTTCATCATTTTTCTGCATTGCGAATTTCTGAAGATTTTTGACAGTGCTGCCAAAAAAAACCCGGTGCATTTTAGTGTGTGAATAAATGCTTTGAAGGTCCTGATTACGCTGATGTATTGTATTGAATTCACGATCGCTTCACGCAAATGTAATCGAAGTTAGAGAAACTACAGCAGGAATCACTAAAAGCTGACATAACATAACTGCTGGTCAAGGAGCTGACAGCAAAACTGCAACGTATTATATACCCGCTACCTGTATATTCATCTTGCAGCCATTTTCTTCCCTTCCGTATTTTAAATTACCTAAGATTCACTTGACAGATTTTTAAAATTTGTTTTAGCAAAAGAAACCCAAACTTGAAGTACCATAAATAAAATGATAATGCTTGAAGCCATGCTTCAGTCATTTCAACACTTGAAACTCATGTACTATTTGTGTGTTTAGAAATTATTCTAAACAATTCCCATATCAACCATTGATTTAAGCACCCCTAAGGACACCATTTTTTTTTCATAATTTGTCACAATTTTATTAAACGAAAAAGTAAATAAACAAACGGACAACAACAAACAACAGCAATAAAAAAAATCATTGCTCACAATTAGAATACCATATAGGAAAAAAACAAAAAATCACACAAAAGAGAGCCACTACACTGAGAGAAAATGAAAACCGTTAGTTAGTTAGTTAAAGGCTTTAAATCACTAGTATTGGTATAGTTTTTAAAAGTAACTGTTGTTCTCTCTTTGTTTCAAATATTATTACTCTCCTTTTTAACGATTTGTATGTGTATGTGTGCTTATTATTAGCATTGTTGTGTTTTGTAGCTGTGCGTGTGTGTGATATGCTCGTATGTGTAGAAGTTATTAAATATAGACAGGAAGTGCAAGTTTAATGCGTGTCAATACATGACTTTTAGTGGCATTCTATACCATTCATGGCATTTAAAAATATTTACAACAACAATAAAAGACAGACAGAAACAGACAGACGGAAAAAGCGAAATAAAAGAAAAATTTATGAAAATATAGTTTAACATCAAAACAGACAAGACATTCGTTAGTTTGCGGTTTAAGGACACGGTTGTTAAAAACGGTTCCCAAAACAAACAAAAAAGTGTAGAAGAATATAAAACGGATAATAAACAATAGAATAATAATAGAAAAATAATATAAAAAAAGCAACAGAAAAAAGTGAGACAAATTACTATATTCCATATATTGTACATAGTATTTCATTGATATTAGAAAAAAGGTGGCTTTGGAAAACTAAATTATTAAATAAAAATAAAAAATTATTTTAAAAAATTCATAATAAAAGTGTCTGAAGTGTTTCTCCTTTTCGAAATATCAAATATTGAAAATTATAAAATAAAGGATTGTCTGTTTTTTCGGTTTTAAAAGTTAAATACACAACAAATTGTGATTACGATGAAACTTCTGTTAGCTGTTAGCTTGTACGAAACGCTATCGCTTAATTGATCGTGTGGCTCGAGCCAATGTTTTCCTGACTATACATTTGCTATACTTTCTCTTACATTGCAGTGATTCAGATACATGAACACATCTTTAACAATTTCAGTCTTTTTAAATTTCTTTATAATCTAACCAATTCACTGACCTACAATTATGCTTCAAATCAAAATAATATTAACTCCTAAAATTATTGAACAAAAGAAGTTTGAAATACAAATTTTTGTTGTCAAGTAGAATTTAAAAAAATCACAATGATCGGTATAAAAATATGATCGATGAACATATAAAATGTGTCATTTAAATATGGATTTAAAATAACAAATATGTAAGCTGTAAGCTCCTAAAATTGTGCTACAAACTAAAATAACATTGAAAATTAATAAAAACAGAATGCATAGGCTTTAAAGTCCTAAAATTATGCATCGAAAAATGTTTAAGAGATTAAATTAAATTAAAAATGTTATCAAAAATATTTTACATTGTTAAACAGTACTAAATGTGATCAATGAAGAAATGAAATAATATCATTTAATATGGTGTTTGAATGTAGAGAATAAAATATATGTATAGTATTTTAACTCCTAAACCTCTGCTAAAAAATAAATAAGTAAGCAAATGACGCAAAACTCTTTAAGCGCTTAAAAGTATTCGAAACTCTAAAATATGCTTTAAAATATACGCAAAGGGAGCCTAAATATATGTAAAACAAAATGTTGTTAAATAAATATTTTACAACTCCTAAATGTAGGTAAATTTTACATATAGAAGGCAACAAGTTTAAAGTGTAAATTCAAAATGGAATGGAGTACTACATTGAAATACAAAAACCTGATTGAGAGTACATATTTCTCTATTAACTTAACCCAAAATCACAGTTGAGACTAACGTAGCCTTCTTTTAAAATGTTTAAATTATCCCATAAGTGCACTTTTTTCCGAAATGCGTGCAAACTGTCATTATTTTCTATTTTAAAAATATTTTTTTTGACTTTTATATGCCTCTGAATATCTATATACATACATATAGTATATAGCTTAGCAATTAATTATAATTTTATTATATTATAATGAATTGAATTACATTGTAATGAATTTTGTTTTAATATCAAAACAAAGTAACTTGTAATTGCAAGTGTAAATCTTTTTTTGGGAATTTAAACACATGTTTTGTAGCGTCTATACATAGTACAAAGGAAATATCAATAGCAAGTTGAGTTATGGTAATACAGCACACTTCAAAGTTATTTCTAATCTATATTTTTAGTTAAGAAGAAAACTTGGACAGGGGATAAAATAAAAATAAAATTTAAATAAAAACCAATAATGCTTTTTTGTTTAATAATTTAGCTGTTGAAAGGCTACTTTCAAGTATTAACGTGTTGACCAACAAATTTAAAGTATCTTCCCAAAATATTCAATGTGAATACTTTTAATTTTTAAATATACCCAAACAAAGCTACAATGGTCTGCGGCGAAGGCCGCTGAATAAAGGAAATTGCGATATTGAGACATCCACTAGGAAAAAACTAGATGTCTGGACAAATTAATATAGCAGACAACTTGGCTGATTATTTACTCACTTTCTTATCTAATTGGTCATTGCAACCCTTTGAAAATTTTCTATAGGATTCAATACAAATGCGGAATTGCCATGGTATGGTATTACTTTGAGATGTGATCATTATGATATTATATCCCTCCCGGGGGCTGTGTTATCGCAATGACCTCGAGAGTTTCCTGCTCTATTACAGTGCTTCAATTATTACTTAAAAGAATTTAAAACTTTAATAAACTGTAATCCTAATCATCACTTTAACCTTTTCCCAGTTTTCTAACGATTGTATAATTTTAAAAATTCTATAATTTTCAAAGTTACCATAAATTACGAGTTAAATTAATTTTAGTTTCTCTTCTAGGCAACAGCATTACATCAAGTTTTCTACGAAAGTCAGCCTTAGCTCTTTAAATGATTATAAAAGGATGAAAAAAAACCGATTGGTATGGTTTTGAATAAATTTTTGTGAGATTTTTTATGATTTTAATAATTATTATACTGTTTGAATGCTCTTCTTTTAATTATATATTCTATGCAATATATTAAATATTCACAGTCTAATTACATGGTTGGTGAAATAAAATTGCATATTCAAACCAATTTTATTAGAAGCTTTTGTAAGCAGTGCACGGTGGCATTAAATGTTTCTTAAATACCTTGTCACTATGAAACACACAAAGAAAGAAGGCTACATTAGGGTAGTAACTACTCAAGGCAATTATAAAACATATCGTAGCTGCAGAATAAACAAAATCTTCATCATGCTTTTCTGGATTACCAATGGATTGTGTTGTTCGGACTGACTTTTAATTCTGTCTTAAACGGCCATTGTTTTCTAAACCGCAGAATCGGTCTATTAAAATTCCAGTAATATTCGTTATGTCCCTAATGTTATACCTAGTCATATATGACACTTTCTAGCTATTACTAGACACTTTTTAAAATCGATAATTAATGGCTGTACGTGGATATTAATAAAGACCCATTAACAAAATAAAACCTTTCACGACTCCTGCATTTTATTCACTGTTCCATACGGTTGAATGGAAATAAATTTGAGAAGTTGGTTGGTTGGGAGGAAAGCGGGCTAACTGATAAGGCTTTAGAAATGCATGTTTATATAATAATTTATAAGTGTATTGTCCTGTTCAACTATTTACTTTTCGATGGCCGTTTCTAAATGACACAACACGAGTTTCGGCATATATGGAATTCTATATTTTTTTGTGTTGTTGCTGTTTTTGGATAATATCAAATGTTTTGATTTCTGAAGGTCGATAATATAGCACAATAAACTTGTTGCATTAGAGTTGTGTGACATGAATATGTAAATGCCACCCAATGAATGTAATTGAATAAGAATAGAAAGATTCGCAAGTTTTGGAATGCTACTGACAAAGAAGAAGAAGACCTATTCAGATCAATAGCTTTTGTAGAAATCATGCGAAGACAAAACAAGTTTATCTGCATGTCTTCTAGCAGAATAGTGAACTATAAGAACTTCATTAGTGTCATGAGAGACCATATGATTTAAAAAACGCAGAAAATCAGTCCTCTTCGTAGCCGATAATATTATATAATATTAGAGCAGAACCTAGTCTAGCAATATTACATGTACCCTCATAGCGTCTATCAAATTGTGCCTTTCTGCAAAAAGGCGGCAATTTTATGCTACTTTTTCCATATATTTTCATTGCAGTTCTTTTACATTCACTGGGTTATATTCGTTTTTTTCTTTGTTTTTTTTTTATAAATTTAGAACAAATGTTCATAATAAACTTTGAACACGTTTTGTCAATTTATGCATTTTTAAATAAGTTACAACAGCAACAACAACGTTCTTTAGTCTATATTTGAAAAAGCAAATAAAAAGAGACAGAAAGACAAAAGTAAGGAACGGAAAGTGCAAAAAAGAATAATTCAAAAACAAGGATATTCAATTTAATTCTGATGATTTTAAAATATTAATTACAATTGCTTATCAAATATGCACAAATTATTGACAATATTCTCATCATTATTTATTGTTGATGTTTATATAACCGTTATTTTCTACAACATTATTACCATAATTTTCAAAAAAAAAATTTCTCTAAAGCACGCTATTGTTATTAAAATACAAGAAATAACTCAAAATGTAATTGGAGATGAAAAGGAAAAAAGGATCAAGTGCGATTTGAATGTTTTTTTTGTTTTTTTAAAGAAAAAGAAAAAATTTAATTTAAAAGAATTTTGGACAATTTCAGGGCTTTATTATCGATTGAATTTTTTGATCATTGATTTATTATCGATTGAATTTTTAATAATCGATAATAATATTTCGTTTAAGAGGTAAAATGTAAGGCGTTCAAATTACTTTCTTCCACTGTATTATCATTGAACCCTTTAACGATACGATTTTAAATAATTAAGGCGATGAATTTATTTCAATAAGTTATCAATTAACAGATAACTGATGTGTTAAAAACTGATAGCCTGTATTTTCATAAACAATAAAGTGTAAGTTAAGTCACTTTTCCTTTTAAGGCTTGTTGTTATATAGTATACAAGCCTACATGTTTCGTATCTTTATTACAATGTAACATACATATGAGTACAACGTACGGATAAAGCTGACTTTTTTTTTCAATAAAAAAAAAAAAAAAATAAAAAAGTAATGAAAATCAATAAATTCTATATTCCTTAGTCACTATTCATATGCAATTAAGTTAATTGCATTAACCCTCAAATGTACGTAAGGTCAAGATGCATTAATATTATTACAAAAGATATTAAAAAGGTTATTTGTTTCATAAACGGACCGACCTTGGATAATAATATTAGTGGCGTAATTTAATTTTAGGCATCTCAAGTGTTTCCAAAATGGCGGTTCGAGAGATATCGTAACGAGGGATACCTTAAGCCTTAACCCTACTAAGGACCATGAAAAGAACGTGCTGCATGATTACCGCTTAGGCAAACGTCGTGGAAGTAACAACTGCCGACAAAGATTCAAATTTATTTTCTAAGGCGTTGGTATCTACGTTATCTATCTAACTAGTACAACGAAAGAGAATTGGGACTTAACCCAGACAGAGTTTATAATCGCCTATTATTCACAAAGAGATACAAAATCCCTGAATTCATTGCCTCTAATATCAACGGAGTAGACCTCACTCTATTAAAAACCATTTAATAATTTGAAATCATATCTGAAAGCAAACTAAGCTGGAATATAAATATAAAGTCCAGAGCTACCAAGGCGACAATTGCTTTTTATTGTTGCAAGATAGCAATAATGTGGATTATAATTCCTTAAAATGATAACAGGCTGTACGACTTTGCAATCAAACCAGCTCTATTCTACCAACCCGATAGTATAGGCTCTGTAGAATAAGGCCACTGTTTGGTGGTTGGTCTCGGTTTAAGGCACATCATCTAAGGCATTCTTTACTATTCTTAACTGACTAGCACCACAGACATGTTGGCGCAACTAAGGGCTGTGTATACAATGACACTAGGTGTAGGGAGAATATAGAACCTATGATTGCACTAAAATGTTGGGCATAGTTAATCGGGATGTTCTTATTGACCAGAAGATACCAGAACCTCATTTTATAATGAAAATGCCGGTAGATCCTATAATCCCAAGGCAGTTATTATGAGACACTTACTACATGGTATAGTCGGCCCGAGACTTAGAATACCTTACAACTGCTTCAGAAGCTGTAATGACGTGGAAGAAGAATATGCTACTGAACATATTTTCTGTCATTGTACTTTACTTTTGGAACCTGAGCTAAATCGGTGATTTGGATAAAATCTACAGCATACGAAACACTAACCAAGTAGATCATATTTGATAAGACTAAGGGTTAAAAATTTGTCCTTAACAGAGTGTAGGTTATAGGTAAACCTGAAAGACAATTTCATATGACGATTGTGCGTTAATTTAATATTTATTTTATTATTTTATAACAATTATAAATTGTTTACCTTCAGTACACACATACTTGTATATGCACAATAACTATAATAATTTGAATTACTATCCTGATACGCACTAGTGTTTCTCATTTATTCTACAATTCATTTGTTATTTGCTTACATACATATTTCATTAAATATTTTAGGAGTTTAATGTACATGCATGTATTTGTAGGTCAAAGTTCTTATAAATTTAAAATAAAATACATAAATGCCATACTAGCCTAGACGTATGAGTGTTATTAATTGAATAATTTAAATAATAATACGTCAGGTGAAACGATATTTTCTTTTATGGGTTTTTTTCCACGAAAATTAATCACAGAAAAAAACAACAATATTGATGGCAAATAAGAGCTACTGTGGCCAGTAAACAAGTGGTCAGTTATGGCAGCAGAGTGAAGGTATAAAGCGCTAGGAAACATGACCACAAGTTACATTATATTCATCTCATCAATTAAAATACATGATTCCAACATGTTGCGTCAGATTATTTCTTCTACTCGGACAGATTTAGGTACGTCAAACGATGACAGTACAGCATGTTATCGATGAATCCTACAATGAATGGCTCTTCTGAAATTTTCAAAACAAACACACCGGCAAACACCAGACTCCTCAATAGAGGACTTATAGCAGAACCTTAAAGAACTCTTGGCTCTTTTAAGTTATTAAAATAAATCCTAACCCCCCCCCCCCCCCCATTACCTTCTCCTAATAAAACTTAAGTAAGACTTTGTTTTAATAGGCACATGTTGCCTCTTTGTGGCACAGCTGTTCTTAGTTAAAGTTAAATAATCATTAGTATTTAAAATTCTTGAAAAAAAAGAAAATTAAATGGGAAAATAAAAAGAAAGAAAGAAAAAAAATAATTGAAATAAAATAAAAATCTTCATTAAAATTTCATCAATGGAAATCTAAACATCTGTTGGCCATAACAACCGGTAGTGAAATTTGTGAAACAAAATACAGGAGGCAAATAAAATCAATGACTTTGTTTTCTCTATCGTTCTGTTTGTAGGTTCAGTAAATTACATTAAATTACAACAACAACAACAACACAGAAAAATATTCATAACCTTCAAAATATTACAACAACAACAAAAGAAATAGAAATCAAAAGCAACGTAATTCAAAGTTCAAATACTTAAAGAAAGCCCAGTTAAAGGAAATGCCTTAAAACCAATAGAGTTAAATGAGAAAGAAACACAAAAACAAAAACAAAAAAATTTTATATGAGAACAGTTGAATTATAATTGAAATATGAATGAATCAAATAATGAATATAACAACAACAGCAGCAATAACAATCAAAATGCTAAATATAAGAGTAGCCAAGACCAAAACCATTATCAACGGACACACAACATCTATCAGCTGCGAGTGGATAGTGTCGATGAGACCAGTACAGCACCCATGACAGAATCGAATTCCCGAGAAGATTTAATTGTTCGAGATCCAGATGAAGAATCACCCGACTGTAAACCCAGAGAGGGTTTACAATTTCCCCGTAAGTTAACTGCTTAACAGATTTTTTTTTCGTAAAATTTTTATTTTAATTTTTGATCTCTTAAACCTTAGGATTCCTTTCGGTGCCCGCTTTACGCAATGCACCCTCACAAAAGATGAGCAAACGTGATGTTGCTTCGAGTCCGGCAAAAAGTGAACGCATGGCGAGGGACTCTTCGGGTAAAAAAGTACCGGCACGAAGATTAAGTCAAGACAGTGGCATAGTGGCGGGACGTTTATTTAATGGTGGGGTAAGCATTAGGTTTAGGTGTAATCAAATTGTCCCTATTTAAAATAAACTTGCAAATTAATATGACAGTTATAATGTGTTCAATTTTTAATAGAATTATTTATTACTTCCTCTTTAGGACCTAAACTTTTTCGACTCAACCCCGTTTACTTTACAAAGTGCTCACAAGCCCTCTACCGATAATATTTACGCTTTACTTATCAATGAAACTGAATCAAGAACCGCCGAAAATCGTACAAACAATTCTTACAATATACAATATTTACCACCGACACCGACACCGGCACCTTCACTATCCGGATCAGAAATCACCACTTTACAACCCTACTACCAACAACACCGCCCGCCACCTATCAACTGCAGTAGTCAGACGAATGAAAAATGGCGTCCCGGCTACAGTGCAAATTATTATAATAAATCCCATTCTATTTCAATACCACTGCCTACGCACTTGGAAACTGAATCAGCGGAGCCTAGTCCAACGTTAGCCTTTGGTCCTAAAATCGAAAATTCTGATATACCAGGCACAGCTATGCTTAAAGATTTGGGTTTAAATTTAACAGCACCACCCACACCAGAAGCAGGTAATAATAGCGATTCACCCATAAAGGAGAACATAGACTTGGCTGAACTCGAGAAACCTATTAATAGAACGGAGAAGCATATGTTGGAAGAACAATTTGCCTACAAGCAATTGGTGCCCTATGAGAAGTCTAGACAAAACTCGAAATGCTCTTCAATGGACTCTAGTGTCAATGGCAGTAACTATAACAGCCGTAAGCACAGCAAACGTAATTCAGATAGTGAGGAGGAGAATGCACGCAGGGTAAGCAAACAAGATCGTGAGGGCCTAGACTCGGAGTCTTTAATGTTTCGTGATGGCAGACGTAAAATCGATATGGTGTTGGCTTGGGAGGAAGAAGATTTAGGGGTAATGACAGAACTGGAGTCAAGGAAACGGGACTATCGCAAGACCTTTATGGAGAATTTAATAAAAGAGGGTTTAGAAGTCGAGCTGGAGGATAAGACTCAATCGTTTAATGAATGCACTTACTTTCTGAAAATACATTTACCCTGGCGTTTGGAAACACGACTCGCTGAAGTCATGAATATTAAATTGCCAGTGAAACGATTTATAACCATATCGGTTAAGTCATCTTGGGTAAGTTGAAACGAAAAAGATTGAAAAAAAGGGAAAATTCGGAATTTATTTCTCTGCTGTATTTCTCCAGGATGAGGAAAATATTATGGTGCGTAATTTACAATATTGGAAAGAGATTTGGCAAAAGTTAACCAAGAAGATACAATTGGATAAAAGTATTTTGGAAGGGGAAACTACGTTTAAAGCAGCCACAGCCAATGGCAATCCCGAAGAGCAGTAAGTTTTCGAACTTAAAACCAAGAAATCTCTTTCAAAATGTTTATTTTAAATTTTTCACATCAGATTCATAGTTAAGGATCGTGCCACCTCATTTACCAGCGCCCAAAGATCATTAATGGTAATGCAGGTTTTATTGCGTACTCCCTTTGATGATAGCGATCGCTGTGGCATACGACGTTTACTCAACGACAACACCTACTTAGCCTGTTTTCCTTTGCACGAGGGCCGTTATGATCGACCCCACTCTAGTGGTGTGTCTTTGGACAGACGTATTTTGTATTTAACCTGGGCCCATCCTTCTCAATGGTACAAAAAGCAGCCCTTGTGTTTGGTGCGCAAATATTTCGGTGATAAGATTGCCTTGTATTTCTGTTGGCTGGGTTTCTACACTGAAATGCTGGTTTACCCCGCTGTGGTTGGTACTTTATGTTTTATTTATGGCCTGGCCACTTTGCAGTCGGAAGATAATACGCCCAGCAAAGAAATATGTGATGAAGATGGCACCGGAAATATAACTTTGTGTCCTTTATGTGATCGGGCCTGTAGTTATCAGCATTTACATGAGTCATGTTTATTCTCGAAGATCACTTACTTGTTTGACAATCCTTCAACAGTATTTTTTGCCATTTTTATGTCCTTTTGGGGTAAGTTTTGCAACTTCCATAACCTACATACATATTTTGAAATCCTATTTTAAATATTGTTTTATTACCACAGCCACTACTTTTTTGGAACTATGGAAACGGAAACAATCGGTTATTGTTTGGGAATGGGATCTGCATAATGTGGAATCGGATGAGGAAAGCCGACCAGAGTTTGAAACCAATGCCACCAACTATCGTATGAATCCTGTAACTAGAGAAAAAGAACCGTACATGTCCACTTGGACTAGGGCTATACGCTTTGTTATAACCGGCAGTGCCGTATTGTTTATGGTAAAAGAAACACCTTTTTGCCATGTGAATCTCTCAATTAAATTTTAATTTCAAATTCCAGATATTCATAGTCCTTTCTGCTGTCTTGGGTACCATTATCTATCGCATTTCGGTGGTCACTATAATTTATGGTGGCGGTGGATTTTTCGTTAAAGAACATGCCAAACTATTTACCACCGTAACGGCAGCACTTATTAATTTGGTGGTTATAATGATACTAACAAGGGTAAGTAGAAGGAATTTATTAAAATAAAAGGGACTGCTTCGAGACCCAGGATCGCGTCAGTGTCTGCGGGTCCCCCGGAGCCCAGGGGTATATCTGGGAACGAGATGTTTAACACTTTTGCTAAATTGGGATCTCACTCAGTGAGTCATGTGTGAAATAGGTTATAGAAATGAAGCAAAGGTACTAGAAAGGGAGATGTTAAATGAACAGGGGTCTTTGGCCGCTTATCGACAGTGGTAGATAGTGGTTTGCTGCCGTGGCTTAGTAAAACCAGCGTAAATGGAGATGGGTCCAACATGTTTTGCGAAGACGACTGTCCAATACAGTCAGAACTGGAATTGTTAGAGTAGCCGTTAGACGGATGCCCAGCCCAACTCTTTTACCAAAGGTTGGAAACAAAGGCAATGAAGCTATATGCGCTATGGAAAGAGCATATCGAAGGAAACGCAGCACAATTTTTAATTAAAGGGAGTTGTCTGGGCAAAATATATCACGTCTGCTGTATTTGTCGTAAATTATTGCCTTCGCTTTCAATTCGTAATACTTGATAATGTTATAAATCCCTTTATAAAATATGAATTAACGAGATTTTTATTCCGAGAGTAATTTTTGAATTTTTATTGTCTCCTGTTATTACAGATCTATCATCGCCTTGCTATACGTTTGACAAACCTGGAGAATCCACGCACCCAAACGGAATACGAAGATTCTTATACGTTTAAAATCTTCTTTTTTGAATTTATGAATTTCTATTCATCCTTAATCTATATAGCGTTCTTTAAAGGACGTTTCTTTGATTATCCAGGCGATGATCAGGCGCGTAGAAGTGAATTTTTCCGATTAAAAAATGATATATGCGATCCGGCTGGCTGTCTATCCGAATTATGTATACAACTGGCCATTATAATGGTGGGCAAACAGTGTTGGAATAATTTCATGGAATATTTATTTCCAAAATTTTACAACTGGTGGCGTCAACGCAAACACAGACAGGCTACTAAAGATCGTTCCCATTTGCATATGGCATGGGAGCAGGACTATCATATGCAAGATCCGGGCAGATTGGCTTTATTCGATGAGTATTTGGAAATGAGTAAGTCGGCGGCGTGAAGTGATGAGAAGCGTTTTTTTTCTTTTTAATTCTAATTGATAATGTGCTTACAGTTTTGCAGTATGGTTTTGTTACTTTATTTGTGGCCGCCTTTCCTTTGGCTCCGTTATTTGCTTTGCTTAACAATGTGGCTGAAATACGTTTGGATGCCTTTAAGATGGTTACCCAATCAAGGCGTCCTTTGGCCGAGCGTGTAGAAGATATAGGTGCCTGGTATGGTATTCTACGCATTATTACGTATACCGCTGTGGTGTCCAATGCCTTTGTCATAGCCTATACCAGTGATTTCATACCACGCATGGTTTATAAATTTGTCTACTCGGAAACCAATACTTTGGTCGGTTACATAGAACACTCGCTATCGATATTTAATACCTCCGATTATAAAGAGGAATGGGGAGCCAAAACTGAAAAGGATCCAGATACTTGTGCCTATAGAGGCTATAGGTAAAGAATTTGATTCCAAGATTTTTTCTTGCATCAGCTAATCAATAAAATTTTATTTCTAAAGGAATGGTCCGCATGATTATGAACCCTATGGTTTAAGTCCTCATTATTGGCATGTGTTTGCAGCCCGTTTAGCCTTTGTAGTGGTATTTGAGGTATTTAAACAATCCTTACAAACCATTCATAAACTTCTTTAATTTTGTAATTTATATCTTCCTGTAGCACGTAGTTTTCGTTATAACCGGCGTTATGCAATTTATTATACCCGATATACCGGCCGAAGTCAAAACCCAAATGCAACGTGAACAACTTTTGGCCAAAGAAGCCAAATATCAGCATGGCATGAAGCGAGCCCAAGGCGATAATCAAGATTTAATGAGTCTTTTCCGTGAGGCTAGTAGTCGCAATAGCATACCCACCAATAGTTTACCTAGTAATGGTACAGCAGATGGCACACAATTTGTTACGCGTCGCAATTGGGCACGACGTTTTTCACGTTTAAGTGATGGTCTAGATGCCCATGTTGAGGTAGCTGCTCGACCCCGACGTTCAATGGAGTCCACTGTGTGGGAGGTTTCCTGACATGAAGAGGAAGCTGAATCGGAAGACGTTATAAATGCCAAAAGTAAACACTAAGAAAAGAACAGAGGAATCAAAGGCCATCGACAAAGTTTGTGTGTAAAACAGTACAAAACAGGTTGTAATTTTAATGTTTCAATCAATATTTTAAAGACAAATTTTATCTTAAAAAAAAAAAAATTTAATAAAAATTAAGTAAATATTTAAATAAATTCTTGTAAATAAATTGAAGTAAACATTCCATTACATTTTGCTGCTAAGAATAAACATATGGAATCTACTTTTGGGGCCTGTTGTGTTTTCAAAAAGGATCAAAGATCTGTACTCTCCTAACTACTCCTACTAAAAGCCTTAAGACCAATATTCTACTGGGTTTAGTTGATCTGAATCTTCGTATTGAATACACGACACCTGAATCCTTCCTTCCAATCCTTCTTTTTTAAAACAAAAATACCCGTTGATCTTATTACGATAATGATTTACACATCACACAGAACGTCATCCCAGTATTGACAGTATACAAAACAAGCGACAAATTCAAATGTAAAATCTTTTCACAACAGCACAAGTGCTGTAGTACTATGCTGGCTGAAATAAAAGCCATAAAGACTGTCGTTATACGCAATCGACATCTGAATATATCCATATTTATGAAAAGGATCTCATCTCCTACCTATGACACCCTTAACTACATAGAAACAATTTTTTATTTCTAACTTTAAACCTGACTGTCGTCATGGTTTGTTTGCAACAAATTTGTTTACTTTTCTAACAATACTCCTCTAGAAACTTCAATAAAAATATTTTTCAATTATTTTTTGATTAAAAAAAAATGTCGAAAAAGTCACCAGAAGATGCCTTTTACGATAATTTACTCTTGGGTTTAAATTCCGCTTTAAGTAAGTCTTGAATTACGAATAAGAAAAAAAAAAAGAAAAAGAGAAATTCAATTCCCGTAATAAATTGCAGCAAATGTGCCACGAATTTGTAATGTCGTCATAGAGAAAAGATCTCCCTGTGAAAAAGCTAATATAATCACATGGGAACAAAGGCATGGTGTTTATCTGCCAGAGGATATAAAGAAATTTTATTTATCCACCGATGGTTTCCTATTGCAATGGAGTTATCAATATGCGCGTAAGTTTGTTAAGCCAGCAGCGTAACCTGAATTTAATATAGACTTTTAAATATACAGCCAACGATATAAGACGTGTGGGTTATATACACATACCCCATTTAGTTCAAATCACTTTGTTAAGAGAGAATGTAGAGCCAGTTTTCCAATCAACCACCGATTCTTCTACGACTACGACTTCATCAAATACTTCCGTAGGTTCAAATTTGACGAATAACAAAAGTAACACAACCATTAGTTCGCATTTGGCTGCCCCTTCATCAAGTTCCTCGGGCATATCGCTAAATAGCTGCAAAGATCAATGGGGTAACCCTTTGCCGGCATTAGGACCAAAATCCAAAATATTCGAATTAAACACCGTTAACGAAATGGCTAAAGTTTGTTTGATTTATGAATCGTGCAGTTCCAACAATCCTAAAGTCTTTTTACTGGAATTAGACTCATTTAAGTGGGTATTTTTGGCCGATAATTTTAGTGAATACTTGCGCATGGCTATTGCCCATTTGGGTCTGCCCTATTGGGAGTTGTGTTTTGCCTCATGTGGTTTACCTTCCTGGACAGAGGTACGTTATCTTCTTTTATGGACATACAACATATTTTAAAATTAATTTTTTTTTTGTTTTTTATTTCCAGCAACTTTTTCTACTATTAGCTCCACATTTATTAGAAGAGAATGAGCCTCGTCGTTCCCGCTTAATAAAACCTGCTCCGGAGCTTCCTTACAATATAGTTGATCCAAATATATTTCGTGTTAAAATCAAAAGTAACACAACTAAAACAAATCTAAATTCTAAACACAAATAATGAAATCCTCTAATTTCGAATAGAACGAAAAATCTTTTGAAATTTATAAAATGAATCGAACATCATTAGTCCGAAATAAATTTAAACTTTCGTAAAAAATTGAATTAATTTTCAAAAAAAGTATCTGCTATCCAAGGTGGTCTTCCTTCATCTACCAAGGATATGACATTAGGAGAGGAGATAGTCTATAGGCGCCAACTCCTCCTCATCTCCACATATCCTGCAATAGTTTGATTGGGATTATCCCAGATCCTTGTCAGCAAACCTGTTCTACCATAATCTCCATAGTCCATAGGGGTAGCAGATTGTACGAGGACCAAAAGCCACACCACCGACAGTGCGAGATAATAATAGCGTCAATCATCTCGTTTACAGGATATTTAAAGCTCTTTTGCAAAAGAACTCTTAAACGAACCAATGACATATCATCTCCACATATCCTGCAATAGTTTGGTTGGGGTTATCCCAGATCATTGTCAGCAAACCTGTTCTACCATAATCGCCACCGAGAACCACACCACCGACTGTGCGCAATAATAATAGCGTCAATTATCTCGTTAACAGGATATTTAAAGCTCTTTTGCAGAAGAACTCCTAAACGAAACAATGACAGACGGAGTGATTGTTCTCCTGACATTAACAATTTTTCTCAGGAAATGGTCGCCATACAGCAATCCGATATACGATCCAAATCAAAATATCAAAAACTGCCACAGAAAACACTGTATCGCATCTCAACTCCAGAGTGATTGTTCTCCTGACATTAACAATTTTTGCAACCTTCTCAAGAAATGGTCGCCATACAGCCATCCGATATAAAATCATGTACGATCCAAATCAAAATATCGAAAACTGCCACAGAAAACACTGTATTGCATCTCAACTCCATTAAGCCAATAATGTTAAAGGCAAATTTCTGCTTCTATCGTTTTTAACAAAAAAATTATCCAAATAATCCAAGAGTTTTCCTACCAATGAATATACTGATCAATTAACAGCCAATGCCTCCTGAGAGCACAATATTGCCATTGGTTCTATAATCAGACGACTAAAACTTAAATCTATAATTCCATTTAAGCAAAATGATGGATGCTTCAATAATAATTTCCATTTCTTTTAAATTTTTTTTTTAATAAATTATAACACAAACAGTACTTGTGAACTTCTTCGGCATACAAAATTTTTATAAAAATTATTGTTCGGCAAACGTTATTTAACTTGAAAAGAAATCATCACCTCGACTTTCCAAATCGGCAAACATTTTATCTCTTATTTGCGGTTTGGGATCCTCCTTAATCTCTGTGTTGACAGCACCCACCTGTCCCAGCATATACTCCAATTCATCTAAAGTCAACTTTTCGCCTCTTAACTCGAGAGGACCAATGAATTGTTTTTTCATTTGTCCCTCATGATAGACGAAAATGGTGGGCAGGTTCTTTTCGGGGAAATTCGGTATGCAGGTGGTGGCTATGGAACGCAGAAATTTCGTTTGAGGAAAACGTACCGCCAACTGTTGCATGTGATGATGTATTAAAGCACACAAAGGTACACCGTTCGCATACAAATGCAAGACAACCCAAATGCCTTCGCCAGCTTTAGTCACCTCATTGACATAGTCTTGGCCAGAGATTTCTCTTACTGAACCAAATTTCGCCTTCTCAGCAAAAGCTTTCATTTCGGCTATACGCTGTTGACGATAACGTTCCAATATCTCTTCATCCTCGGAATCCTCCAGCTCGTCTAGTTCATCCAAATTCATGTCTTCCACGTTTTTGGCGCGGCCTTCGTGGAGATCGGTACGCTTTTCAATGGCCTCATCTATCATGGCCTGTATTTGATCTTCTGTTATCTCAGCCTCCTTTTCCTTTTGGGGCAATATGCCCTTGGAGCGTAATATATCATTCCATTCGGTATCTTCATTGGCATCCTAAACAATAATTTAAAAGTATTTTCATTCACGTTTCACTTTTGTTTATTTATACTGACTGATTACCACCCAGAAGACTACCATATAAGGAAATAATAACAATCTGCACGGCACTAAAGACAAGCACCCAAGAGAGTTATTCACCTTTCTTTATACAGCTGTTATGCTCGGGATTAATTTTATTCACATGTTCAATATTTACCTGCATCTTGTTGTTGATTTGTGTTTTAAAATGTAAAAATTGTTGTTAAAATCAAAAATTATTTTATTATTTAAAAAGTTTTATACAAAAACTTATAAATTTTGATTTAGAAATATGCAAATGAGGTGACTAATGCCAAAATGTATGAATAGAGAAAGAGAGCAGCTGTCAAAGATTTTATTAAATGAAACATATACAAATTTTGTTTGTGTCACCCTGTTGTCATAAGAGGTATGTTCAGTGTTTATACTTTTGTGAACATTTTCAAACACTTTTTTTTATTCACAATTTAAAATCAAGATGGCCTTTTCGCCATTACTTTTCCTATATATGTGTATACTTTTTTAACAATTATAATTAAACAAATAAATACAATTCGGTTAAAGTCAATAAATATTCATTAATATGCTAAGGTGTTTGATTTATCTGAAAGATAATTTTTGCAACCGTTAATTTTGAATATATAAATTCCACAATAGTGCTATTAAGTTGCTGAGAGAAGACCGTTGTTACTTTGTGGAGTTAAACTAATCTTAGTAATCAAAAACTAAATAAGTAGGAAAACAGGGTAGAGATGGGGTTTCAATGTAAGTAGAAGAGAAGAGAGAGCAATGCAGGAGCAATCTGACTAGTCTGCTGATACCAGGGATAAAATTAGCAGAGACCAACTCACCACTGAAGAACAACCGTGGCTAAGAAAATTCAGAGTCTAAGCATCTGTACAATATCAATCCAGAAATTCCGTTAAAAATTCCTATTAAGAAGTTACTAGACATGCTTCCCAGTATCCAGACGTTACAATTAACCAAGGTGGTGCTACCTATGTTTGATCCGAGTGCGGCACTCAGGTCAAATGCAAACTTTGGAACCTGTATAGTTTCCCCTTATACAGATACCACCAATCAAGATAATGACGAAAAAAAAATCAGAATTCTGTTTAAAAAATATCCGACTTCGAGCCGTTAGAGAAGATTAGAACTGCACTGTTTTGTGCAATAGGTATTTTCGACTAAATAAAACAAAAAAGGAAGACCAAAAAAGGCGATCAAAAGCTGCAATCGATTGTAGTAAAGGTAAAGACTAGTTAAATAGGCAACGCTGGGACACAGAAATATTGTTTTTCAGTTTTTGATAAACTTACTTTACGATTTCTATATAAAACAGGACTTTTCTTTTATATTTTTACATAAATATGCTTTTAATTTCTTTTTTTTTTTATAATTATTATTATTTCCGCTTAACTGTGTGTTTTTTGTGTATAATTTTGTTTGTTTTGTTCAATTCGTTTTAATTCTTTTCGGTTAGTTTTACATACTTTGCCTTTGATAACGAAGTATTTGTTAAAACGTAAGGACAAATTGAAATATTAAAGATTAATAATAATAAAAAAATAAAATGAATTGGCAAAAATTAAAAACTTACAAACTAGAGTTTATTAAAGGCTAGCTAGGCTTGTAAATAATTCAACAAAATTTCAAACATTTTGCCAAATCATACAGAGCACAAGCCGAAATGAAATAATTTTTTATTAAAGTATGTATGTATAGTAGTATGTATATTGTATAATAGTAGTAAAACTCGGTAGAATAATGAATTGATAATAAAATCAAAAATCGAAAGAGAAACATGGGCTATTATCATATGCATGTATTTAAATTAATTAAATTTTGAACGATATGCAACCAATATTGAAAATATTAAATTTTATAAGAAAAAAAAACAATTAAAAAATGTGATATAAATCCTTAAAACGGTTTGTGAAAAGAAGAAATGAAAATATGAAGGATTTAATGAAGGGTGAGAGGGAAAAAAATAATATGCCGTTCATTCATTGTTTCTCTGTTATTTTTAATAAGTAAAGTGAGTAAAGAGAAGTTATTTATGTTGGGAAATACTAATACCGTAACTTAACTACTCGTCGCAGAGAATTTATTACATGGTTGTATAATTGAAGTTTTACGCGCAGGCACGGATTCAGGTGTCGGTATAGCATCTCCGGTTGTTACTTTATTGGCAAAGACCTGTTTAACGCTGCCGCCTTTTTGTTTGGCCATTTGATAATCACCCGAATCGAAATATTTTTGCTAAGCCAAACCACAACAGACAACAACGTTATTATTTCGACGAAGTATAAAAAGAAAACATTTGTACAAACTTACCCCCTTTTGTAATCTTTTTTGCAAGAAAGCAGTATGGCCACCGGGACCACGTAAACCTACAGGATATTTCGATTTTAATTTCTCTTCTTCGATTTTTTCCAATTCACGGGCATTGGACTTTAAGGAAAAGAGACAAAAAAATTATAAATAGTATTATAATACAATATAAATAGAAAAAAGTAATTTACCTGATCTTCAGGGCCGTCTTGAGGTGTTGTAGCTTGACTGCTAGACTCTTCAGTGGAACTCATTGTAATAAGTGAATTGTATTAAGAAAGCCAAAGGAGAAACACTAAAAAAGATACAAATAAGAAACAGTTTAATATGTAAAGAATAGCATTAAGAAATCAATAGTTTTTCCTGACGCAATCTACGGTCATATAATGTTGTTTGAATTACCCTACTCTAAGACATAGGTAAACAGGGTGTTTATGGCCGCGCTACTGTAAGGTGTTAACTGGAAATCAGTCACAAATAAAGCCTTAAAGTTTTACAAATAATGGATTTATTCCTTCCACACCTTATATAGTTACTATTCTTTTACTAACATCATCATAACCAACTGCAGCGAGTTTAACATTTATTTTACATCGACATCCACAGACATATTTTTTTATAATAACAAAGGCAAAATGAATTTATTTTTAATAGAACAACGTCACCTACGCTCATGTTCAAGAAATTAACACAATTATTCTACAATATTGTGTATTTATTTACTAAATTGTCTACAAGTCTATAATAAATACTATAAATAGACAAAATTGTTTAATATTACCATGAACGGTGATGAGTTTAATGCTAAATGAAATGGATGCCAAGCTTTTTAATAGATATTGGAAATATGCTGTGCATAAATACATATGTGTAAGTAATTTCCTCAAAATTAAAATATATGTGAAGATTTTTTCGAATTTTAAAGACAAAGACAGGAGCCAGTGGAACTAATTTATAGATATGCTGGCATACAGATATTGCAACTTATGGATTATGTACATAAAGGAAATCGAGTCAAGAAGTAGTTATAAGAACGATTACAGACTTTCAAAAATGTATAAAAAAAAACCATGTATGACATTGTATAACTCGACTACTCTACTCGAATTACGAATTTCTGTTGCACTACACCCAATCAGGGAAACTTGTACCCTTTTCGTTAGTTTGAGAAAGTATGTAGCCAAGATGTGATGTACAATATACTGCGAAGTCTTTGAACGCATTGTACTTAAGCTAGAGGAAAAAGAAACGGAAGGAGAAAAGGAATAGAGAGCATTAGAACAGCCAAAGAAAGGACCCTTCAATCAACCATGTTAGGATAAACGTATGCCCCACAGACAACTCAGTCCATTTATAAAAGACGGTTCCTAAGAGAGAAACTAGAATCCTATACCTAGGGTATGCACCTTGCCTCAAAGAAGTATTTAACCGTTCGAAAGGAGGGGCCCTATCGTTCCCAACTCCTCATCCGCAAAACCCTGAAGTATTTTAGCTTGGATCTATCACAGATCCTTATCAGTAGCCTAACATCACAATGACCCGTAAGAAACTCTGTTACAAGCTTTACTGTGGACACGTCAAGACCCAACAATAGTCCGACTCTTTGTCGAAAGGCGGACACCACCTTTTGGTACTCAACATTTGGATCTGTACTCCTACTTACAATGGCCCCTCTCACAATGAGTTCGTAGGAGTAGCACATTGGATAATTAAGATCAACCGCCACATTACCTAAAAAGTGGAAACCCACTTTAGAAAACCCTTATTCCCAAGTATATCATTAAGTCCCCGGAATCAAACAGTCTCTGATAGCAGGCGCACGATCACGAACTATTCGTGGCTTCTACCAGGCTGATCCTATCTCCCTCAAACTATGCGAAATTGAAAAAGTCTGAAAAGCTATGGACACAAAGAAAAAAAAACAAATTTTTGTATGGCTCCAGTCCTACATTCTTACAAAAAACCTCAACTTCTCATAAAAATAAACATTGACACCTTTCCTTCTTCTCTATTCCTAATTAGAAACATTAGTTGACCTGTGATATTTGAAAATGAATCTCCCCCTTTGATACCCATAACGATGCTGGCATAAAGCAATCTGGCTACCCTTTGTATAAAAACATGGAAATGAACAACAATGTAAACAAAAATACCGATAAGAATTGAAATAATAAAAGAAAATGAAAAAAAAAAAATCATGGGCCAAATAAAGATATAAAACAAAGCACTTACAATAAAAAAAAAATAATTGATTTTTTCAAGAAACAATAATAAATTATAAAACAAGAAGGAAACTGGGCGCATCTGCATAAAAACTAACAACAAATATTTGGTACAATAAGATTCCAGACAAAATCAATTCGCCAGAGAAACAAAATAGGATTTTTGTTGTTTTTTTAACAATGCTGCTGCCGTTATTTAGCGAAGCAATCAAAATGGCGTAGCAGAGAATTAAAAGCAATAAGAAAAAATTGCAATACATTATATATGTATCGACAAATAAATAATAAAATACTCTCTAAAGAAGGAAAGAAAAATGTCACAAGGGCAACCACTTCCAGAAGAGGTTAAGGTTTTTTTTCTAATAGTTATGAAGTGTTATAAAGGGAAAAAATCACTAAAATTTCATCACAGTTTGGATTTTTGTTAAAAAGATGTATATATTATTACAGTTTGGCTGCTACATACCTTGTAAATTAATAAAATTAGTAATGAATGGCTGATTTATAATCTGCTGCTGCTGATCTCCTCTCAAACGATAATGGACGTTCTTTTGTATTTTCCGTTTGTTTTTTTTTCTCAGATTAATTTCAATACTTAATACTTTTGCCCGTAAAATAGCTACACTTTTTATTTTATTCTCAACAAAAAGATCAAAATTTTCCACGTTAGATTTTTACCGAAAGAAAATTCGTTTTCAGCTTTTTTCTTAAATTTTTTCCTTTCGTGCCAATAAATTTGCAATTTTAATTCTCCCTTATCTATCTTGCGTGCTGTTGTTTCGTTTTTCAACTGAGGAAAATTAAATTTGTTTGGCTTTTTCTGAATGGCGCTCAACTATATCCACTCTTTTTCTGCACGCTATATTGCTAAGGAGTGAATGAGATAAACAGTTTGTTAAACAAAAAATAACGGCTCCATAGTTATGATAAATAAACGATATACATATTAAAAACGATAACTTCTGAATTCAAGTGATCAACAGTTTTTTATGTTATTAATACATATATAATAAAAAATTGTTGAATTTTTTCTCTCTTCTTTTCCTGTTCCTTCACCACCATTTATTTTTATATTTTCTTTCTAAACTCTGTCGGACGCTAATTTTGTTTCGTGTTTTTCAGATTTGTTTCCAATTTTCGCTGTTTCTATCTTTGTATATCATTCTTCCAACTTAACCTGTACCTAAAAAAACTTAATCTTAGGTATGTAGTGTGTAGGCTTATTAGACCTGAGACCACGGTTCAAAAACCAGGTCGGACGTCTCCAACAAAACGAAATATGAGAAAATAAATTTCTGGCAAAAACTCTGAGAGTAAATAAAATTGCTATGAAAAATTTGCTCAAAAATCTGTCGTTCAGAATCGATTTTAAACTATAGATCCCGCCACTCATGTATAAATTAACATACACAACATAAGTGGTTTGAGAAGCTAGGTCGTAATAATGACTGATGGGTTATAATGACCAATCATATATGTACGTATGTAAAAAGATTTTTTTTGCGTGTTTAAGCGCATTTTCTCCTACTTTATTTTGTCACACTTTCTGCTGTGGGTAACATTTGAAAGCAGCTGTTCAGTGACAGCTGATTGGTAATGATAAACAGCTGCACAATCAGAATTTTTCAAGTGATTTTTGTTTGGGCAGGTTCGATTTTAATTCTGTGCACAATAAGAAACAAACAATAAATATTAATATAAAATAAACATATTACACTTGAAATAAATAAATTAAAAATCATATCGTTATGAGTTCCAAAGACAAAGAATTAAGCAAATCGAAATTTAAATCGTTTTTAAAAAATGCTAAAAATCCACCAGGTTTGTTAGAAATGTCACTAATTATGTATCCTCCATCTTAATTTAAAATCTTGCAGGTTCCAATGAAAGATCTCTGCGAAAAGAAATAGAATATGAGCTAAGACCGGAACAGCCAGTAGCCCAAAGATGTAAAATCCTAAAAGATCTCAGTGAACTACATTTGCAGTCTTACAATTTGGAAGAGGTTTGCATATAAAATACCACACCCTTAATTAAGGAGCCCAGCACATACAAATTGCATTTCCTTTGTTTTAATTTTAGACAGACATTACAAAACTATGGGATGTCACCAAGGATTTACTAGTGCCCACTAAGTCGGCCGAATGCCGTCAGACTGCCTTGACATTTTACAAAAGACTCATCTACACCCAGTACAAGAATCTTACTTATATGCGTGAACAATTTTTTTTGGTCATACAAAACCATGAAGTGCCCGAAGATTTAAAACATCGCTTGGAATTATTGGATACCCTAACCGAAAATGGCAAGGATATCAAAAATTTAGAAGAGAAGGTTTGTTTTTGTTGAATTTGTAATATTATTTGACTTAATGGTACTTAAGAATTTTGTGTTATTACTTTAGATTGGCCGTTTTATGTTGATGTGGCTGCCAGCCATTCATCAAGCTAATCTTTTGCGTCCTTATTTGGATATGCTGGTAAATTTGATAAAATTTAATGCAGCCCATTTGGATAATGAAATCATAATTGGAATAGTACAGTAAGTAATACTATATAATATTGTATTGTTTTGTCTAGTCCTGAACAGATCAGAATAATCTTTATATTATTGCATCATCTACAGAAGTATACATATTTGCATTGTGAGGTTCCGTTTTTAACAGTGAATAGCAATTGCTTTGGTCAGCATGCAGAAGTATTTTCTCACTTCAAGTTAAGGGACAAACGTTCAAGTGTCACATCTGTACAATCAATCGTGGATACCAATGAGGTGGTACAGACAACATTCAAAGCTCGTTAGCATCAGGATTATCTGTATTATTATTCTGTATCTTTCGCAGCGTATGCTTTCATCTTTTGTGTATAATCGACCTCCACTATAGGCAATCTGGTGCCGGATTTCTTCAGTAACCGGATTACCTTCTGTGCTCTTAATACTAGTCAAAGTGGAAGATCTGTGATGTTAAATGTTCCAGATCTACCATGCGTTGTTTGGTTGGTTCCTAAATTATTCTAATCCGCTTTGTATTTAGCAGCCCACAAAATCTAGACCTGAGCTGAAGTCACAAACACATAGGCCCATTATTAAAACTTGCCGTTAACTAAAGGGAGGATTTTAACGGGCAGATAAATTGTTTTTCATTATTATAAGTGGACAATAAGATAGAAGTGATCGTTAAGCTAAAGGGAGGATCATTCTACCTCTAACTTTTAAAGTTAAATTTATGTTTGAAATTGCCATATTATATATTATTTTCAAATATAAACAAAATGAGCAAAGACAAGAAAAAACAGAAACCCGTCGTTGCCACTGCGTTTAAAAAAAAGCTTGCTGAATTGACCAGTGTTATCGACATTGCTCCGGCACTGTCATACTTTTGAAAAAGTTAACTTTATTTTATCACTAGGTTATAATAACCTTACCTTTAACTAAACCCACTTTAACCGCAAGTTATAATAATGGCCCTTAATCTTCAAAACTAAATTAACTTGGTGCTAAGAATGCTTAGATACGTATTCGAACATACAAGCGGCCATAAAATACCTTTCGAAAGTTATTTCGACGTCCGAGCTTGTTTATAAATGCAATCTACTTCTCCGGAAAATGATTGATTATTTGAAGTCTCTAGTAATTAGGCCTTTGGGCGTACTCTGAAAATTAATGTATTAACCAGTAAGGGAAATTAGAGATACATTTCATTCGTTGGTTATCGCTTCCATAGTAGTAGAGAGCAACTCTTCCAACACTAGGTTAAGATTACCGAATTTTAACCTATGGAGGGCGAAGCAGCTCATTTGTCTTTATTGTCTGAATATAAAAAATATATGTTAGTTTTCTAGTTTTTAAAGTCTCCTTTTTTATTACAGAAATACGTGTAACCTAAGCTGTTCTGTTTCGGATGAAGAGATTGGCTTACAATGTTTATCGATTTTGGAAATGGTTATGAGCTACACTATATTCCCCAGTGATCCCTTGCCACAATTTGTGTTTACTCTGTGTCGCACTGTTAATATAGCCCAGTATTGTTCTGCTTCCTGGAAGGTAAGTTAGTTTTATTTTTAATCAAAGTACATATACGTTGTTAAGTGAATTAATATGACCTCGTGTGAGACACATTATTTTTCTAGATAAAATGTATGATTGATTTAAATTTTATCTGTTTACTAACTTGGTTATAAAATTTCCTATTATTTATAACTGACATATTTTCTTTGCTTATCAATCATAATTGTTTTAATTATCTTCGATCTTGTATAAGACAAATTAGTTCCGCTTATTAAATTAGAATTGCAAATATTTGCTCTCATAGTTTAGAAATAAAAAATATTTTTTTTTATAATAATAAGTGTAGTATGTTTATTTTTGTAAATAAGTCTTTAAGTTATTAAATGCCATTTAAAACTAAAAATACATTTTATGAGGTTCTATGCATTATATACTTTCAAGCATATTATTTATATGAAGTTTTTATTTAAAATTTTATTATTTTCGAAGATAACTTAGTTTCTATGTTAAAGACATGATCGTTTACATTTTTAACTTGATTATCTTGGATATTATTAGTTTCTGTCTTAACCGCTTTTACAACATTATTAGCTTCGCATTTATTTTCGGTATCGATAACACAATATTTTTTATCACTATCGTAATAGAAATCTTGTGGACACTGTTGTTTATAAATCTGGCCATTAATGCAGATATAAAAGGTACTACAATCATTGGGAAATGTTTGAAAGTTAACACCTTGTGAACCTAATAGTTTACATTCAGCCTCGATTTTATTTAAACCCTTATTCAAATTGTTTAATGCCTTTGCAATGTTAGGTGTTATGGTAGGCTTCATTAGGCATACACCCTCTACATCCGGTATACAAGCATTAAGTTGCGAGTTATAATACTGGCCTAAAGGACAATTTTCTAATAAAGCAGCTTTATCCTCACATTTATAGTAGGTTTCACAGTTATTCTTATTCTCCAAAACCGTATGTTGTGGCATTAAACAGCTACACTTGAATTGGGCATCATATTTAAATGGTACACACATGCTATTCGGTTTATAGAAATAATAATTGACTGGACAATTTATCTTTTGATAATGACCACCAATGCAGGCTTCAAAGATATAGCAGTCATCTTGTACAGCTCTAACAGTTCCTTCAGTGCATGTATCAGTTGGTTTGTTATTATTCTCATTATTACAGGCTGCACCTTGCTTACAACTGCGCGTAGTCTTATCGAAATGATAACTGGGATCACAATTATATTCATGAGCCTGTTGATTAACACAGATATAGAATTTATGGCAATCATTGGAATTGGGTAAAATGGCGCCATCATATTGGGATTTACATATGTCACGATTCTTAGCATTCTGGAAGAAGAAAATCAATTTTTATTAAATTTTTTACAATTAAAATTAAATGAAAATATCGGTATAAAAAGAAGAAACAGTTAAAGCTCCTGAATTTGTTGTTATTTTTCATTACAAAAAAAGTGTTCCTTCTTTAGTATTTTGCAGTTGTAGTGTTATAATTTCATACTTCTAGGAAAAGCAAATAGTTGATGGTAAAGCTATTAGGTTACTATAAATTGTGTTTTAAAATCCGAGAGGACAGTGACCGTGTTCGATTTCGTAGATATATGTTTGACTTCTGGCCGGAAAACTCTGCTTAAAAAAACTAAGCCACGATTTCATAACAAAATTAAAAAATTTAAGTCATCAAGACAGCAGGATTCACAGAAAGATTTGAATTATGAGCGTTTTAAACGACCATTTAAGAAAAACGGGGACTGCGTTTTATAGAAATTTTTTGAATTCTAAGCGGAAATATTTATCGTTAGGAGGTGAATAAAGAAATATTTGAATTTTAATAGTCTGCCTTTAAGAGAGCTGCAAAGTGGTATATCATTTGCATTTGCAACTGCATTCAAGGTAGTAGTGAATGAGTTACATTTTTATATAAATATTTGAATTTCAAGCGGAAACATCTGTCATCTAGTAAAGCCATTTAAAGGGCATTGAACTAGTATATCTCTCTATAGAAATATTTGGCGGAAATTTCCGCAATTCTGCTTATGGTTTTATAGAAGTATTTGAATTTTAGATGGAGATTTCAATATTTCCCATTAAGAAGACAATAAACGTGGTCTGAATTTGAAACGTATCTATACAGCATTGAGAGCCTTTGCTGGTATGTACTAAAGAACGAATTTTGGGCCATGAGTGACAGGCACTACTAATTAGGTGCGTGAACTGGAAATAATCTGGCGAGATTGATTAATGACGGTTGTAGTTTTCTGCTTGTTCCAACTGACACTGCTCAATTGTAACTTTAAATCTACCTATATAATAGTGAGGCCTCTTTAGTTTTGCTTTGGTAGGAACAGAGTAATAAAATCCCAGAGATTGAATATGTGATTTATTCCATGATAGATCTACTGTATAGTATCCAGCTTTAGTACTGTATAGCATCCAGCTTTAGTACTGTATAGCATCCAGCTTTAAAACTATCAAGGCAAGAATGGCTAGATATCTGGTCATGAAGCTAACGAAATTTTAACAAGAGGCTTTATGACTTTACAATATTGGCCATCGCCGGACTTTAAACCAAGAGGAAATTGATCCATTTGGTTGTTATATCTCACTGTTTTTAATTTCTTTTATTCGTAATTATTCTTACCGCACTCTCCGCTTTAGTCCAATGATTTAAAGCCAAAAGGCCCAATATCAAATAAACTTTTTCCAAATAATTCATGATATTTTTTAAATGGTTTTAATATTTTATATACGATTTTTTAATTTAGGTTTTTTGTCTTCTATTGGTATCAGTTACGTTAACTGTTTGATTTCAACTGTGCCGATTTAACAAGTTTTTAGCAGTTTTTATAAACCTTCTTACCGAAAGAAAGAAAGAAAAAAAAAACAACTTATTTTTAAATGCATAATAAATTATAGCCTATATGAGTGAGTGAGTAACTTTATCAGTAACACTTTCGTTTTTCATTAAAGAAACTCTATGGTTATCTATTTAGTTCCGTTTTTGGGTTGGTTAGGATCAAAATTATTTTTCTTTCAATAAACTTGCTTGTTATCTCGTTATGGTTATTAAGAAATTTTTGATATCCCGAATGCATATACTCTTACGAATTTCGTCAGATAATTTGTTTACTGTTTTTTTTTTGTTGTGTTTGCTTATCTGAAATTATTGAAATTGATTTGGTTAAAACATATTTAATCATATTACTAATGGTAAGATACCCTACGGGATGGTATATTGGTTGCTAAGGATTGCTTTAACTTCTTAACCGAACAAATAAATTCTTAATGACTGTAATCCTAGTATAGCCTATTTCACTAAGTTCACTGAAGAGATCTTAGTTCCAGATTCTTGAAGTTATGTCTCTGCACTGCAGAACAAAGGCACAGAATATGCTCAGCAGCATCCACCGTCCCAAGGCTACAGTTTCTCCGTAAAGGACCCCAAAGCGCAAAACCTATCAAGATGGTAATAGATTATCTCCCCTCATGGCTCATAATAGTCTCTAAATTCTGTAATTATTTCAGTTTCGCTATAAAGAGTCCAATCTCTGTCAAATCAGCTAGTCGATCAGACCGAAAAAGTATCCCAGGAAAGGGTTAACCGACTATAAAGACAACTTCGGTATCAAAGCGTATCGATATGAGATATCCGTTCATTTACTGAGTGTAAAACGGCTAGATGGTCAACGATTTCTGCAGTCCTGAACAAGGGGACATTGAAGGTAATAAAAAGGCTGACGCCTTTGCAAAGGATGAAACAATAGAAAATACAAATAAATTCATACGTGACACTGGCATTTCTCAGCAGAGGGGCAAACACATGATCTGACACAGGATATATTCATTTGCAAAGAAAAGATAGTATAAAGATCCCACTTGTATAGAGATCAGACAAACCCAAATTTAATCTAAGCACCCTCATAGTAGATATATTGAGACTACACACACTTGGATGCTGAGACTATCTTGCCTTAGCTCCGTGGAAGAAGAGGAGACCGCGGGACATTTTCTCTTGTATACTTCGATACTTGATTTCGATTTATTGACAGAATGTGTATAGTCGAAGGTGATTTGGATGAAATCCACACCTTTATAAACTAAATGTAATTACAAATATGACAAAAAAAAATACCGCCATAACATAAGAATCTGCTATAGCGTACCGTGTGGTTTATACGCCATGGGTATATTTAATTAGGTTTTGTTTTGATAATCAAAAACATGCCGTCTAGTTTTCTATCTATATTATAACACCCTATTTATGAAATAATTAACATGCAATCTGTTTTATTACCAGAGGAAATAAATTAGAAGTTTATGTTTTCTGTTTTTATTCTTATTCTTCGTAACGATAAAATAAAGCAATTAACATAGCAGAAATCAGAATATCTTAACGACACTTAGTCATACAGCTTGAAATAATTATCTTAACAAGAAAATGTTATTCAAATCCTTTTTTCAAAACAATACCTCCCATTATACTCGTGGTGAAGCCCCAATATATTTTGTATTCAAAAAAATATCTTATCATGCGCGTATAAATCAGAAAAATGTCTGTTAAAAGTGAAAGTAAATTATTGTTCTGCCAAAAATTTGTTTAAATATTTATTTAATTATCAATTTAATTTATTATTTATTCATTATTTGTCTCCTATGGCTTAAGGGCCATAGTCCAGTGTTTTCAATAACATACAGGCAGGAAAACGTTGCCAACTGTGTGTGATTATTAATGCGTTTCATTTCAAGTGGAAGTTTTTCCAAAAATATTTCAACAAATTCTTTTGCTTTTGAAGAATGTCTTTCTTTATCTTGTATCATGATTTTTTTCAAAGAAACTTTGCTTTTTCCCACGAAAAATGTGTGCGTTAAAAACTTTTTTTGGAATTGTTTATTAACATTTTTATGATAACCGTGGTAATAATTGAAATATGCGCACTTTTTTTAAAGAATTGCTTTGCTTCAATTTTAAATGCGTTGCCTTTAATATGTTAATAAATTAATCAAATCGAAATTGTATCTCTGCCTTGGTATGCAGAAGCAAAGAGTCAAGGGTTTATTCAATGGTTTTAGTTAGGCTTTCTGATATCGTGAGATTCATCTCTGGTATAAGCTGCCTAGTGAAATGATTCTGTTATACTCTCTCTCTTGATTTTTTCATTTTCCTTCTTCTCCACTTTTGAATAACTACTTCTTGTTTCCGTTTGGATAGTTCGTTTTATCCAAAGATTTATAGAAAGAGAGCTTAGTTGCGAGAAACCGCTTGTAGCGGCCTACTGATTGAACTTGACCTTACTTATCAGTATTTTAACCTTCATAATATAATTAATAATTATTTTTTTGTATACAAATTATAAAAAATTTATTGATTTTATTTAAAATTTGCTACACAATCATAGCCCCGATATTGTATTTTATAAGCTGCAACACGATTTCCAAACTCTAAAGCTTGTAATAAATTCTTTTTTAAATTATTTAAGGCATAAATGCAAGCGGCAACAAATGTATCACCAGCTCCCAAAGAGTCAGCTATATTTTCCACTGTCAATGCATTTAATTTAAAATATCGGTTACTTAAGCTATCAAAAGCATATGTGCACTCAGAACCCCATGGACATATAATAGTCTGCTGAGGCCATTTACTTGAATCTTTGTGATCAGATTCTAAGTCTTTAAATTCCTTTAAATTTTGTTGAGCTTCATGGACTGCATCTTTAGCGGTATACCAACCCATATGTTGGGCTATATCTTTGCCAATAAAAACCACATCAGCACGTATGGCTAAAGTAAATAAATCCTTATTAAGTTTTTCCAATTCCACCGATATTTGAATAGGCTCTTGTTGGTTAACATTAAACTCCCTAATCATATCAATCATTTGTTTGGTCTCCTCAACATTACGCCCCTCAAAATGTATCCAACTATAGTCAGCCAAATTGAGTTTACGAAAGTGATCATATTTTAATATAGGAAATCCTGTATTAGCATGAACTATAGTACGTGTACCTTTCGCATTGACTAGTATTACACTGGAAAATGGTGGATTCATTTCAGTCGTCGGACAATTCTTTATTTCTATTTGCCGTTCCCTGCAATCATCATAGATAAATTGAAATGCTGGTGCTGCTGATGTCATGCCTAAAAATTCACATTTGGCTTCCAGTTTTCGTAAAACTGTACAGTTATTCGAAGCATTTCCACCTCTTTGCCAATAGCCATCTAAACAACGTTTATCGGTATCTTCTGCGGGAAATTCAGCACACACGTGTATTATGTCCAAAACACACATGCCAACGCATAGAATACTTTTTTCGGATGACATCTAGGGGAAAAAGTAAAGTATGTTGATAAGGAAACTTTAATTATATGTATAATAAATGAAGAAAATAAAATTAATTCAGTAAATAGCTTTTGATGCAATAATGTCCAACGTAAATAATACAATCATACTGAATCGTCTTGTTAGACGAGATAAAGTTTGTTGATGGAGATCTAAGCTAGATGCAGATAAAAAGACTGCCTAAAGACTATGCGCCATCTAAGTGCCGCATAAGCGATTAATAATAATGCCTTCCGACAGTAGAATGCAACTTTCGTGTAGGCATTAGTGTCTTAGAAATCCATTTAGGACCTTCTCGACTGTGTAAAGGGAGAGAAAGAGTCCATTAGCATTATTAAAATCGCTTCCTATAATTATTGTCCTTTAAGGTCTGTTTAATTTCGTATAACAGTTTTAAAATATGTACATACCCTGCTTGATTTATTTCTTTAGAACCAGGCTTCAGATTTGTTACTTATAAACATTTCTTTACAGTGACATCTGTATTAATTTGTTTTTAATTACTTGTTGCGATTCTTTTTTTAATATTTTATAATTTTTCTAAATGTTTATATTGTTTTGCTGACTTTGTTTAACATGTATAATCTTATCAATTTTATAATAATAATAATTCTCAACAGCTGGTTGATTATACTATAACTTTCCCTCTCCCTAATTATTCTATATGAGTATTGTATGCTACCAGACTAGCGGTTTGGAATGTTAGAAATCCGAGAATTCGAATATATGACACGAATTTTTATGATCAGAACATGCTTCTATTCATTATATTTATTTTTCTATTAGTTCTGTAGCGTATTTTGAATAATAAGAAATTGAATTAAATTTGTTTTCTTATTATTTTTATTGTTTTTGCACGCAAATATCTGGTAACATTAAGTGAGAACTTAACTAATAGTCAGTCATTCATTGAAAGCTAAAACTATAGTATAGATTAGTTAATTAAGCTTTAATTAAGTTTCAGTTGAACTGCTTGTTTATTTGAGAGCTTATAAATTCTGCAATTAAATGAATTATAATTTTAATTTTAAAGCTTACGATCTTTTTTGTTAGGTTTGGAAGGCAGGTGTGAATATACACTCCTCTACCCAGAGATCAGCAAAGGTCTTTTGTGATTGTCGTCAAACTAAGCAGGTTTTCCAAAATATAACAAGGACAATGTAAAAAAAGTATAGGGGAAGAGGGGATAAATAGATAAAAGAAGAGATTAACGAGTCAAAAAAGATAGGCAGAGAGAAAGAGAGAACATACCCTAGTTTTAATACTCATTTCGATTTGAACGTTCAAATCTGGGTCATAATATGGTCACCCTTTGCCGCCCAGAAGTATCCACTGCCCAACTGATCGATTAGTTTAAATATTTATCCCCAGTTAGGCCTAATCGTCTGTTCTACTTGGCCAGATTATCTGCAATCTTGTTGCCCCATTGTTATTATTATTATTATTACTTTCGCCGTGACTTCATAAGAGTCGAGATAGTATTGCTATGTCCCGTCCTTCGTACTTTTTATAAAAGTTGAATTAAATAATCTTTCGATAATATTCACATCTACTTCTAACATTTCCGCGAGTTTCCTCATGTACTAGAAATATTTCGTTCTGGGGCTAAAAACTCCTGCTCCTGTACCAAGATCCGTTCTTGATCCACCTGTATATCACTAACCGTCGTTCCCTCTTTAACTTTTATCACAAGTTTCGTTGTTGCTTTAGCTGACAAGTCATCCGCTTTAAGGTAGCTTCACTATCCATAGATGCCTTTTCACTTGACGTAATCCATTCCCAGACCAGTTTCGTCTGCAGGGCAGCTTCACACCATCCCTAAAGTATATATTACATTGATCAGGGTGTCTGCAATACAGTAATATGTAAAAGTTTTCATATAAAAATAATTAATTTTTAATTTCTCTCTATTGGAATTGAAAAATTCTTTCTAAATTTCTCTTCTCTATTTTAGATTATGAAAAATCTGCTTGGCACTGAGTTGGGCTATCATTCTATGAAAATGATGTGTAATATTTTAAATGATCGTACTCTCTATGAGGACAACTTCCTTTTAAGAGGGGCTGTTTTCCATTTAAATATGAATATATTTGGAGCTGCTATGGTGTTTCAAGTTTCACCTTTGTTTTATGCCTCCATGGTACTCAATAGCTTTTTAAGGGTAATTAATAAAATAAAGAATTCATATCTTTCATATCTAAATTATGTTATATTTACCCTCCCACATAGGCTTTGGATAGTCGCCATGTCAGTGTTACTTATGAGGTCATAATTGGCATACATATTGTAATAACAAAATATAAATCCGAGTTACCCGAAATTATATGGGATCGCATTTGTGATATCATGTCAGCCATTGTTGATAATATCGAGTATTATGGTAAATTTACTGTTGTTTTTTTTTTTTGCTTTAATTTTTCTTGAATACTTTTTCATTTATAGAGGGCTTTTCCACCACAGATGGTTTGTTACAGTTAAAAAATCATTTCCATGAAAATATTACCTTCATAGAAAAGCTATTACAAGATGAAAAAACCAAGATATTGGCCAATTCAGATCGTATTTATGATTTAATAGAACGTGTCGCCGAGAATAGGCCCGAGTCATCGGTATTACATTTAATCGATTATAGATCTTCAAAAATAACTGCCACACGTCCGGAATGGTTGCTATTGCTTAACACATTTGTCCAACGCTTCTATAAAATGTCCAATACCGCTATACGTATTAAGGTTATCCAGTGTTTGGTCGATATCATGGATTTGAATCGTTCTTGTTATGAAGAAGAAATATTAGAACGTGTAGTTATACCCTTATTTACTCATGTTTGTAATGAGCCAAATGTACAATTAAGGCGTGCCGTAGCAGATGCCTTAATTGATTTTAGCCGCCACTGTGATACAAAAAGGTGTGGTGAACTATTGGATATTTTGGAAAAGATCATAAATCGTCCCTATGATCTGCATAAACTCTATGGTACAGATGTTAAAAACGAACAGGATATACAGGATGTCATCACAGCGATAGATGGTTTAATTGAAGTGTTTGTTATAAAACTATATCGCTTACCTTCGTCGCATGCTATTAAGATTTTCAACATATTAGTGGGCCATTTGGAATTGAATTATCAGCATCCCAAGGTGTTTGAACAAGTCAATATTGTCAGATATAAGGTACTTACATGCATAGTTTATGTTTATAATAATGTAATATTAATATTATCTTAATATTTATCTTTCGTTTTAGTTATTTTCTTGGATGCTAAAGGCTCGTGCTAATGGCTCTTATCATATTGGTTATCCTGATCCTACAAATAATGATAACATTAAATTTAGCTATTATTTGGGTATAGATTCTAGTCTACCGGTTCATGATATTATCCATCATCACCCGCGTCATTCGATTGTTACTCAACTATCCAATCATGATGTAGTGCCTAATGCCCATTTCACTACAATTTCTATAAAGAGAGCCTGTGAAACGATTGTTAAATGTCTGGAAAAGGACAGAGGTATATTTCTACAGCAGATTTTAAATTCGAGTTTCTTTTTCAGATACTACAACTACCAACTACCTACAACTATCAACTACCAGGCAGTCAGACAAGCAATTAAATATTGAACTAAGAGAAGATAGTTCAAACCCTTGGAGAATATCCTACCTTGGATATTTATCCTTTTCCTACCAAGGAATGGGCAGTTGCATATAGTCAATAATAATAATCTCCAACTCCTTATTATCTCCTATAACTGATCTAACATCACAATCACTTTCTTCTTCTGCTAGTTTAGCTACGATTGTCGTGGTGGTGGATAGTGTTTGGTTGTGGTCTCAAAGAGTAATAAAAATTCTACTGAAACCAGAAACTAAAAGCTTTGGAAAAAGAAACTTGAAAGGCTTTATGTATGATGATGAATGATTACATTTCTTCTTATACTTTTTTTCGCTTTTTCCAGATTTTCACATCTTCCAGTTGGTTATTAAAGAATTACCCAAAGTAATGCAAAATAAAGCCTTAATACAAGGCAACGATATTGAGTCTTTGGCAGCGGCTCTTTTCAAAACGATTTCGGACAGCAATAAAGCATTGCATGTAGCTTACAAATGTACAACAGACGACTTGAATTCTTTGGTATTACCTGCTATAGCCTCTTTGGTTATTTACCATCAATATTTACAGCCTTCGAATCAGCATAAAATCATCGAAGTACTCAAAATGGGCATAAGCATTAAATTGCCAGCTATACCGAATATATGCATTAATACCATGACCACCATTATCTTGGAAATGCCAGAGGCATCAATGCGTAAGCTCCCTGATATTTTATTGCAAATGTCAAAAATGTCGGATACTAGCAATGTGGCCATACCGGTATTGGAATTCTTATCAAGTAAGAGGAACAAAGCGCATCAAATAAATTATTTAATTTAACTTTTTCTTACAGTACTTAGCCGTTTATCTAATGATTTGTGTATTAATTTTACCTCACGTAACTACATGTACGTTTTTGCCATCTCATTACCTTATACGAAGCCACATCGTTACGATCATTATACCGTGTCTTTGGCCCATCATGTCATAGCCGGTTGGTTTTTGAAATGTAAACTAGAGCTACGAAAGAATTGTGTCACCTATATAATATCGGTAAGCGTATTAGTACTTCTCTTAGGCATTAAATTATAAATTTTAAACTTTCTTTTAATTAGTCCATCCAATCAAATGCCACCATGTTGTATGAGGATATCAATAAATTAACACGAAATATACAAAGGCAAGATCTTAATAGCCTCAATGAAGATTCCTCCAATCGCAAACGTAGTACTAGTTTAACCGAACGTGGCAGTCGTAATACTAGGCACAACGATTCAGAAATGCGTCCTCTAATGAATGCCAGCTTGAAATTGTTTCATTCTGAATTGGCTGAAACATGTATTGATTTTCTGGCTCGTCATACCTTTTCGCCTTGTTCAGCTCTGCCAAAACGGTAAGTTTACACCACTCTTTTGCTTAACAATCGCTTGTCTTATGGATTTTCTGTGATTATTTTTTTAGTTTACCTGCTGTAGATTATTTACTTAAGAACGGTCACTCCCAAACTTGGTTAGTCGGCCATAATCTGGTAACAATTACTACTTCGGGTTGTCCTTCTGGTCCCACACGTAATGGATTGTGTAACCGTTGTGCTCAGCTGGGGAAGGCCTATACTTTAAGTCCAAAAAATAGTACTGATACTAATCCTGGCACCACACCCATATCACCGGAGATTAATCATAGCCAAGCAGCTCCCACTTATGAGCACCGTTACACTAAGGTTTCTTTGCAACATAGTAGTGGCAATGAATCAGCTGGCAGCACTGATTTAACCTCGTCTTCGTCATCGGCCACTCATACAACACAAAGACAAACTTCTAATAGTTCTACCGCTTCTTTGGAGGCTTTATCACGCCGTGGATCTAATCCCGAAGCTGGAAGCTCGGATTTGGGTGTTGGTAGTACAGCTGGTGGGGGAGCAGGTGGTAGCTGTACTTCTCTATTAGGCAATTCATTGTCTTCCTCTAGTGTTTGTGCTTCGCCAATATGCGTACGATCGTGTACAGCCTGGGCAGAAATATTAATACGACGCCCAACTGGTAATATATCCTGGATTACACGCATACAAAACCCCATCTCAAGCGATTGTTTTGGCTATGATGTACCCTTTAGTAGCATGGTATCTTTGTTTTTACCCACCATACATGGTGGAGTATTTGGTCCTGATCTTTCTCAAACCGAAAATTTAGAAGATATCCATCATATTTCCAAAGAAAATGAATCTTCAAAACAAGATTTAAATATAGAAGTCATAGAATTGGTTACTTTAGATAGTTCAGAGGAAAAACCCAGATCGTTAGCTAAAAACAGACCTTTGCAAAGGCAAGAAGAGATATCTTCCTCCGCCCAAGCTGTGGCTGTTGCTGCTACTCAAGCCATAGACATTCCCAAAATGTCTACGGCTGGCAAGAAGGGAAAAGAAGCCTTATGTGGCAGTGTTAGTGATGGCGAAGCAGATGAAGAGTATTTAGCTATAGAGGGAGGCCAGGTAAGAGCACGTAAACCGGTTAGGAGAGTTAATTCGAGCCCAGAAATGTCCTCGAGCTGGCGTAATACCTTCCTTATGAACAAACCAGCTCCGTTGTCTCAAGAAACGACAACTACTTTGGAAACTACTGCAACGGACAGCGAACTTAATCAACAGCAACTGCAGCAAACCCAACAGAAAAAGAAAAGTGTACAATACAGTAAAGTTAGTTGTGAAGCCATACCCGAGGAAATACCGGGCTCAACACCACCTCAGCAGGCAGCTAAATCCGATGCAACACTTAAGGCTCCGGATGCCCATAGTTTGCCGCCCAAACAATTATCGGCTGACGATGTTAGTCAAAAATCTTCCACAGGTCAGGTGCCCGTACAACAGTCAGCTTCAGCTACTTCTTTGAAATCCACAGGCTGCAGTAACTCGGGGGAAGAGAAGATAGTGGCCAAGCCACCCTTGTCGCCAGCACCGCAGCACAAAACTCATATACCCGCCATTAAGTCTACCACTTTTGGTTCTCACCAGGGCTTAGCAAAATCCAGTAGTGGTGGCAATCATACTAATATATCTTCCCAAGGAGGTTACAATCAAAACAATGACTATAACAATGGTGAAATGCGTGGTCGTTCGAAGACCATTTCCGTAGTACGCGAAGTTAATAATGGCAAGACAACTCCACCCACTAGCACATTTACTAGATATGGCGCTCCCAAGCCACAAATCAATACAAAACTGTGCATGAATCCCAGCTTTATATTCATGCAACTGTATCACACTGGACAAATGCAAATAACCGATGTACCCATTAAAGTACCACCCGAGCAAATGAGTGCCGTTAATTTGCTTGACTTGGCACCGCCTTTTGAAACCCATAATATAGGCGTCTTGTATGTGGGACAAGGGCAATGCAATAATGTGGTGGAAATACTACGTAATTCCCATGGCAGTACACGTTACGTCGAATTTTTACGCAGTATTGGTACTTTGGTCAGTTTGAAAGATGCTGCCCAAAATAATCTCTTCGTGACTTTGGACTCAGATGGTGCAGATGGTAAATTTACTTATATATGGAAAGATGATATTGTGCAGGTACGAGAGCGCAATAGGTTAAATAGCATGCTTTTGTTTGACAATAATGTTCCTTTCTTGCAGGTAACCTTCCATGTGGCCACCTTAATGCCTACCAAGCTCAATAGTGATCCAAATTGTAATGAGAAAAAGAAACATATTGGCAATGATTATGTAAACATTATATACAACGAAAGTGGTGAAGAATATAATCTCAATACTATATCGGTATGATGACGAAATAATAATTTTTTGGAAACCTTTTAATATCTGAGGGATAATAATTTGTTTTAGGGCCAATTTAGCTATGCCTGTGTTATTGTGGAGCCTCTAGAGCTTAACACCAATCGTATTTATGTTAAGGCCCGCAAAGAAATTGCAGGATTTGTTTGCCATCCAGGACCAAAAATTGTATCAGACAGAAGTGCTCCTCTGTTGGCCAGACAATTGGCTTTGCACGCCAATGTAAGTTGTGAAATGAAAGCTATAAACCAGAGCAGAATTGTTAATTCATTTTTCTTTTTTAGCTGGCCTCAAATGTCTATCAAAGTTTACAAAAGAAAAATCCATATGCATCCAATTGGTTGGAACGACTACGCAGCATCAAACGTTTACGCACCAAGGTATCCAAACATAGTTTTAATTGTTTGCTATTTTCTGTTAACCTAATTTTCAATTAATCTTTTCCAGTTATTAGAGAATCAAAATCAAGGCAGTTCTAATGCCAATCATGCCGATATTGATGATTACAAACACAATGCTAATCGTGATTTTACTAAATATACTTAAAGCTTAGCTTTACAGTGTGTGTGTTTAAACATTATTTAATTTTATTATATTTAGCTTGTAAAAACACTGTTCGCTTAACCATTTCTTTTTGTTCTTTTTTTCAAGCTTTTTATATAGAGTAGCATTTAAGGAAAATACAAAATATAACGATAAATTTCGAAAATAAACGCTTTATAGCTTTCGTAAAAAACAATGGTTATACCCAGTGGTGTAAAAGCAATTTCATAAGGCGTAATCACACACACAGTTTTGTAAACGGTTTCAAAGGTAAAGGTGTTGTAATATCAATGTTATGGACAGTTGCAGGGAGAGATGTATGTATGTATTACTCCTGAATTTAATCTGGACTTTTTGTATTTGTGAACTGAGTACACTAAGCAACAAAATTTGTCAATCGTGAAGACTTGTATTGAAGAATGAAATCGAGAGCAAATCAAAATCCCTTTATTTCCGAAGTTAAATTAAGACTCACTTAAGAATACATAGTGGTGATAGCAAATGAAGCAATATCTCAGACAATCAGCAAGAAGTTTTCGCATTTAGATTATGATGCCTTAAGAGCCAAGCCTGAAAGTTTAATGATTTTTGTAATCAATCTGAAAATACGTAACGATAGCTCCTTTAGACCAACAAGAACGAGAGAGAGAAGCCGACTGGCAATCGGCCAATGTTCAATTACAATACAACCAACCACTAATCTGGGTAAGTCACTACTGCTGTAGCTTAGTATAAGGGTCATGTTTGGCCTGAAATCCAACTTCTTGTTTTGCGCAGGATATATGAATCCTAAGTTAATATTCGAGCAAAAATTCGAGATCATTTTTATTCAGTAAGAAAACCTTTTTTGGCATATTTTAAATTCTTCGTCTTTAGAAATTTCTGTCAAGACCACATTTCTGTTAAGGCTACAACCTGTGTGGTATAAGAATTCTTTAAAAGAAATATTAGCTGATACGTACGTATCATAGAAAAATTCTCAATGTAGAGATCAAGCAATATAATTTATTTCATGGGTTCCGTGTGACCGTATACTAAAGGAGCTATTTTTCTACATATTTTTGTACCCACTTTCTCCACTTTTATCTTTATTTTGAGGGTCTATAGTTCCTTATCAATTCATTTTTGTTTCTTTTTCCAAGAGATCCCAAATTGAACAAAATTAGTGATCTTTTGAATTCCGGAGTGTTCTAAGTTGCCAGCTCTTCAGCTCAACATTTGCATCAGTGAGCATTAAATTACCTTTGCCTAATGGACAGCATAGCACTGGTAAGATGTATACTTATTGTATATTCTTATTCGATAGGCGTGTGCCTGCTCCAGTAAATTCATTAGGTACACAATTACCCGGGGTATACCTGTGACCAGAACCCACACTAAGTGGAATAAAAAGTGTAGGCATATGCCAATCAGTTTAGATCAGATTACTGTTTGACTGTCAAAGAAGATAAATATGCTAAAAATTCCGCAGCCAAGATGCTCTGTGTGATTTATGGCTATTATATAAGCCTAAAACACACTAATGTAATCAGGGAGATGGATGTATGTTAAGCCCCTCGAAGAAAATTCCACAGTTTAAACTTCCACACTACTTCCGGAGCAGACCATACCAAATATACTGTCTTTTTTACTTAGAATTCTAATTTGAAATCTGCTCAGAGTTATGTTCAACCGAGATACAGTAAATTTCATGCACACATAAAATGGAGTACATTCCAACAAGTATCGCATGTTGTTTGACCAATTTTTACTTTAAAAAGCATGAAATTTAGAATTATTTCTTAAGAATATTACATCTTCAAATAATCTTTGTGAATTATCAAACTATAAAGGCTACCCAAAGATGTCTTAGAACTTTGCTTCAAATGTTTATAAATCAGTTAAAATCAGTTTGGCTCATTTCATAGTCTCCTACCCATTTTTAAACTAATTGCCACTTGGAATTCACTTCGATAATTACAACGTCATAAATTATTAGAATGAATGTACGTACTATCGATTAGATTGGATTGTTTTATCCCTTTTTCTATTGATTTAGTACCACTTTGCTGTTAGTTACAACTCTGAGATATTAATCAAAGCTTTCTTTTCTTCTCGTAAATTCTTGTTCTTAACACGTAGTTGTTTGTGTAATTCTGTTTACCGTACGATTTCCATGATTTTAATGTTGGCTGTTTGTCTGGCTTGCTTATTTTTGTTTAGTTAGTGTTCGGCAGCTTAACAGTAAGCATCACTTGAGTTTTAAATAGAGTTTTAAAAAGTTTTTAAAATCAAATTACAAAAATAAGTGGAAAATTATTATTTCGAATTAAAAATATTGTAATGAAAAATCTTAATTGTAAAGTTTTAATCTTATGTAAATTGTGTTCTGTGTGTGTGTTTTAAATAGTTCAAAAATGGAATTACGAAATTTAGCTAATAGAGTGGACATTTTTATAAATTATTATTTTACATAAAAGTTCTGAAAGTAATTACACTGGCAATTATGAATTTAAAATAACAAAATGGCCACAGTGGGCTAATGGAATGTTTTAAGAGGCAGCAAATACTTACATCACTTCATGTTCATTTCGGTTAAAATAATATTGTAAGTACATACATATATTCATATTTATGCTCAATTATAACTTATATAATTATAAAAGTGCCGTAAAGTTCTTTTGATAATTTCATAAATATTTTGTTGAAAGAAATGTGTTACGATCGATTCGTTATACACACGATTTACACACGATGTCTTTCGCTACGACGCATTTACGAAGACTCCTTTCGATTTAGGGCGAACGCTTTAGAGATGAAAGAGGGGTAAACAGAAAGTCATGATTTCTTTTTTTTTTCATTGCTTTTTTCATATTCCTCGTTAAAAAAATTTCCTTTACTCATGATTTGTAGTAAAGCTGCATGGCCACACACCAAATTTCTTTGGTAAAAAAAAATTATTTTATTAAAGCCTCTCATCTCATCGCTGTTTTGCTCTCTTCTCGTAAATTCACGTTCTTAACACGTAGTTGTTTGTGTATTTCTTTTTACCGTACGATTTCCATGATTCCATGATTCCATGTTGGCTATTTGTCTTGCTTGGCTATTTTTGTTTAGTTTGCGTTCGCCAGCTTAACAATAAGCAAAGCTTGAGTTTTAAAATAAAATTTGTAAAATCAAATTACAAAAATAAGTGGAAAATTATTTTTTCGAATTACAAATATTTTATGGAAAAATCTTAATTGCAAAGTTTTAATCTTATGTAAATTGTGTTCTGTGTGTGCGTTTTAAATATTTCAAAAATGAATTTACGAAATTTAGCTAATAGAGTGGACATTTTTATAAATTCTGTGCTTCTATTTTCAAATGAAAGTCGATAGAACTAATATTTTACATAAAAATTAAAATTTCAAAAAAGAAATACACTGGCTATTACGAATTTTAAATAACACAAAAATGGCCACAGAGTGGTGATGCATGATTTTAAGAGGCAGTAAATCTTTTATCATCATCTAATATTGTAAGTACATACGTACATTATATTTTTGCTCAATTATAACTTTAAGTGCCGTAAAATAAGTACTTTTGGTAAACCAGTCAATATAATGGAATTTTTTCTAATTCATTAATATTTTGTTAAAAGGAGTGTGTTATGATCGATTCGTTATACATACACACGATTTACACACGATGTCTTTCGAGACGTCGCATTTACGACGACTCCTTTCGATTGAGAGCGAGCGCTATAGAGATGAAAGAGGGTAAATAGAAAGTCATGATTTCTTTTTTTCATTGCTTTTTTCATATTCCTCTCTAAAAAAAAAGTTCTTTTATTCATGTTGTGTAGTAAAGCTGCATGGCCACACACCAAATTGCTTTGGTAAAAAAAAATATTTTATTAATTAAATTTTTTCTTTCTTTTTCTTATTGTTGTAGTTGTTGTTGTTCTTATTATTTGGCATACTGGTTGGTGCCTTATAGTATGCTGTAGATCTATCGGTATATCTTTTTTGTTTGTCTGTTTAAAAAGAACAACAACTTCAAAAGATATAGAATTGGTTTTGTTATTTTGTTAGAGGTGGCTTTTGTCGTGTATGATATGAACCTTTAAAGAAAATTGGTTCGCACTTGGTTGGCTACACATTGTTTAGATTTTCTTTCTTTCCTTCTGTGGAAGGGGGGAAAAAAGGATTAGTTATGTTTAAAACAATCTCCATATGGGGGGAGGGGCGCTGGGACACGCAATGTCAGTAACTCCGGCTCTCTTGGCTGGCTGCTCAGTGTTTTGTGTAGTTTACCTTTTATTGCGAATTAGTAATAATGTTGTTGTTTTTATGTTGCAGCAAACTATGCTGGCATTGACATGAAATGGTTGCAAATCGAAAGAAAATTAAAAAGTCTGTTTTTACCCCAACCAAGCAATTTCTTGGTACACTGTAGCAGAATTTTTTTTGTTCCTCCAGACCGTAAAGTAAAGCATTAGAAAGGTAGCAATCGCTTTTTGGCCAGCTATGTATGTACTTACCCTCACAATTTTCTTGTGTACAAATCCGTTTTTTTTTTTTTTGCTTTTTTTGTCTAAAGCAGAAGAGTGTAGAAAAAGAGGCAAGAAAAAAATAGTACACATATTTTCCTTATTGTCATTGTTATTGCCTTTAACCTTCAAGAAATATGTAGAGTGGTGGCTATAAGTCAAGATCATAACCTTTGCGTACTTATGTTATAATAATTTTGTGGAGAAAGAGAACTTCGATTTGTTCTTCTCAATTATGGTGGTGAATTAATGCAGTTTAAATTAAGTTGTTGGTATAGCACATCAATAGAGAGATGATTATTAACGATGATCATTAAAAAGCATTTGTTTTTGTAATGTGTTTTTTTTTATTTTTCATTGTGCTTAAATTTTAATGTAAAGCAAGAGAGCGAGAGCTTTGTTTTGTTGTTTTGTGTGTTATGGGATTAAACTTTAATCATTAAAGCAATTTGAGAAAGGATATAAGAGAAGAGTAGCTAGTGGTGAATTAACGAAAAAATCAAACGGTAAAACATTCTTTAATTGTTTTTGCTTGAAATTTTTGATGAAATCAATGGAAATTGTGCGTCATACTGTTTAATATCGTAGTGAAATTCAAAGAATAAATTAAAAGAAATTAAGAAAGTGTGGTAAAAAGTGCTTAAAAGCGTTTGTTTTTAATAAAAGGTCATGTTTTATTTAGAAAATATTAAATTAAAAATATATTTTCTTAATTTTCTTAAAAGATAAAAAAGTGTGTTGTGTATTAAATAAAATAAAGCTGAAGTCATTAAATTTTTTGAAGCAGAATTTGTACGTGAGGCGTAAGAAAAATGCAAACGGGATAGGTAAGCTAACAAGCATTAAAGAAAATTTTTGTTTCATTATTATTTTATTAAAATTGTCGTAGTTTTATTAATAAAATTATTTTTAAACCTATCAAAGTACACACACACACAAATGAATGTCTTTTTTTCGTGACTTCCCCATTCCATGAACACTGGAAGTAAAAGAATTTTTTTTTGTATTTAGAACAGAAACAAGTCTTAGGAGAAAGGGTAGGGAAAGAAAAGAAAGAAGTGATTTAAAATTATTATAATCCCCTTTGAGGGGATAATAAAGGTTATATATAAAGTAAATAAAGTAAAGTTGGAACCGAGGCGGCCTATTGTTCATCTCCATGTCAATAATATTCTTAGTGCTTCAATAAATAGATATCGCTCTTTTTAAATAAGTTAGAGCAAGTCCTGTTTACACAGGGTATATTTATCTTACAGCTCCACATATTCCTGTTTCTTATAGAAGACTTTGTGTGTACGCAGGTATTAAATATGCTCATCACGTCCATGTCCGTAATATTTTGACATCCTAATAAAAGTAATTTGATACTGGGTTAACAGGTTGATGAACACATAGTCTTGCCTTGGACGTAAGTGCGTAACTGCTTTAACAACAGATCGTCTTTCCAGGAGAGCCATTTCGTAAAAAATTCCCATCATTTTCAGTGCTCTGACTGCATGATTGTGGTGTCCAAGCAAAATGTTATTAATCCGCATACCCTGTGTACCACTACCACTACTCGAATTCTATGCAGCATTTGGGATTCATACATAAAGCTTTCGTGCAACTATTTTAGGTCTGAAATGCTGTCTTTTATGATTTGAAAATCCACACTTTATGGCCGAATCTATCCATATAAAATCGGGTCTTTCATTAAGTGCTTCCTGTCTTAAAATTTGAACAGAACATAGAGTGTGTGAGATATCATTGTAGCCGCGACTTGTCTCGAGAAAGAGCACATAATTTTGGTGTTTGGTCTTCTTCTTAAAAATCAAATATCCGTTTCCGTATAATTTGATAATTGTGTACTAAAATTGAGATTATTTGTATGTTGAACGCCAGTGCAATCCATCGTTGTTGTAGTTGCTGCTACACTTATCGGCTGCTGTTCGTCTATTGTATTTACAGCTTTATTACTGCTAACATTTGCAGCAGTTGCAGCCACATTACTAGTGATCTGTGATGATTGTTATTGTTGTGATTGTGGGCCAATTTATACTATTTTGGGAGGTAATATTGCGTGTTTTTAGTAGAGGTGGGGTCTTAATGGAATTCAAAAATGGCATGCCTCGTCTTAAGGGGACCCTAAAGGGGGGAAAATAATAATTAAAAGTTGTTATTTTTATTTATTTTACAAATTTGTCTCATATTTAAGTGTATATTATAATAAATTTGAAAACATGAAATATGAATTTAGGAGATTTAAACTACCTTAAGATTTACTACGTTATTTATTTATGGTAGTCACCGTAGTCTAGTAGGTAGTGTGTTGGCTTATTGACGTAAAGCCCCAGGCCAGACATCAAAACAAAATATGAAAAAAAAAATATTTCTTCACCGATTTCCTCTCAACAGATTTCTGGCAAAAACTCTGAGTGTAAATAAATCTGCCATGAAAAAGTTTCTCAAAATCTGTCGTTCGGAGTCGACTTTAAACTGTAGGTCTCGCCACTCATGTATAAAATTAAGGCACACAACATGAGTGGTGTGAGAAGCTAGGTCGTAATCCTGACTGAAGGGTTGTAATGGCCAATTATGTATGTATGTATGTGTGTATGTATGTAATCCTTTACAGCCGGTAACCTTCTTTATAAACATCCTTCTCTGTTTCCTCTGTTATAGTAATCGTTTTTGTAATTTTCTGTTCTCTTTTGAACTTTACATTCATCTTTTTCAAACTTTAAAGTTTCCTTAACATAAACAAACTTTAGCTCTTAAGATATGAAATAAAAAAAAAAACGTAAAGAAAACAAGATTAAAATAACTAAACAATAGGTGATTATCTTCACACATAGAGCAGATAAATTAACAACAATAAAATATGTACATGATTAATGCAAAGCACAATAATGTGCTCTTAAATATAGAGAGAGAGAGTACTTACATATAAAATCTGTTAATATAATATGTTAAGAATATAAAATTGCTCTTTAAGTTGAGATCATTATGCTACAGTTAATGGTAATCCTTGGTTGCTGCTGTTTATAAAGTGTGTTGTGTTAACATTTGTCATCAGCCAAACAAATAAACAAACAAACAAACACACACACACACATACATTTCTGCATATTAATAATTAATGCTCCCCAAATTTTATTAACATAGTGAGAGCTTAAGAAGGCGAAAGTAAATTTTTACTTACTCTTTAGAAGTAAACCTTAGGGGAGCAGAGCTGTTAGCAGTACATTGTCTTGTGTTTGATACTCTGGTTTTGCGCAATGTTGAAATAGTTAAATGCCGTCTTTCTGCAAGTTAAAAGTGTTTATCGAGTGCGTGAAACGTGAAGCAGAAGTGAGACTAATTTTTTTTCCAAACAAAAAGGCTATAAAAAAAGAGAGCATCACAAAAAGAAAATAAAATGAAATAATTTTGCGTAATAAAAAAAGAAAATCTTTAAAATACGAAATAATACAAGCAAAAGTTATTAGAAATTAAAATTGTATTAAGAAAAATGAAAAAAAGTAAAATGGCCGCATAGTATTAAATCCCGTTGCTTTGTCCCGCAAGAGTATATTGATGCCCAAAGAAAAAAATCAAATAAAGAAGAAAGGAAAAGTTAAGGTTAAATGATAGCAAACATATTAATAATAATTATAAATCATCACAAGTGTTAATTATTTAAATTAATATTGAAAATATTAAATAAAGTTGTGGGTTTTCCGATAGTGAAAACAAGAAGCAGCATCATTTTCTTAACAATATTAACAAAAAAAATTTTTTTTTCTATAACACAACAACAACTGCTAGGAAAAGAAAAAAATATAAGAAAATTCATAAAAAAGCAAAAGCCAGGAATTAAAACTAAAAAGTAAAGCAAAAAAAGCAAAGTCCCGTTAAAATAAATTCCAAGAGCATAATAAATGTAAAGTTTACATACCCCCCGAGAAAGAAATAGAAAGAATGTTATTAAAAGCAGGAGAGCTTCTTCAAATGTTAATTAAATTGTATTAAAGAGAGTGAAAGCTTAATTAGTGTTAATCAAAGAGAGATTAATATACAGTGTTTTGTTTTCCTGTTTTATTCAAAAAACAACATCAACAACAAAATAAAACAACAGCTGTACAATAACCACAAAGTGAGTATAACAAACACACTTAACAATGTTGAAAATGTGATAAATTGTGAGGGAATAAAAGTGCTTTAATTGAAAAAAGAGTTTATTTTGCTTTAGAGATTGTTTTAGTGGAAATAGAAATTACCATTAAGTGGAACCAACCATGTTACAATTACCTGTATTTAATCCGCACCAAATCTACCGATAATGAATGGCCTAAATAACAGTTTTTAAAATAATTTTAAGGAGTCATTTTGAGTTGAGTTCATTTTAGGCGTGCGTAGACTTTTATAAGTCAGTGTCTGTTTAGTTTTCAGTAATTTTTTTTAATTGAATTTTTATGTTGATTTTTCCCCTATAATTGCTAACCTTATAAATCATATTCATTTACTACCTGTGGATTTCAAATGTACTTCAAAGTCATGATCAAATTCTAAAAATAATTTCGGACAGGACGGGACGGGACGTAATGAATAGAAAATTAAAATTCAATGCTCGTGGTTGCTTGAAATGTTTATTTTTTCTTTATTTAAATTTTTTTCTTGTTTTTTTTATATATATAATTTTATAATATTATTCATTTTATTTTCTTTTATTTATAAATAAATATATATTTTTAAGTATCTTCAATAATGTTCTAGGTTCGTTTTCTTTTAATTTTAAAAATATTTTTAATATTTACTCGTATGTATGTCCACATTATTTTTTAAATATTTTGTTTTTTTTTGTGATATTGTGTATACAGTTTTTTTTATGTAATTTGGTTTTTAACATTTATTTAATTTTAAATTTTAAAAGCTTAATATTCATTGTAACTTCATTTTATAGGGTTTTTTAATTAAATATTTATATTTTATTTTCAATTTATTTATTTAATCTATGGAAAGTAGCCTTAAATTATTCAAATTGCTTATTGTTTAAATTGTTAATTTATTTACAGTTTTTCATACGATTTTAAGCTACATAATATTGTATTTTATTTAGTAGAGAATTAGTTTAGTTTGTTAGTTTTGGTTAGTTTAACTAGAACCTAGGTTTTATAATTAATAATGATGATTGATTTCATTACTTAATTAATGTTTCGATTATAATTTAATTTAGAACTTTTGTTACGCTTTCTTTTTGTTTTTTTATCTTTCTAATTTTATAAAATATTTTACATAAAAATAGTTAACAAACAGAGTTACAGCAACATAAAGGAACATACATACATATAATTAAACAAATTAGCAAACTTAATTTCATATAAAAAATTAACATAATTAACATAACAAAACATATATTAAAACAAACATAAATTATAAGAAATAGATTGTATGGTATGTGTACGTGCTTGGTTTTCAGGCATTTTTATTTTAATTTTCTTTATCGTTTTTTTTTATAAACTATTTCTAATTGATGTTATTACGCTCTTACAGTGTGTGTCTTTTCCTTTTTATATATGTATTCTCTAAAATGTTATCTTTTCTTTTTTAATCTAAATTACTAAATATTGTTATTGTTTTTAAGAAGGAAGATATATTTTTTCTTTTTTTTTTGTATTGTTAGATTTTCTTTAAGTTTTAGTTAAAAAAAATTATTTAGTTAGAGAAGGCCAATTTTGGTTTAAGATTTGTTTATTCTTTATTTTTTACTACGTTAAGTTTAAAGTTATTTTTATTTTTGTAACCTACTTGGAAGGTCTTTAAGTTTATTGTTAAAAGTGTAAGTGTGTATAGCTTTTAATTACATGTTTTTACTCTATTTAAAGCTTTAAACTGTGCTCTATACTCTACTGTAAAGCCAGTATTAATTTATTAAATTTGTTTTTAAAAATATTGAAAAGGAAATGCAAGGATTTTATAAGAAAAATTCACTAATATTTCGAATTTTGTAAATGGTCTTTTGTTTGTCAAATTCTAAATAGTTTGTCTGAGTAACAACCTAGCTTCTTACGCTAACCATTTTGTGTTTAAATTTTATCCACAAGAGGCGAGGCCTACAGTTTAACGTCTACGCCGAAAAACAGATTTTGAGAAACTTTTCTTAGCAATTTTAATTTTTGTTATTAGACTGCAGGGAGAAGTCGAAGAAAGAAATATTTTTTCCGTATTTCGTCTTGGTGGATATTTTTAAGCTCGGGTATGAACCAAGGGCTGGGCTCTCATCTAAAAAAGCATACTACCTATTCGTCTTACGAAAATACTTTCTTCAAATCGATGTATTCCAAATTCTCTTCTTTTCACTGATGCAGCTTAAAAATACGTTCTAGAACCTAATTACAGTACCGAAATAGAGTTATTCTGCGAAAGAAGGTTGACAGAAAGACTGATAAATCCCAGGAGAAAACATTGGGGAGCATAACAATTGGTGCCTAGGGAATTGGCTTTGTTGATCCGAGCAGCATCGTGAAATGTGTTAGGATAATAGGCTTGGAAAAGAAAATGAAAGGATATCCTATAAAGTTTGACGGTAATATAATAGACCGTATGTTCATAGCGTCTTCACGACGATAATAATAACAAAACAGACACCTAAGGTAGATGAGCACTTAGAACCATAAAATCTGATGATCCATGTTGTTTAGGAGATTGCTAGAAAGATTTTGACGGTATAGAACACACCTTCCTTAGTTGTTGACGTTGAGAGAATGAACTTGTAAACGGAAATTTGGAAAATTTGAAAAATAAACAGAGTAAGTACAAAAAATGAAGAAGTCTGATCCGAACAGGGAACCACACCGAACCCAACAAGTAGGTTTATAGTGCAATCATCACATACCGGATGTGACTTCCGATGATTAAAAGGGACTTTCCATAAAAAATAGAAATATTGTCCTTCATTGTCTAAGCTTTACTTTTTCAAAATGATCTATTTCATAGTGTTTCTACAAATAATTGATATTTGTGACGAATTTAAATTACTGATAGCGAAATCAAATTTTAACATGTTTTTTGTTATTCGTTAACCGATTAATCTTTCCCTAAAAGTATTACAACACATCTTCAAAGCAAAAGAAAACAATTTTGAAGCAGAGTATATAAAGGTATGCCTGCAATTTGTAACTGTTTTGATCAAACATTATCTTATACATCCATACAGAAGCAAAAGTAGTACATATTACACTTTTTCACCGTATATTTGCATAGTAAGATCATAGCTATTCAATTTCTTTTGACCAAATTTCATAATTTTCTGTTCGGCATACATGTTCTGTTATTATTTTTCGGTTATGAACCGGTTTTATTCATATGTCTGAATATTTTAATTTTAATTACAAAATCCCTTCACTTCCTTCTACCTTAGTTAAGAATTTAACTTTAATTTCTGTATTTTTTTAATAAATACTTCCCTAATTAATGTCATTTTATTCAATTTTTTCACAAATTTGTTTTTATAATAAAAACCTTACAAAATCTGTTTTTTTTTTAAATTTATTTCTTAAGTTTAAAAAAACTTTTTATATCGTTAACCAGTACATAAGAATCTAACAGAAAAAAAACTTACAAAATTATTCAAATATTTTGTTTTTTTAATATTAAAAATAATTTTAAGTATGAAAAATATGTTTTTTTATACTTGTCCTTTTTGTTTAAATACTAGTTAGGTCTTTATGCATCTTAGTTAACGATTATAAATTTTAAATTATAATAATTATGTTTTTCTTTATTATTTACTAATTTAAGTTATAATTTATTTAATCTTATTTATATTTTACTTTAATTTATATTTTATTTACAACACAAATACTGTTACATTTTGAATGCGGAATGTATTCCTTTTTATAAAAACTTCTTTTATTTTAACAAATTACAAAATACAAATTTTTTTTTTGGTAAACGTTTTGGTACTTTAATAATTTTTTAAAAACTTCTTTGTAGAACAATAATGGTCTTACTACAGTATAATTATTATTATTCTTAAACCAAAAAATATAATTAAAATTTTTTTTTAAATTTTTCTTTAGTAATTTTGCTTTACTTTTTCTCATTGCTTTCTTAAGCAATAGTTTTAATGTGAAATAATTAATTTTAATTGATTTATAATTCTGTTTGCTTTTTTTGAGTAACAACAAATCATTTCTATATTAAAATAAATCAATTTGTTACATTTTTTAAATGAAACAGTTAATTCTTTATTTTATTTATTCTTTTATAATTAATTAATTTATTCAATAATTAACTTCATTATTTAATAATGAAATGAAAATACAAAAGGAAAAGAAATGTTTTCTCTTTCAACAAAAATACATAAATTATTGTATAACAGAATTTCTTTCTTATTATTTAAATAACTTGGTTTCAACTCTTTTTATATATATACATATAGGTTGTTCACGCCATTTTTTTTAAATGCTTTTCGTCTCAAAAATAACGACAATTATTATTACCTTTAATCAAAAAATACATAAATAATAACAAAATTTCTTATTCATTGTTTAATTACATGTCGTGAAGAATATTTTATAAATCAAAATATTTTTTCTTTAAACAACAATATTTCAAAAACAATAATTTTAGTAAAATGAATAAATTAATAAATATTATTTGCAATTTTATTTTTGAACAAAAATTATTGTATAAAACAATCAGTTTGACTTTTCGAATTTTAAATAAAAATAGAAGCAAAAAGTATAATAGAAATGAATATCGTTAGTCTAATTCGCAAATGTGTTAAGTCCCTTTTTTCAAATTTTACAGGAGACACAAAAAACAGTGTAACATTTACAGTTTTTAAGATTTTTAAACTTTTTAAACGCAATTATTTTTACAAAATAGCTCTCTTTAAATGACCTAGATTAAAAATCAACTCAAAAAAATCAAATTAAATCAAAAAATTAGCACTTGTTTTTAATATTTTTCGCAATTTTGTGGACTTAGCGGTTTTGCCAACCACAAAATTACAACAACTTTAAACTACATAATAAAATTTTTTGTTGTTGTAAAATATGTATTTTGCATAATGTTACCGTTTTGCATTAAAATCTGAATTTTGGAAAAAAGTGGACTTAGCGTCTTTGCGAATTATACTAACGATATTATAAATTTAATCAAAAATTTTAAAGAAATTACTTCATATTTAATATTGAAATACTCCCTTTTTAAATTATTAAAGTTTTTTTCTTTTTGATTTAAGAAATAAATACTTTTTTACCATACATGTATACACAATAATTTTATTTTATTTTAATTTAATTTTTTTTTGGCTAACAAATGGAAATCATTTGCCAAACAATAAAACAAATGTATGCATTTCTTGTTTTGTACAATAATTTTCATATTTCCCATAAAATTTATATTTGTTTTTCTTTTTTAATTTAAAAATGTTTTGTTTTTCTAATTAAACTTTTTGTTTATTTTTTTAACTCAATATTTGAAAAATAATTATTTTGTATTTTTTAAAAACACATCATTATCATTTATTTTTTTAGTTATTCAACAACAACTTTTTGTAGGAATTTTCAGTTTAAAAATGTAAGTTTTATTTAGTTTTTAAACAAAAAGGATACCTTCGGTTTTTTTTTTTTAATTAATTTTTTCTTTAATTATTTTTATTTTGTTTGATTTAAATTATTGTATGAAATATATTCTTATAAATATATTTATACAAGACTTTTTCACAAACCGTGTTTTTTTAATCCATAAAATAAAATATTTTGTCATATTTTTTATTCAAAAATTATTTGTTTTCTTATGTATACTTGACATACATAAGTAAAATATATTTTTATACAATAATTTGTGTATTGCTTGATTAACCGTAGATATATGTATTTATTTTAAATCAAAAACTGGTTTTGGGTAAATTTATAATTATATTTATTTATATTAAAAGAAATAATTTTTATTTAAGAAACATTCAACAACATTGCATAACAAATTAATGTAGTGTTCAATTAATAAAAAAATACGTATAGATGTAACTTTCAGACATTAAAACAAATTTAAAAACATAAAAATAAACATTAATATGGAATTAAAGAAAACTACTTTCATATTTGTATTTTAAATAAACGATAACAATGAATACCTTTTCTTCATAGTTTTTGAAACATCTCTTTCATTTTTTTTTTTTGTAAAAATTATTTACTTTAATATAAATAAATATTATTATTCCTTCGACGACATTATTTATATAAAAAAAATCATTTTTATTTAAAAAACATCAAACTAAAAATAAACATTGTATAAAAATGTTGAAATTTATCTTTTAACTAAAACAAAAAAGTTTTTGAAGTATTTATTAAATAAAAATAATTATTCTATTAAATTTTTAAAGAAAAATAAATGTTCTTTTAATTTAAAACATTTCTTTTACATTTAAATAAAAAAATATATTTTGAAAATATATTTTGAAAATATATTTTTTTAGTTTAAATTTAATTTAAAAAAATTTAGTTTAAATTTAATTTTTCAGAAAATATATTTTGAAAATATATTTTTTTAGTTTAAATTTAATTTAAAAAAATTTAGTTTAAATTTAATTTTTCAGAAATAAAAAAATATGGAAATTTAAATAAAAATGATCAAAATTAATTAAATTTTTGCATATATTTTATATTTTTTTTCTTTTATACATATACTCATAACGTATAATTATTTGTTGAACAAAATTTATGTATTTTTGTTAAAAAAAATGTATTTAAAAAATGTTTTTTTCCTATTAATTTATAATAATTTTGGTGGTTGGTCTTTTTCTTAAAAATCAAACATCCGTTTCCGTGGAATTTGACAATTGTGTACTAAAATTGGGATTATTTGTCAGTTGCACGCCAGTGCAATCCATCGTTGTTGTAGTTGCTGCTACACTTATTGGTTGCTGTTCGTTATCTTGTTCGGCTATTGTATTTACAGCTTGATTACTGCTAACATTTGCAGCAGTTGCGGCCACATTACTAGTGGCCTGCGATGTTTGTTGTTGTTGTGATTGTGGGCTAGTTGGTGTGGGCGTGGCTGGTATTTGATGCCAATTTATACTATTTTGGGAGGTAATATTGCGTGTTTTTAGTAGAGGTGGGTTCTTAATGGAATTCGAAAATGCCATGCCTCGTCTTAATGGGACCCTAAAGAGGGGGGAAAATAATAATTAAAAGTTGTTATTTTAATTAAAATTATTTACAAATTTGTTTCATATTTAAGAATATTTTATAATAAATTTGAAAAGATGAAATATGAATTTAGAAGATTTAAACTGCTTTAAGATTTATAATGAGATTTAAAAATTTTAGTTTTCACCAGATATATTGAAAATAAAGTTGCTGTTTTCATTAAAATTATTTACAAATTTGTTGCATATTTAATAATATTTTATAATAAATTTGAAAATATGAAATATAAATTTAAAAGATTTAAACTGCGTAAATGAGATTTCGAAAATTTTAGTTTTCTTTTTATTTTATAAACTTCACCAGATACATTGAAAATATTCGAATGGCAGCGGAAAAAAACATCTGTACCCCACTTAAGGCTACGAATCAGAATTATGTCGGGTACAGTGTCTTCCCTAAAATGTTGCGACCTCGTGGTCCCGATGGCTTTGCTATAACATACAAGGTGTGCCATCGTTTCTTGTGTCTTCAACACATGTCCTGCATTCGTCATTTTCCATTACAGCAATATGGTGCAGGAGGCTGAGTGTACCATGAATATGCTTACTAGTGTACTCAAGTCGTCTTTATTTAGTCTTAAAATACTCATATTTTTTCGATCATAGACGGCTTCCCATCGTATTTCTGTATTCCATGCTACTGTGCAATTGCTCCGCAATAAACGATGCGACGTTTCCATCCATTCTCCTACCTAGTTTATTATGCGCTGAAAGGCTTTGAGCTTTTCCAGCTTATGGTATGCAACACCCTGGCTCTATTAACCAGAATATTCGCTTCCTCATTACCGACCACTCTTTGTCGACAAGGTATCCGTACAATGCGTACTGTGTCATGTTTTAGAGTAATTGAGAGTTTTTACATTCCAAGACGGTTCTTGATTCCGTATCCCTGTATGTTATTGCCTAATTAATCGAGCATCTTTTCATTTGAGTATCAGTAAAGATATTTAAATCTCCGTGTGTCAAGTTGTTGCCAATTGTTCTCTACTCTTGCATAAGTAGTTTGGGTTTTCTCACATGTAATAACACGTTGTCCGCGTTGCAGAGGAAACAGTGCAGGATCTTTTCTAAAGCCTGGCTCTAAAGGAACGAAAACAAAAATACTTGGAATCTTATTCCCTTAATTGTGAATTAAAAGCCAACAATTTTTCTTAGCGAAATTTTTAATTTTCATTTAGGGAAACTATAAACCGTAGACGATGTAATGTGGTGAAGATTATAAAATAATTCGCAAACAATTTTGTTTTTTTTTTAATAAAACATGCGTAACATTGTATAGAATTTAAACAAAATTTGTAAAAAATTCATGCGCTTAGAAATTAAATTTTTCCCTTTTCCAAAAACTGTCCAAAGTACAAATTCGAAATTCTGAAATTTATTTTAAAATCAAATTTTAAATTCAAAATAATTTCGGTTTTTTTTCGTTCGAATCCTTAGAGCAAAATTTTTTTTGAACACTGTGAAAACTGTTCAGTGTTTTCCTACTCCAGATTATTGCAACCGCAGGAGAATAACTGTGTATCCCTAAAGCCTTGGCATTTTGTTTTTTCTTAACTTAAATTGTTTTTTGTTATGCAACCACAAAACTTACCTCGTTGGACTTGGTGGTGGATATGAAATGCCACGATGACTAGGTGATAGCAATAAATTACCGGAATGTGCACTATTGGCGGTACCCGGTACCAATAATGTATTATTACTATAAGTATGGTAAAGATTACTGAATAATAATGGCCGATATCCGAAATACATAGGAATACATATACACACACACACATTTATATTTATACACACGTATATAAAGTGGGCAAACGCAAATTAAAAAAGAAAATGCCAAAAAGAATAAACAAATATTCGAATATGTATTCGTAAATAAGAGTGTGAAAAAAAAGAAAGAAAAGAAAAAAAATTCTGGTTAAAAAGGCAAAAGTAATACAATCTTGCTTAAATAGTTTTCTGTTTTTCGTTTACTTTGTATGATAACAGCTACACAAAACTACGTTATAATGCCTGGATTATGATGTTGATGAAGACAAACTGATGATGAAATGATTTTTGTTTTGAAGATGTTGATGCAGTTTTTGGTTTTGGTTTTTTGTTTTAACAGCGAAAAAAAAGAAAATTTGTTTTTTGTTTAAAATTTCACAACAACTACTGCTTTAACAGCAAAAACTTATAATTTTTCTAGCATAGATTTTAAAAACTTGAAGCCTAACTTACGTATGACTGTGATGTAAATTAAGATTGGGTAGACTTTGGCCTAAACTGTTCAGTGGTTGTACTGTTAACATATTGGAGCTGGAGGTGGTATTGACTTTTAATTTTTGTGGACTTATAGTGGTTACCGGTTTGCCCTTCAAAGGATAACCATGGGCTCCTAGAAATTTTAAAAAGAGAAATTGTTTATTTTTATTACAAAAATCATTTCTGTTAAGTTTTAAAGAACCTACCCAAAAAGGTAATCCCCTCATCACTGGATAAAGAATTGGTTTTATCAAATTCCACCGATATGTTACGTGAATCATTCCATTCTACTGAACCCGAATGACTATTATTAGCACTGGTCACATGCGAACATATAGAAGAGTTCATGGGTGATTTTTTAACACCCAGCGAGTCCACCGTACTGCCCGCATAACGCATAGAATCCCAAGGTGTCATTGAACTTTGTTTTAAGCGTGTATAAATCATTTTGGCTCGTTTCAAAGCCTCATACCAATTCTTAGCCTCTGTACATTGCAAGGTAAATGCACTTATTGCCACTTGGAATTCATTTAGATAAACACAACTTAATAAATTATTGGAATGTTGTACTACTAGCCTATCGGTTAGATAGGGTTGTCTTATCACTTTAAGGGTACCCAAACCCTTTTTCGCTATTGATTTGCACACCAATAGCATGTCGGTTAATAAAAAACAATGCACTTCGACTTTGCCGAGATTGTCTTTGTATTTGTGATCGCCCTCCATGAATAAGTGGCGTACATGTTGTGAGGCACAGCCTTTCATGGGACCACACAAATCGAACATTTGACTATACTGTTTAATCATCTTTTCCAAATGCTCATTGTTGGTGTCCTAGAATACAAAGAAAGACAGCGAGAGAGGGAGAAAACATATTTTTTTATTAAAACACGACAAAAAAAAATTTAATTTTTCGTAATACTTACTACCACATCGTAGGATTCAATGCGGGCCATAACACCTTTTAAACGTTCGTTTTCTTGACGTGTGGTTAAATGGTTATTAACGCTAAAAACAAAATTTTCGGTGGTATGCAGCTGGAATCAGAAATTAAGGAATTTTGGTTTGAAAGAATAACTGAAATGTTTATTTTGCATATTCGAATTTCTATTCGAAAGTCAAGATTCTAAAGAGTAAAGATTTCTAATTTCTGAATAAGAAGATAGTCTTTGAACATCTAAAACCGCAACAAGTGTTTTCATATATAAATTTCACACTCGAAATAATGTTCGAAATTTCGAATGCGTTATAAAAAGTGTATTATATTTCTTTGTGACCATAAAATCTTTAAATTTGAAAGAGAATTTTATTTCTTTATACAAATTTTAAAGTTCGAATTTTGAAAATTAACTTTAGAAACAAAATATTAAGAAATTGTTGAATATTTTATAAAAAGCAACTTTTGGAGAATCATTAGACATCAAATTTAGATGTTCGAAATGAAGTTCGAATTTTCGAAAATACAAAAAATAGTTCATAAAACAATAGTAAGTTTATTACAATTGTAAAGTATGTGAAAATCGTTATATTTACAGTAAAATTTATAACTTCGAAACAAATTTTAAGCAATTATTAAAATGTAAAAGTTTAAATCTAAATTTCTATGTTCGATTTTTGAAAATGCAAGAAAAATAATGTATGTATTTTGGATTTAAATGCTGTTCTGTTGTTGTTGTTGTTGTGTCGTCCACTTACCATAGTGTCAATGGCTTCAATCTCATCTACATCAGCCATGTGTTTCTTTATAGCCGCCAGTAATAAGCTGTATTTTGTTAAACGCTGCATGGGTCTTACCAATATATCGGCTAAACGTAAGCGATTGCACATCTTTTGCGACTCACACCATGCCAAATACGAAGTAAATAGTGAGTTGGTACGATTCAGTTCTTTACAATAAAACTGACAAGTACTCTGCTCAGCACAATACTTCTTGTATGGTGCGAAGATATTCGCAAACGCTATAAAACCCTGTTGAAAAAAGGCCACTCTCAATGGTTCACGAGTATTAATACTATGCGCTACCATGGGATACAAATAAAAGGTCCAAAATTTCAAATTAGCCTCACAAATGTCACGGATATTGGCAAATAAACGATGCTGGTCGACCTCCTTGAGAAGACCTTCTTCCTGAACGGCTTCCAAGCAGGCAAGAAAAAGCTGTTAATATAAGAAAAACAAGGGGATAATCAGTACTGCTATGCAGTGTAGCAAAGTGTTGCACTTACATCGGTAACAGTTTGCAAACAGTGTATATAGTCCACTTCTGTGGTCACCAGTTCCCATATGGCAGTCTGTATTCTCATTTCACTATCGTTCATGCCACTGCTTTCCACAATATCCATCCAGGACTTATGTCTATTATCTAAATAGTCTATGGCATTAACAAGATCCGGATGATCAAAACTTAAAGTGGCAGGAGTTTTTTGGGGGACACCATTTTTCGAATAGTTATTAAGTAGCTCACACAGTTGACTTTGCTGGGGATTTTTAACGCCAAATAGGCCCGACCAACGTTGTTTCAATTGTTTACCTGTTAAGTTAACGTCCGTTGATTCATCCGTCGATGCCGAGGATAATAGGCGGGGCGGTCGATTACGTGAACCAAAAGAAGCAGCTTTTTGTAGAGTCTTACGTGAACTATCCTTATCCATTATAATCAAATGATGGCCGGCTAAGTTCTCCACTTCAGTATTTTCGTCCAATGAAGTTTGTAAAGGGGAGGAACCTAGAGAAATGAGAAAGGACAGTTAAAGGGAAAAGTTTTACAACTGAAAGTGATAAATAAGCCAAAAACTTTCTATTGTTTACGCCGACTTTTACAAGCCATAAATTTACTTACTCGCTTCCAAAAGCGCTGGTGTTTGATTATTGTCATTACTATCGGTAATTGTTAATTGGCTAAAACTTAAATTACGTCGTCTTAAAGCTTGGCTTAAAGCATTTCTAAAATAAATTAAAAAAAAAAACATCATTAGAGTAGGACCCATATTTATAGTTTTATTGATAAAGATTACTTACATTAGAGTAACACCTTTGGTTGCAGGAAAGAATTCTTCATCTTGGCAGCCCGATTCTGTACAAAAACTAACCGAAAAATACTCCGAACTGGACACCTAAAACCGTTTGAAAAAATAAAATATTTTAGAAAGGATTTTACGTTTAAAAATGTGTGTGCATTAGCCAAGACTAAAACCATAGGGTTTTATAATAGAAATCTATTGATAATCGTAAACTATTTTAAAGATTTTTCTCGGATACATACATCTGCCATTTAATCGTAATTTTTCACACTTTAACCCATAAAACTATACAATGAAAATTATTGTTTTCTTTACGACTTTTTATCCCTTAAGACAAGCAATCTTTACTGGTTGTCCTTAAAACCTTAAGCAGGTCAGAGGGTTCATTAAAAAGGGGGAAAAGCGTTCCCATCATCTTTCGTCTTGGTTTTAATATCGCCCATTACGTTTTATGACAACCTTTTCGAAACACATTTTAATTCAATTTTCTTATTACGGAACGAACTCGATTACTCATCAACAATTTAAATCCTGCAATTCAAACACACCCCTAATTCGCGCTCGTATACGAATGCGAACAAACAGCATAAAATAAAGATAAGCAAACATAATATGGGAATATTTTAAAAGACACCTTGACAGATGCAGTACAGCAGTTATGGCCAGCATCAGTTCAGTTGTCATCAAAGTTTATTTGCGAATGTTCTTTATCTACTGGCAAGTAGAATATGCTGCATTTGTTATTACAGCTGGTTGTCATCAAGATGATGCAATAAAATTTTACTTAGTTTTACGAATTCACTCCACACCCACCTCTGCAAAGGGGAAGGTTGACCAACATAAATATCAAGAACAGAAATAGAATTTTAGGAAAACAATTTTTCTTTACAAGAGAACTGTTTTAATATACTTTCATCAATGACAATTTTTTTCTTGCTAACTTTTTGTTGGCTAACCTCCCCACACTGTTTTTTTCTGCTTTTGTCTCGCCATTAGTTACATTTTTACACCTCTGCATAAAAAGTAAGCAAAAGTAACCGATGATAATAAAAAATAAACAGACGAATGCTTTAAAGTATTTTCCTGGATGATTGTCTTCTTTTATTGTTATTAACGAGGGTGATTTTAAAAGTAATTGGAACTGATTTTCTATAAGGCTAATTAATTTAGTTTATGTACTCGTATGTATTGGCTGTAATGATATCAAAGTCTTTGGTTTTCCACGAGTTCTGAAATCATCCGGAGCTTCTGATAAAGCCTCTCATCAGTGAGAGCATATTCATTGTAAAATTCCAGACGAAGGGATGGACATCAACTTCGATACAGCTTCGCTTCTTGCTCAACTGCAGGGATGTACAAATGGGGAAATTGCTGAAGAGGGCCTCCTAAATTGGAGTGTTAGGGAGCAGAGCTGACTATGTGCTCAGAGGGTAATAAAACTAGGACACTTTCTTTAACCCGATGAATGTGGGACCGACAGCAGAGTATATTCTAGTTCTAAGAATTCTTATTCAAGGCTTGCTAAACGGAAAGACAGTAATTCCGCATTTGAGAAATCCATAGATGCACAGTAAACAGTAAAATCTGAAATGAGAGTTCCATTGAACAAGTCTTATAGGCTTTCCCAGTAGCTTTAACTGGTGCTGAAAAGAAGATAGTGGCAGAGAAGTAGCCTGACGACAATTTTGGGAGCATTCAGAAGTACTCTATCCTGTAGCAGCGCTCCGTAGTTATATTTAATTTTCGATAACTTCTCAATCTCACCACGTATATTTACTTTTCTTACAAGATTTAGCCAAAGTTGTTGGGTTTTCAAATCAAAAGCAAGAACTGAAAACCAAAGCAAATAGTCCTGCGGCTTACACAATTCAACAGTAACGTATAGGGTCGGCGGCTACAAAGAAGACCTCAATAATGTCAATTTGGGGATAGAATTTTGTTATTCTTTGAAGCGTTTATTTGCTTTTAAATTAAAGCGTTAAATTTTAGGATTTTCTTAATAAATATTTCATTATCGTCATAACGACGACTACCGACTACTGACTGTTGCCTGTGGACAGACGTTATAAATACAAAATCAACCATCAAATGTGTTGAAATAAAATAAATGACGGATTGAAAGGATGTTTGAATGAGTGTACGAATGAGAGAAATCATTTAAGTTAATTTTCTTGATATTAGTTTTACGAGTTGGAGACGTAAAATTTTGAATTTCTTTTGCTTCCCTTTAACATCTTTCTTTGAAATATCTTTTCTCATTATTTTATACAAAAAAATTACGAGGAAAAGAAACACATTTTCCCATTAAAACATTAAAATAACGACTGCCAGGATTACACTGGACAACAAATAAAAAGGCTATCTATTGAGGAGCTTTCTATCCATGAAGCCTAGTATTCCTAACGAGACGAAAAAGTCCTTCATTGGTCATTTTCTTTTTGGGGAGAAAATGAGGTATTGGACATGTGAGGTCCGACCTATGCAGTAGTAGTTCGTTCCATTTTGGCTTGCTGATGACTGGTATGGTGGGACAGCGAATTCTGTATTATTATTATTTATGCACTGAGAATCACACCTACATTGCAGCCCTAATTGGCTTTATCAGAAGCATGGTTTTAGTATTGAAATAACTGAATGACTGCGTTATCACAATGGACCTTTATATACGTGGCTTAAATATGACTATCCTCTTGAGTTGGCAGCTACTTCTACTTGCCTATATTATAAAAGATACTATAAAAGATGATGGCACTTTGCATTTAATCTGTTCACTATTCATTCCAGATATTATAAAAATATTTGTTCTAGGCAGGAAGTACATCGTAATCGATTTCATAAATCTGAAGCCATTGATTATTTTCCTGAAAGAGTTGCCTTTCTAATCTTCAAAGTTGTGGACAATTAATCAGAAGTGTCTGTAGACAGACAGACTGTGTATAAAGTCTCACAAGACCCATAAATATCATTTAATGTAGAAATTTTTCTTTTGTTCAGAAATCTTGTTTATATCACTGCACTTGAAAGATCTTTCCATTTAATAAGAAAGAGATCGTATACGTTATTCAACCCGTCGGATAGCTTTTAATGTAATCCAGTCTTGAACTAAGTTTTGCTGCACAGAAAGTCCACATACTTTTGTAACACAGTGTTATTAAATATTTTTGAGCGAAAGCGACTTTTTGAATGTTGTTGTTGTTGTAGTATTTTTAGATTGACCCCTGGTTCGTTGTAGCAAAACAAATTTTTTTTTTGTTTCAATTTAAATAACAACACTTGTCACACAGAAGGTGGTTAATGAAACACACTTGATTTTCAGTATCTTTTCATTTCTTTTCTTGTATCTTATTTGTTGTCTTGCAGATTTTCTTAAAAAAAATAAATTTTTTGGTTTTCATTGGTTGCTTTCAAGACCCTTCTCCCCATGCCATCCACATTTGCCCCTTGAAACATTTCTTTTTTGCTTTGCAGTGCTAAAACTTTTTATACTGAGAGTTTATTTTAATGAAATAAATATCTCAAGTGGTTTTTATTTCTTTTATTTATTTTTTTTTTATTCCATAAATAATAAGAAGTGGATACATTTTCATCCTTGACCTTATTTTTTTTTGATAACATTTTCATTTTTTGTAATTTCTGTGTGGTGTTTTGTGTTGTCTTCAACTAATTTCCAATTAAAGAGGAAACAACAGCTTGTGGGTGATGTGATAAAAAAAAATAAACTTTTTAATTCTCTAAATATACTTTTAATCATTTTGTTTCTCATTAAATTAAATGAGAATGTAGCCTTATAAACACTTATATAAAATATTTATGTTTTAAAAATTAGAAATTAAAAAAAAAATGTTTATTTGTTGGCAAGTTCGAGAATCAATGTACTAGCCGTCCTATGAGGCATCTTAACATAGTAAAAAACTAGAATGTCTCGAACTGTATAAATATCGGGTCTCCCAACAGGCAGTACAGCTACTAACGGTTGTCTTGTTGTAACTACATCTGTCAAATGAGTTGTCATTAATTCAGTCTGTTTTGCTAAATCACTAGGGACAGATATTAGCATTCAGCAGGACGTGCAAATAAGGGAATTATTTTACCAAAACGAATATTCTATCCCTTTTAAAATCGCTCGCTATAATTGTTCTACCGAGAGGACTACGTGCCATGTGATGGTTAGAGTCCATTGGGTCAGTAAACGATCGACCAACACCCGTTTGGCAATGAAATGTAATATCTCCAAAAAATGTAGCTGTTGCCAGTAAGAGGGTGCTGCAGAATCGGTGGCAGTCGATTTTGTGACACTCACAGAAAGTAGATCTTTCGCTAAACACAATTTTGCGGTGTGTCTTGGGTCTTGCATCTGTACAAAATTCAAATGACCTTTTCCGGATGCAGATGACGCTCTTGGATCTCATCCAAGATCGATAATTTTACTTTTTCACATTCCCATTCATCTAGTAGTGGGGCCCCATCGTTGAAGATGATTTTATTTAGCAAATACAAGTCGTTGTACACGGGCGTGTAACTTCAGTTCATGGATCAGTTGAATTTTCTACGAATGCAGAACCAAGTCATGACGTAAAATTTCCCAAGTTGTGGTCTGCGAAAAGCCACACAGTCTCACCGATCTTTACACTCTAACCGGGAATGTTTGCTGTAGATCTTGCATTTTGTCGACGTACGGGTGGACCACATAGCGTATATAGTCCTCTCGGTGGGATCATAATATGGGCGACCAGGAAACCCAATTTGTTGAAACAATTTTATTATTGGCAGGTGGTGTCGAGTATTACATATATTCGTTCACGACAACTAATTTGCAAAATTTAGCGGCAACAAGATGACCGTTATCTACTGTTTCAAAGTCACTGTTGGGACTTTGTTGGGAAACATAAACAAAGATTCTAAGAGTGCGATCATGATTTTACCAACGGCAGCCTATCCATTTAAGTCATCTTAACCTTGTCTATTGATATGTAGTGCTGTGTTTCCTTTGTGAAAAATCATTGTTTAATGGAATAAATTTGTTAGACAGTAAAAATAATAAATTTAAACAAATTTTGTACATTCTATTGCTGTTGTTACTGCTGCTGCAAGCCTCTAAGGACATTTTCTTACCAGTTTTTACTGCATTGTTCGTATACACAACTGGATTCGTATACCATCATACCCCACAATGCCGCTACAATAACATTATGGAGAATCAGTTGAAAATCTTAATACACTTGACTGCACTTGTTGGCTTTATGGCGTTACAAGTGCTTAAATATCCTTAAAGCTATAAAAGCAGATGTTTAGTATAGACGAACGACAAATAGAAAAGGCTGACGACGAGACGCAAAGTGACGAGGGAGTGCACAGTAGGATGTAGACCAAGACGCGATAACAAAGAAGGCGGACGCATTATACAACCTTACATATCGCTGACTAACTGATGGTACGAAAGCATAGAAAAGCAAAGAAAATATATTATGTTTACCCCACAGCAGTTATAGGGTTATCTATTTAGTGGTTGCAAAAACGCAGAGATTTTTGCAAGTTAGCTGTTAAATACATTTCATCTGAAGTGTTATTTATTTAGTGAAAGGTTCGGCTTCCCATTTACGAA